>JARHVA010006143.1:730000-996181 GCA_037957365.1 Torreya grandis | reverse complement strand
GAAACAAGAGAAGCCACAAGCTTATTCCCTACAAAAAAAACATTTTTCAGAGTGTTGCTTATTCCATCTTCAAAATTTTCTAAAGCTGAACCACAAAGGAATATAAGTCACAGAAGCTATCTCTGCATATTATCTACTCATCAAATTCTCTACAATTGGAATTTTGATTTTTATGGCAACCTGTAATTAAAATAAAAATGCAAGAAGAATCTTTTTGATTTAAATTTTTTTTAAATCTAAATTTAAAATACAACAAGATATTGAATCCTAAAATAATAAGTTATATTGTAGCTTACTGCAAGTGGGTTTTTTGTGAGGGCCCATCTTTGTCTCGCTGTTGGTAAACTTTAAAAGAGGGATCAAAGCAAATGGAAATTCAAACGGAAATATCTTTTGCATGATATTGAATAAAACCAAAGAATAGAATTATCAAGAATCAATAAAAAATGGCGGTTGGTTTATGATAGAAAATCAAGAGTATTTACAGAGGCGATAATAATTATTCTTCCCGCACCAGAAGAGCCAGAGATGATCGTCACCACTAAACTCAGCAATATTGCAGGCATCCAGGACTTTATTTTCAGATTCGAAAATCCCTAAAAAATTTATTCAAATTCCTTTTTTGTTAGTTTTACTGATTTGTATAGGATAAAATAAAATCGAACAAGAATTTAAGGATGTTTGACGCTTTTTACATGCATCACATACTGGCCGCATATGTTAGTGAGTTGATTGGCCGCATATGTTAGTGATAGTTGATTGATTTACATAAGCTTGAATAAAATCGAACAAGTATTTAAGGAGGTTTGAAGCTTTTTACCTGCATCACATACTGGCTCGCATATGTTTCAATGATAGTTGAACCTTGCTATGATACCAGCAATGCAATTGCAAAAACTGTTGAGCTCCATTGGTCTAAAACATGCTTCACACAAGCCCAAAGAATCCATATTTTATGACTCCATAGTTTACAATATGCAACCCTAATACTATATTTGGCGAATCAACTACATGCTAATAAAATTTCTTTTCGAGGTTAAATATTGAATAATGATACAATGTGGAGTGGGAGAAATTAAAACGGATATCAACTTACTTTGAAAAGAAATGAGGATTTGTTGAGGTCCAAATCGTTACAGTTGTCCCTATCTTCTAGAGATGAGTTCGACATTGAACAGAACCCTGCTCATAGAGATAACCACCACATTAATCAAGAATGAAATGAATAGTGCAACCGCACTTAGCTCCATTTCCAGTTTGTTGAGGAAAAAACATTCCAATTCAAAACCGCTGTCGATTTAGGATTTGCATTTGCCATCTCTATAACAAGGAGACGAACATTGCGAACACCAGAACAACCACAAACATCTCCAGCTTTCGGATGTACAAGTACACCAATATATTGCAGAGCCGCCCAGTTGACACACAGCTGCCTAGAAGGGCACAACTGGTCTTTGCTGGCAGGCTGTCGCATGTATTAAACCCCCTCCCTCTCTCAACATCGACCAAGCTCTAATTTTTTTAAAAGGATGAAGTGCTTTCTATTGTCCCAATGTATGAGGATAATTCAAGGTTTACTGTCAATCAGAGTAAAATAGTAAAGTATTCCGGCCTTTTCTAAACATAAGAAACGGTTAAGATAAAACGCAGTTTGAAGCCCCTTGACTTTGAGAAAACCTGGATAATAAATTTTTTAAATGATTTGATTGGGCAATCGTGTGCAATTCAATCTTCAATTAATTGTAACCGGGAAATACATTAAAAAAATATTATGCCTTCCACAAAACATTCAAAAATTGTAAATACATATTTCACAGGTTATTTTGATTGGATGGCATGGCAGCGTTGACGAAATTAAATGTTGGAGTTAAAAATAATAGTCCTAACAAGATAATAGTCCTAACAAGAGGCAATGGGTGAGAGGTACTACTTAAAAGATGAGGATGGTGGATTCATTACAAGAAGGTGATTTCATCTAGAAACCTTACCAGGATCATGTATGTTGGGTGAGGATGTGCAAAAATTACATCAGATCTGAGTCAATAGATGGTATGAGGACCGATTCTTGGGTTGGTTGAAATATTTTAATATGAGAGAGTGGCTTGGTGGTTTGGTATATAGTGGAAGTATTGTAATAACCATATTCTCTTGGAGAAGATTATAGAAGTGCCCCATATTATATCGATAAAATTTATATTCATATCTAAAATGTTAGTAGTTTAATTCATGTCAATGATGGTGAGCATGGATTTGAAAAACAATATTCACCGAGATAAACAAATCCGTAATCCCAAATGAATTTGGTGGAATGTCCCTTTAACCTTAGCACTAAGCCAAAAGAATAGGACGCTTTCAAAAATTCAACTACTAGGAAGATAAGCACAGGTAGCCAAAGGCCAGACAATCCCAATCACTTAAGAATTGCTACAACTAATAGCAGGAGGGATTGCCGCCCCAGCCCTGTGAATGGAAAACACCCAACAATCTCTTCATATCCAGCAAGAGGGTTTACACCACCTGATTCTATTGGCAATTTGGCCCTGAAAAGAAATTACAATCCGAAGAACAAAATTCTAAGTAGACAAATAATATAAGCTTACCATCTTTGTCCTTCTCTGGCAAAAGCATTTTGCCCAGTCCACAGGATGAACGCTTCAAGCAAGCAAATTGTCCATAAGAAGGAAAAGGGCTTAAAGCCAGCCTCCATTATACCCCTCTAATGTTCTCCTTTCTGCTTGCTCAAGCCTTTGCCACTTGTACTGGTAGCGACTTCAGAATTGGGTCATTAGGGAGGCAGGTGGAAAATTATAGCCACTGAAGATGAAGTCAGAATCTTTGCAGTTACTTTAAGGCAATTGTACTGTTGCAGGCCAAAGGGAGAAAACCATCATTCATATGGAATGTAATAATACGGTAACTCCCTTCTGAGCTAAATTAAAAGAGAAGAGGCATGGAAACAATAGGCCAGTTGTGTCACTAACTATTGAGATAACTCCTGTAGCCACAGGCTACAATATCCTGAAAAAAGGTGAAAATGTCTGTTCTATATATTTGTGAATTGTGTTGGTATGAATCTGATCCACCGATTTAAAAGTGCAGAAAAGCAATGTGGGTATCAAGGTCACGAGGAATTTATACTTAAAATCACTTCCTCTCAAAGTGGGCACATGCACTTGGTACTTACTGTGATGGGGTCCCAGGAGCCAGACTTCATCTCGATTTAGCTTGAGTGGTCAAAAAGTACAAGATCATATCATAGGGTGGATTCAGAAAGATTATAGACAGAATCATATCATTTGGAAGAATCAGATAGATTATAGACAAAATCATGTTAGGTGTTTGCTTTTTATTTTAAGTGGGGGTTACCCTGTTCTGGTGGGCCTAGTTGGGTTTATTTAGTTTCTGCATATCTACAGGGTACTCAAACTATGATCTTGCTATGTAATTTCTCAGACTAGGAACTTAATTTTTTTTTTTTTTTTTTTTGACTTTTAACTTTCAGCTGATGAATCTAGTTGACAAAAGAGCACATTGGAGAATCTGATCTAAGCAAAACTACAGTCTGTTAACAAGCAACAACTATGACTCCCGAAGATAAAACATTTGTACTTTTGATAATTTGAGTCAAAATGTCACTATCCTAGTCAGTTGTGGGTTTGTTTTTCCAATAGGCTAATCAGTTGTCAATTGCCATGTATTTCATGAATATATAGATATGAAAGGGATTGAAAACAGAGATGGATAAGTAATTATGAATTTCCATTGATGGGATTCAACGTCATGCTTCGAGAAATCTACCCAGCTGCCCCTCTGCAACAGTTGAGGAGGGTCCATTAAGATTATACAGAGAGTAATGTATCTATCGAGATTTGAACTATTATTTTTATATAGCGTGGTGTTCATTGAGATTATCAATTCATATAAATTATAACTGTTTATTGAAATTTAAGTATCAATTTTATATGAAGTGCAGTGTTCATTGGAACTTGAACTATCAATTTTATATGAAGTGCAGTGTTCATTGGAACTTGAACTATCAATTTTATATATGATCGGTGTTCATTGAGATTATCATTTTTGCGTATAGTGAAGTCTCTATTGAGACGCAATCTATCAATTTTACATATATCTAGAGATTCATTGAGATTTTCAATTTTGAGTATAATAAAGTGTTTATTGATTTTATTATTTTAATATAATAAAGATATAAGATCTTTTTTATTATACTCAAAATTAGAATTTGGTAGGTTATCTCTTTTAGAAATGAGGTCTCACCTAGAATTGGTAGTGGTATGATCACTTTCCTCTTGAAAATCTTCATCTTGATCAGAACGACAGGTAGAAATCACCATCACAAGCCTTGGAAACTTGTTATTGGGTGGCGGTTGGCAACCACCTTGTGAGCTTCCTGGTGGATAATCCAATTTGTGCTACCCTGCGAAATGCAGAGAGCCCCAACCATGACTGTGTGGAGGAGGTGGAGGCAGAGAGCCCTTGGAACTAGGGGAGGAGACTGATGGCATTAAGAAGATCCTTGAGCCCGCTTATGACAGCAACGATGAGAATCGCTGCGATGCTACCCTCCTTGCAAAGTGCCATTGTTGCCTCTCAGTGGAGCATTATTGGAAGGGGAAGGTGGGACATGAGCCACATTACATGGGGCATCACCCCAATGTCTAAGCAAGGTCTGAAGATGCTCAAGTTCAATAACAATTTTATTTTTCTAAACTGGAATCTGCAAGAGAACATTATATATAACCATAGACTTGTTATAAATAGAAAAGTGACAGTCAACGACATCATTAGAAAATAATGTTGGATTTCTTTCTTTCCATATCCAAAATCAAATTTCCACTTTGAAAGTATGCCAAACTTGGGTGTACTTCAATGGTATCCTAGAATTTTCACTGAGGATGTGATGCCAACTAAAAGGCTCTGGAAGAAAAGCACTAAAGAAATCATGAATCCAATTCCATGCATTTTGGGACTTAGAACAAAACCAAAACAAGTGAATTAGTGTCCAAATCCAACAAAATAGGCATAATAGATGAACCACTCTGAAGTGCACCAGATGTCTCCCAAATGGTAATCCTGGATGGAGCAAACACCAAGCAAAGTGAGCTAGCTTGTGTTCAATACAAGCAGTCCAAACAATTTGGAAACATCTACCCCAAGTAGATAGGGAAGACCAAGTATCCCATGGCATTGAGCTTGTCAACCATTAGAAGATGAGAGGACAACCATTCATACTTCTTACGAGTGGTGTAATTTTGGAAAGGGGTATCAACATACCATTTCCAGTCCTTCCACTAAGGGCGAGAAGAGGTCATTCTGATTTTGTGTATCATATATGCTGGAACAACAACAATGATCTCCTTGTAATATTCCTTGTTCGCAGAGGACAATTTATACTTAGATTTCACATCCACCCAAGGGAGCCAAAACAAGGGCTTAACCTTTTCCCAAGCTTTCCAAATGTTTTTAACTACAAGGGACTCAACAATTTTCACAGGGGCAAAGAGAATGAGAATGTTAACAAATCCTAAACCTTTCCAAGTGGAATGACCATGAGGAGAACCTTCAGAGATACAATGTCAGAGTAATACATTCCATGCCTCATTCCCCTCAACGACATGGAAAATCCATTTGGCATAGAGAGTTGAACCTTGGTGAGAAAGGTCAATCAACCCCATACCTTTAACCTCCTTAGGGAGACAACAATCCCAGGCTACTATATGGAAACCTTTGTTGGTGGAAGAACTAGCCCAAAGAAAATATTTGAGAAAATTTTCAAGCTTCTAAACAAAGTTTTTGGAAGGAACCAAGTATGAAGAATAATAAACACAATTAACCGCAAGCACCTTAGATAAAAATTGAAATTTCCTGGCTAGAGATAGGGGCTTAATTGTCCAATAAGAAAGCTTTTTCATAACCCAATACACCACATAATGCTATAAGATAGAAGGGGAAGCCTAAAATGCAAATGGAATTCCCAGAAATTTAAAAACCTCGTCATGTTGAAGCCATTTCAAATCATACCAACTCACCTAGGGAGGTGGAGGAAGTAAGGATTGTCTATAGCATTGTGTCTTTTACCATTCAATAGAAGACTCAGAGGCAAGGCAAAAAGTATCAAGACATTGCATAGCATTAGCAACATGAATCTCATCCTTGATAAGAGTAAGAAATGAGTCATCCACAAAATGACTATTAAGGAATTGAGAGGGTTCTTCAGTAGGGAGAGAAATGCCTCAAACAAGACCTTGAGATTGAGCATTAGACAATAGATATTTGAAGCTTTCAGCAACGAGCACATAAAAAGCAAGTGCCAACAAGCATCCTTGTTGAATGGATCTGAAGAGACCAAATTGTTCAAAGCTTATGCTATTAATGGAAAGGAAAGTTGAAGCATTTGCAAAATGCATTTGAACTGATTGCAAGTAAGTGGGGTCAAAAGCTAAGGCTTTTAACATAGACAAAATGAAGGGCTAGTCAATACAATCATAGGTTTTCTCAAAGTCAATTTTGATGAACGTAACCTTTTGATTAGATTAACGAGCCCATTGCATACCCTCCCATATAACAATGATATTATCGAGTATGTATTTATTTTGCATGAATCTTGTTTGTTCAAGTTTGAAAATCAAAGGTAAGATATGGCAAAGACAAAGTGCAAGCACTTTAGTAATGATATTATATGAGACATTGAGTAAAGTGATGGGCTGCCAATTACGAATTAACTCAGGGTCTCCTTACTTGGGAATGAATTTAATGTGTCCTTTATTAATCCTAGTCCCCAATGAATGGGTATTGAAAGCTTCAAGATAAACTTGATTTAAGTCTGACCCAACAATATCCTACATTTTTTATAGAATTTGTAGGGAAATCCATCACGCCCATGAGCTTTGTCATTAGCCATCTACTTGACAACCTCCTAAAGATCCTCAATGGAGATCTTCTTATCACAAGCAACTCTTTGTGTAGGAGTTAACTTGCAGGGAAAAACTAAAAGGCATTAGTTAATGGCTTATTGTCGCTCAAGGGATGGTTCTTGGGCTTTAAAAACTTGTTGGAAGTGTTGCACAAAGGCTTAGATCATATCTAGCACTTCCATAAGGAATTGGTCAACATCCTAAATGACTTTAATACATTGATTATCATGTTTGGGTTTTAGCATGTGAAAGAATTCCTTGGAGACCTTGTCACCCACTTTGAGTCAATGTAATCAGGCACATAATTGAGCTCCCTGAGAATTTTTATTATCTGTAATTTAAATGTGCTAGCTATGATCTATCATTCGCAATTATAGAGGATCACAAAAAGGGGTTTGTTCAAGCACTGCCACTGCATGATGCAACTTAGAGGAGGTGGTAGAGTAGAAACACCACCTTATCTTTGCCAACTGTCAGCCATGATTTTAGAAATCAAGCAGTGCGTGTGATTGTGTCAAACCACCACTGGAGCCAACCTAGCTCCTTAACTAACCAAGGGATGAGGTTCCGAACTGTAAAAATGTGGATCATGATGGGCCCATGCTCCAAAAGCATATTATTTAGGAAAAGATGCATATTTTGGATTTTGGGTCACTTGAATTTCCAAGTGTTGCAAAAACAGATGGGCGAGTGATCAAAAAGGACAAAATCAGGGATAGCTTCTACCAAAAATGAAAAAATGTTGTCAAAGGAGAAGTAAGGTTATATGGAAAACATCGTCCAATTAAATCATTTAAGCACACGATCAGATCCACCTCAAAGATTGCACCAAGCATACCAAACTTTAGATGTGGGATGATGCATGGTATTGGGGTCATAAAACCCAAATTTATTATGCATAAAAAACCAAGCTTCCTTTTTGTTTGCTATCCAACACATCGAAAGATGATTGATCTTGTTAGCAGGTTGCTATACCATATTAAAGTCACCACATATTTCCCAATGGGCATTTGGGAGTTTGTAAGTAATCCACCACCATAAAGCCAACCTTTCATGAGCATCGTTTGAGGTGTACACATTAATGATCCCAAAAGAGCAATCATGAATATTAAAAAGCACCCATATGACATGATGTGTGGGGTTAGAGCCATAATCCACATAATGCAGATGTAATTTTAGAGAAATAAATGTAATTACACTTCCACGACCCGCATCATTATTGCTTTTAAGAACAAGGCTATTCGACCAAATAACTTTACTAACAACATAGAGAAGGAAAATTCCACCTTAACTTATTGAAGGCAGAGAATGTCCATTTATACACATTTCCTCCAAAAATATCGCACAACATATTTGTGATTTAAGTCTGTTAGACCCCAAACATTCCATGAAAAGCAATTCATAGATTACGGGTGTTAAGAGACACATCCTCATAATCCAAGCCCTCTAGGGCTTCATAACATTTTTTCAAGAACTGAGCATTGTTGGAATGCATAAAATCTTAAAGTTGAAACAATCACGTATTTGCATATTCCACCACATAGTCTTCATCCATCGTAGGCGCTCTATGAGGAAGGATGCAAGATCGTTTACCTGTTCCTTGATGAGAAGATATATGTGATGGGAGAGACAAAAAATATGGAGAAATCTCTTGTGAGATTATCTGGGTAGAGACCTGCAGCCTAGAAAGAACATTAACAACCATGGGAGTATTGAAAAACTTGGGTTTAATTGTTTCAAATTTGGTATGAACAAGCTCCTTAGTGGGTTGAGTTAGCTGAGTAGACTCCCTAGCGGGTTGAGCATTTGGTATTGGCTCTTATGGCGCAAAGCTTGAATAGGGTTTAGCATTGCTAATAGGGTTTTGGTTGATAACACCCATATTGTAGTTATTTTTACTCCCCCTATAGTTTTCCACTTGAATTTGTGAGTGTTCTTAGAGTTATTAGTAGTAGGTTTAGGTATTGGTTTGTTGCAAGGTAAATACAATGGAAAATCTTTTATCTTGTGATCAATAGCTTGACAATGAAAATGGATGTTGGGCATGTTGATATATGAGACACATTAAGAATGATGAGAATCACCAACTTGGATATCAACAAACTCCTTAAGGTCTTTTGATAAATCCACTTCAACATAAACCCTTTTTTGGGGAAGGGCTGAATATAACTAAGTGAGTTTGAAGAAAACTGCACGACCAATGGAGAATATAATTTGGTTGATAAAGCAGCCATAAACCAGGAAACTCGAACCAGATTGGGACTTTAAGAGCAATATGCTCAGATACTACAAAATCACTTATCTAAGGTGAAGGAATCATAATGGAGTTGTGAACATACCAGGTATTAAATTTATTCATAATCACTCCTGCAGGGGTAGGGTCAGCAAAACACAACAAAAAGAAACCCTTGGTCATATTTTGGATGCTTTCAATCTTGATGTCATGAGCAATCAAAGCAAATTGAACCCAAAATTTGAGCATTTTTTAGAGGGAATGCGACCAAAGCAAAGGGCTATTAAGCAGAACTATTCTAACCATTGACAAGCATAGTTAAACTTGGGAATAGGTAAAATAACATTAGGCTGATATTTTGTTTCTCGTGGAAGAGTATCGGTACACACTTCCTTTGAAGTTTAAGCAGGGCTATCGTTGCTTAGATCTCCACTATCTCCCATCATGGATTCAACAGTCAAACATAATGGAGAAGAGGACATAATATAAGCTAAGCAAGGCTCCCTAGAGGGGCCATAAATGAAAATATCCCGTAGGATCTAGAAAGAATTGTGTAATGAAAGAATGCAACAATGCATAAATCAATAAGAGCTTGAGAGGAAAGCAACTCAAAATGCAACTCAGTACCATATCACCTATCTATCAAAATTTGAACTTGAGTGGAAAGGGAAATAGCTCACCTATTAGACTTGGAAATTGACAAGCTATACCCTATTTTTTGGTTTAAGATATTAAATGATAGGGAAATTTTCCTATAGGCCATAAATAGTTACACGGTTAAAAATTAGCAGAAGGTACATTTTTTTGGTCCCTGTTCATTTAAATATATAAAAACATAACGAGTATTAATATTTATGAGAAGATAAACGCTTGTAATATGATAAAAGTATTTTTAATAAATGCAATTAATAGGGCCTTAAAAGAGGTAGCCTTCAAAAAATGTTTAACTGACAAGGAAGGTTAAGTTGAAATCCCAGGGCTACCACCCACTCTTGAATCATAAACAAGGATTTAAAACTTGAGGTAAGTATTCAAATAAATCTTAAATAACATTTTTAAAAAAAAAAGAGTTGTTGTGACTTGATCGACATTTATATTTGATTTGGTTTATTTTGAGTTTGTGTTTTCCTCCAGTAGGGAGTCTGAGCCATGAATATCAACCAACTGTCTTACTATGTAACCTTTTATAAATTGTTATTTTTATTAATAATAGTCTCATTGAAGCATTCCAATAGTAAAAATGAGTTAAGGTTGTAGTACCACTAGCGAGGATGATGGTTTGTTTACCATTCCCTAGGGTACAAATCCTTCTAGATATCTAAAATAGAAAGTTAGGCAACCATATGACGTAGTTAAGCTTTTAGTCATAAAAAATACTATATTTAAAATTTAAAAAAAATGTATGAGATGAAAGGAAGGAATTTGGGCATACCTCCAAGTCTCCTAAAATATTATAGTATATATCTATATGGGCAGAGACATTGGAGTCCACTGGCAAGTCCGCTGCAAGGTTGTCTCAATGGACTTCTCATGCTTGTGATGGCATGGATCCTAAGCTACAACTTAGCTAAAGGAAAATGAAGTCTGTGATTTAGATGTATGCTTTCTCAGCTTGTCAATATATATGCAATTAAGTGGTTCTCAATAAAAAAATGAACTAGGGACAAGCTAAATTTAACAATTGCATAAACATTTTTAAACTTTAAGTCATAAAAAATACTAGAAATCTTTTTAAAACTATATGAAATGAAAGGATGGAATTTGGATATACTGTCAAAAACTCCTAAAAGATTATAGTAAATATATATGGGTGGAGAGGTTGGAGCCCACCAGTGCATGGCAAATCTACCCCTAGGTTGTCTTCATAGACCTCTCATGCTTATGATAACATAGATCCTACATTGCTTGTTCCCACTAGCTAACTGTAAGTAGAAAGCGCAAATTTGTTGGTGACCTACTCAACATCAAATTTTACCGACCAAAATTGTTAAGCATTCAGCACTTGAGATTCAACCCCTGCACTTCTCATTTTCTACTGCATCACCCTCACCGCTCTGTGTGCATGCATGATATATAATGTTATTTATGCGGGTTTTGTTTATTAAATAACAAGTTGATAGCTACCCATTTTTTTTCTTTTTTATGCTCACGTAGGGTCGGGTAATGCTTGCACTTATTGTTTAAGCTTTTTCGTTCTACCTCCACTTGGGTGGGAAGTGCTTGTGTATTTTGTTGTGCAAGATAACAATCAAATTTATTGGGTGGTGTCAAATCACCAAGGATCCCTTTTCTTGTGCTACCATCCCTTATAAGGATGATCTACCACTTCTTTCATATGGAGCCACAACATCCACTTAATTTAACATATTGTTATGTTATGCTTCATTATATATTTTCAGACTCTTATTTTACAACCATAAATTTTTTGATTAATAGATATTATAATTTGTTTTCAATAAAACAAATAAATGTTTGGTGTTTGATGTTTCTTCTTTTAAAGATGAATGCTCAACATTTAAAGGGCACTCTTGAATGAATAATCGTCATAATTTTTACTTGATTGATAAGGTGGACTATCAAATTTAACGGGTTATTAAAGGTACAAGTTTTTGGTCTATTTATAAATAATCACTCTTTAAATTTAACTATATAACTTTACGTTATTTTTCTATCTTTTTATTGGTAATTTGAATGATATCATGTCTCTCCAACAAACTTCGTTATTATATGAAGACCAACCTAATCTAATGGTCAAATGAAAATATTAAAAATAAATAAATTTGATTTTAAAATAAATGTATATTTAATTATTATAAGCTTCATGATCATGTGAGGACAGTTTTTTTTTGGATTTGGAGAAGGCAATTAAAAATGTCCGTATCTTAGAATATTGAATATGTGATGGAGTTTGAATAGTGTACCTAGGGAAAGCTACCGGTATTGTACAAGATATCTAGAGTTGGTTGTTAATATATACTATTGGTATTTTTATTGTCCTTTTCAATCGATAAAAGCGAACTTCTTAGGACCCAAAAATCACGTGGCAACAACCTTGACATTTGTGGAAGAAAATGTCTCACAGCATTAATTATTAATTATAAATTTACGATAAGACAAAAAGAAGTGATGCCCACCTCACATGGCACCACGTGTTTCTAAACATTAAATACTTCACGAGTTTTTAAATATTAAATTCTTCACTAAATTTTCTGATTTAGTTGAGTATATTATGATTTGACATTCTGAGTTAGTTTAATGCTGAAAAATTTGTGTATGTCTCCAAATTTTATCCTATGATCAAGAAATTATGATTTTTTAAATAGTTTTTTTAAGCAAAAGAAAAAAAAATGTAGTTGTCAAATGGATGTTTAATTTAATGTTCAATTTTTTTTATGATATTTGAATAAACGTTAAACATAAAAGTGAATAACTTACTCTATGATGCTTCATCCCACCACTCTCGTTGTAGAATGCATATCAGCGTAATTAAAATCGAACATAAAAGTGAATAACTCACTCTATTACATTCCACCCCTACTCTTATTATAGAATGCCCATCGATATAATAATTGTAAAATTGAATGCCCTCAATCTAGTTACAACATTGTGTTGTGCTTGAAAAATATATTTCTAGAGAAAAAAGGCTCCAAATTCTATTGTATGCCTAAATTATCATGATTTTTTGATTCTCTTGTCTAAGCAAAAAGAAAAACTCCTATAAGACAACCAAACGGACATCAAATTTAAGGTCAAAATTACTCTATTATAGTCAAATAGATTTCAAATTAAAGCTTCACCTTCTTTTTACTGACATCTCACACTATTATAGTCCACCACCACCCTTGGTTATCATTGTAGGTTATGCTAATAAATCAATAACTTGATTTCTTGAATTTCTCTTTATAAATTTATTTGATAATATGAAAATACATAATAACTATGGATTGTAAGATATATGAAAATGAGGTTATCATTACAAAAATATTTATGGAAGGTTATTAAGTTTTATATATCTTTGAACATGAACTATTAATGGATGAAGTTTAGGTCTTAATCTAGGTAGAAAAATTATTATGCATAACTTATAAAAAGTAAAGTGGCTTATAAGGAATACTGGATTGTGAAAACTTACTATGTATGTGCACTCAACATAACTTTCACCCCATTCAATACAACTTTTAGCCAAGGATATAGAGTTGTATTATCGATAAATGGATTAAAAATAAATGCAATGTAAATAACCTATTTACTTTTAACTAAGCATCAAAACATGTGTACAATACAACAATGGTGCCTTTAATTATTCTAAATCAATTAATATGACAAGCACATAGAGTTTCAATATATATCTTGACTAAGTCATAGTATGAAGACAAACACTTGAGTTTGGACTTGAAAGCATGCACTTAGTAGTGTCAAAAAACTCTCCCAACAGTGTATATCTAATTAGGTTTGAATGTATGGAGCATCTAGATTGATTTAGATAATCATTAGGGTGTTGGGAAAGATTAAGATGGTGCTAAGAGTGTTGGAAATGCTTTAAGCATATGGCATACACTCTTCAAAACAAATTGATGATTAGATGCCTGTAGCTCTGATTTCATGTTTCCTCATTCTAACATTTGTATTGTGACCTCAGTATATTTGAAAAATATAGTTTCTTCCTTTCCCTAGGGAAACTCTAATTGTACTTATGATATCTAAAAATATTAAGGAAAATAAAGTTATCTCAGGGATACGTGTTGAGGGCTATTAGGGCCCAACCACCATCTAATTATTAGGTCCCTAATGGTGAGACCTATGATATAAAATAATGTCAAAAATAAATTACATAAAATAAAATAACTTCAACAATATATAAAACCTATGCCCTTTGTCAAAATTGATCCATAGGAAATGCTAGCTTCAGATAATGATAAATGCTCTAATGATTGTTTGATCTATCTTGAATGCCTATGAGTGATCAATATATTATTTATGAATTATTTATAGATACCATGTGTCTAATGCACTACAATTATTGCACATATTTATATACAAAAATGATTAAAATTGTGACCTATTAGCACACAAGCTGACATTCAATGACTAAAAGTGGAAAAGGTAAAAAAAGGAGATGAGTGCACCTTAACTAGATAAAGACCAAAAGAAGGCCCTAAAAGCATTAGGGATGCTATTAACAAGTTTTAGGAGTGATGGTAATGTTTTGGACATAAAATCCAAAACAAGAAAGTGAAATGGGATGAAATATTCTAACCATCAACAAGCAGAGTTAAACTTAGGAGTAGATAAAATAACATTAGGTTGACATGTTTCTCATGGAAGACTTTGGGTACAAACTTACTCTGACATTTAAGTAGGGGCACCATTGCTTAGAGCTCCATTATCTTCCATTGCAGCTTCAAGAGTCAGACATAATAGAGAAGAAAACATAATTTAAGGTTAAGACTATGCAATGAAAGAATGCAACAATGCAAAAATCAATAAGACCTTGAGAGGAAAGTAACTCCAATGTGCAACTCGGCACCATATCACCTATCTATCAAAATTTTAAATTGAGTGGAAAGGAAAATAGCTCACCTATTAGACTTGGAAATTGATAAGCTATACCCTTTTTTGGTTTTAGACAATAAATGATAGTAAACAATTCCTATAGGCCGAAAATAGTTACAGGGTTAAAAATTAGCAGAAGGTATACTGTTTTACTCCTTGTTTGTTTAAATAAAAAGATAAATAGTGTTAATATTTATGTGAAGACAAACACTTGTAATATGAAATAAAATATTTTTAAAAATTGCAATTAATATGGCCTTAAAAGAGGTAGCCATCAAGAAATGTTTAATTGATAAAGAAGGTTAAGTTGAAATTCAAAGTCTACCACCTACTCATGAATCCAGAAATAAGGATTTAAAATTTGAGTTAAGTATTCAAATAAAATTTAAAAAAAAAGGAGTTATTATGACTTAACCAACATTTATACTTGATCTGGTTTGTTTTGAGTTGGTGTTTTCTTTCAATAGGGAGTTTGCGATGTGAATATCAACATGCCACCTTACTATGTAACCTTTTGTAAATTGCTATTTTTATTAATAATAGTCTCATTGAAGCATTTCAATAGTAAAAATGAGTTGGGCTTATCATCCCACTGGTGAGGATGATGGTTTGTTATACCATTCCCCAAGATAGAAACCAATCTAGATATCTAGCATGGAAAGTTAGATGACCACATTTAATCATAAAAAAATACTAGATGAAAAAAAAAAATGGTATGAGATGAAAGGAGGGAATATGGGCATACCTCCAAAAATCCTAAAATATTATATTATATATCTATATGTGCAGAGAGGTTAGAGTCCACCAGCTTCTGTCAAGTCCATTACAAGGTGGTCTTGATGGACCTCTCATGCTTGTGATGACATGGATCCTAAGATGCAACTTAGCTAAAATAAAATGAAGTAATTGATTTAGATGTATGCTTACTCAATGTGTCGATATCTATGCAATTGAGACGTTCCCAATTAAAAAAATGAACTAGGGACAAGTTAAATTTGACAATCATATGAACATATTTAGACTTGAAGTCGTAAAAAATACTAGCAATCTTTTTAAAACTATATGAAATGAAAAGAGGGAATTTGGGCATATTGTCAAAAAAACCTAAAAGATTATAGTAAATATATATGGGTAGGAATAATTTTAAGAATGGACCCTTAAAATCTCACTATAAAACTCTGACGAATTCTAGAGTTCAGGTATAATTCCATTAGTGAATCTTTGGCAAAATCGTCACGTCGGTATAAATTGACTAGGGATTTCTATTAGCTCTTTCAAACAAACCATAAATAGTTGGCGAATCAAACATCATATTCAAATAAAAAAATAATGGAAAAAAGTCCAAATTAAACCACTTTCCTTGAACACATTTATGAGGCAAATATGATTGAGACATAATAATGATTATGATCAATAGATAACCTAAGTTTTTTTTAAAAATGAAATATATTGATATATTAACTTAACAAAAATATATAAATAGTTCAAAAAAAATATAGGTGGTATGAGGGCACACCATGCAGTCACACTAGGCAAAGCGTAGGAGCCAGAAATAAAAGTATCACAAACAACTAGGCAAAGCCTAAGAACAAGTCACATAATAAAGAGAACTTTAAGCAGCAAGAGCCAAGCTAGAAGGCAACAAATCATATCATCTGGACCCCAGCTTGAGCTTGGCAAGTCATTGCCATCTAGAATAGGCTCCCAGCTAGTAACTTGAGCAGTGTCCCTATTATCATCTTCTTCTTGTGTTTGAGTGGGTGAAATGGCTAGAGAAAGCATGGGGAACTTGTCTAGCACATCTGATTGGCCTCTAGGTGGTGCCCCCCAACCCATCCGGGCGTAGGGGAGGAGGAGAAGCATCCCAACCATCCTGCCTAATAGGGGAAAGAGGTGGTGGCTGCCACCCTGATTGCTACCCAGGAGGGGTCGTATGTTGGTACGTGGTGCCACTGTGAGAGTGGTACCGAGAACGGCTACGATGATGCCCACCATGAGGTGGCATAGCCACTCTATCCTCCAGTCTGGGAACCTTGGGTAGAGATGGCAGACCCTGAGCCATTTTAAAAGGAACATCTCCCCAATGGGAGAGGAGATCTCGGAGGTGCCCAAGCTCCATAACCACTTTATTGGCTTGAACTTGAATCTATAAAATAATATTGGAGATGACAAAGGACTTATTTAAAGCATAAATATTACAATCAACATAAGTATTATTGAACATAGAATTATTTCTTTCTTTTCAAAGCCAAAAGAGAATCTCCACTCTAAAAGTATGCCAAACTTGTGCATATTTGAAGGGCATTACAAGTTTATCTCCAAGGAGGATGTGTTGCCAAAGGAAAAATTTAGGCTGAAAAGGCCTCAAGAGATCATGGATCTAAGTTCATACCTTTTGAGATTTAGAACGATACTAGAAAAGATGAAGAAGCATCTCAAGATGGCCATAGAAAGAGCAAGTAGGCAGGTGGACTCCTAGCTGGACGAGTCTTCTGCCAATGGGCAAGCCTTGGCGCAATATACACCAAGCAAATTGAGCAAGCTTGGGCTCCACATAAGCCCCCCATATAGTGTTGAATCGAAATATCTATGTAGAAATAGACGAGTGCAACTCCCAACGGGCATTAAGCTTCTACACCATGGGCAAATGTGGGGTGAGCCATCCATAGCCAAGCCGAGGAATCTAATTGCAAAAAGGGGTCTCCACATACCACTTCCAGTCCTTCCACCATGGCCGAGTGGAGTGGACTGAGATTTTATGGAGCATGAAGGGCGGTACGACATTGAGTGTCCCTTAGTAGGATTCTTGGTTCACATTGGCTAACTAAAATTTGGCTTTCACCTCCTCTTAGGATAGCCAAGAGCAAGTTCGTCTATAATAAATATCTTGGACAATATGAATTCCCCTTCAAAAAAACTTGAGAGCATTGATCCAAGGGACTTTTGCCAGGGGCACTTCATTGAGATTAAAAATGGTAGAACACTAGAGAGAGTGGGTGTTAGCAGATAGCCCATTACGAAATCCATAACCGTTCTAAAGAAGCAATGGCTTAACCTTTTCCCATGCCTTCCAGATGCTTTTAGCCATAAAGGATCCTATGATTTGGATGAGAGACTGAATGAAAAGCAAATTGGGAAAGTTGAGCCCTTCCCAGGCTTTCTTGCCCTTAGGCAAGCCTGAGGTGATACAGTGTTTGAACAACACCTTCCAAGCTTCTGGGCCCTCAATGGCTCACACAAATCTATTTGTCACATAAGGCAGTTCCTTGCCGAGCTATGTCAATGAGCCCCATCCCTCTGGCATCACACATGAGACAACAATATTCCTAGGCCACGCTATGGAATCCTTTACCTTGGGGGGAAGTGGCCCAAAGGAAATCTCTAAGCAATTTCTCCAAATTTTGGTGAGATTTCTTAGAAGGTACACAACATTATGAGTAATACGCATGGGTGGTCACAAGAATTTTTGAGCAGATTTGAAATTTTACTGCTAATGAAAGAGACTTGGTCACCTAGTGATCTAGCTTCTTAGTAACTCTGTCAACAATATATTGCCACAACAAAGGTGGCGTTGCATCAAAAGCAAAGGGGATGCCAAGAAATTTAAAGACTTCATCATGTTGGATCCACTTCTAACCAAATTTTAGCAGCCCATGCTAGTTGAGGGAGGTAAGATTATCTGTAACAATGAGTTTTCTGCCATAAGATGTTGGAGTCAGAGGCCAAGTAGAAGGTGTCGAGACACTGTAAGGTGTTATCCACATTAGATTCATCCTCAATAAGAGTAAGGAAGGAGTCATCTACAAAATGACCATTAAGTAATTACCTATCTTCTTGTGGGTTCACGACATCTGGAGGGAGATAAATTCCCTTAACAAGGCCCCTAGCTTGGGCATTGCTAAGAAGATAGCCAAAACCCTCAACTGCAAGCACATACAAGATAGGAGCTAGTGGGCACCCTTGTCGAATGGAGTGGAACAAACCAAACTATTCAGAGGTGACTCCATTAATGGAG
Source organism: Torreya grandis (assembly GCA_037957365.1). Classification (NCBI taxonomy): domain Eukaryota; kingdom Viridiplantae; phylum Streptophyta; class Pinopsida; order Cupressales; family Taxaceae; genus Torreya; species Torreya grandis. The sequence continues at coordinate 977,448 of JARHVA010006143.1, read as the reverse complement.
AGGACAATCGAGGCATCCATAAAAAGCATCTAGATGGTTTGGATGAAGATGGGCCCGAAGCCTAGCGTTTGAAGCATGGTTAGAATGAATGGCCATTCGATGTGGTTATAAGCTTTTTCATATTCAATTTTAATGAACATAGCTTGTTGCTTAGACCCTCTGGGCCAGTCCATCCCTTTCCAGATGGCAATGATATTATCCAATATATAATGACATCAAATGAAACCCGTTTATTCCAGACGCATGATGAAAGGCATCATATTACACAGCTAGATTGCGAAAACCTTGACAATAATTTTATAAAAAATATTCAAAAGAATGATAAATCGCCAATTACAGATCAACTCATAATCTCCCTGCTTAAATATGAATTTAATATTTTTTTCCAACGAAAACGAGCAAAACACTTCTTGATACCCTAAGTTTTTCATAATGACTATTTTGCTTCTTCGTGAATTTGAGTGGACTAAATTTATTCGTTATTCAGTGGCGACTAATAAGTGGGCGATCACTTTTGCTAACTTACATTAGATAATGATCTCGTGAATTAAAAATTATAAATGACCTTTTCAATGTTTAGTGGGAGAACTACTTCCTTCCTTCCTAAGTGTTGGAATTATTAATTAACAATGGTTAAGGTGCTTACATCATTGGAATTTATTGTATTGAAGGTGATTTCCCCAAAGTGATATAAATTAAGACTTGAAGATATTGTGATATTTTTTTATAGACATAACTCACCCTCACATTTCATTTGCTTAATTTATTTATTTTATTAATTTCTTATTGGTTTTATATTTATTGTTTTTTAAAAAAAATTTGTAAATAATTTTTATACATAAAATTAAATAAATAGTTATAGTAAAATCTTATATACTTAACCTCTATAACACGTATTTTTAAAATCTTATATACTCAACCTCTCTAACACGTTTTTTTATTTTTATTTTAAATTTATGTCTTGTATTTATTATTAAAATTTTAATTGCATCTATGTTCATATAAGTTCAAAACTATGTTTAATTATTTTTATAATATAATGTAAATTATTTTAAATTTATAATTAATTATGTCGAAACGTATTTTACATGGTAGTTAGGAGATGATCGTTAGTGGTGTGTTCAATTTTAATTCTAACAATAAAATTTATCGCTATTTTGAAGTTTTTTTTTCCTCTTAAGAAGTTAGTAAAAAAAATCGTAATATCTTGGTCATATGGCGGAGTTTTTATTTAAAGATATTTTTTCGAATTTCTAGTATTAATGTAGTTAAATTGACATGATTTATCACATTTAATGAGAAATTTGTGAAAAAAAAACAAAATTATTAATAATTATAATATAAGAAAAATCTAAAATAAGGGCCTTCAAATTGATATTTCTTGACATTTTGTAAATTGATATATTGAAGTTATTTCATATTAAATTTAGAGCAAATTTGTATATTATTTTTTAAGTAGAACTGATCTATATATCTATTAATAGTAAAAAAAATGTATAGATGGTTATCGCAAAAAACCAATTGATTGGTATTCATGGTCTACTATCTATGCTGATATAACAAACAACTCAAAATAACAAAACAAAACTACCAACTAAACACAACATCATAGAAGTAGAAATAAAGTATCAAATCACAAGGCAAGTGAGATATTCAAGTACACACAATAACCCTCGACGGAGGTGGGCACAGATCATTCTTTGAGCACACTAAGCAATCCTAGAAGAGGGCTCGGGCAAAATAGGATCAAGTGCCACCCACCTATCTTGAGTGGTCTTTGTGGGAGCCAAAGAAATTATAATTCCCCAACTAGGAGATAGTAACCCATAGTACCCCACTGGTTTCCCACCTTGCACAGGCAAAGTCCACCAAGATAGGTTAGTAGAGTTTTTTTTTGTGTGGTGGTAGACTCCATCCCCCTCGTTGAAGAGGAGGAGAAGGGAAGTGGTTATGGGAACAAATTTGATGACGTCTGGGTGTCAGTAGAGGAGTGCCATACAAATATTGGTTAGGAGGATCATAGAGCATGGTACAAGGAGCATTGATCTAGTGGTTGAGGGGCTCCTAAAATGGTTAGGAGGAATATAGAGTACGGTACAAGGATCATTGTTCTAGTGGTTGAGGGGCTCCTAAAATGCTAAAATAATAGAGCCACATTCTTTGTTTGCACTTGGATCTAAAGAATTATTGAAGAAATAATAAATACTTTATCGTTAACAAAGAATTGTATAGAAAGCTCTTTCTTATTAAAAATAACTGAATTTCTAGAATTCCATAGCTGAAACAAAATAATAACTCTAGAATAAATCCGTAGAAATATAATGTATGGAGGCCACTTAGCATTGTATATTATTTTATATTTATTATTATTTAAAATTATATAAAATATACAAAATTAAATCTTAAAATTATATTTATTTATATTATGTATAATAGAAAATTTGAAAACACTCTACTATTATAGTATTCTTTAATTTATTCGAGGCTTATTAGATGGATGCAAAAATGTATGTACTAGTATAAATATCTATAATATATCCATTTAAAAAATGCTAAGAGATCAATTCTGAGGCATTTTATTTTAGATTTATCACAGATCGCATTAATTAATGATCCCATTACCTTCTTTGCAAATTTCCATTAATTGATGATAAATGACCTCAATCTAGCTGCACCATTATGTTGTGCTTGAAAAATATATTTCTAGAAAAAAAGGCTCCAATATTTCATTGTATGCCCAAATTATCATGATTTTTTTTTATCACCTTCTCAAAAAAAGAATAAAAAATCTTATATGACAACCAAATGGACATCAAAATTAATATCAAAACTACCTTATTACAGTCAAATAGATTTCAAATTTAAGGTTGACCTTTTTTACTGATGTCTCACATTATTACACTTCACCACCACCCCTGACTGTCATTGTAAGTTATGCTGATAAATCAATAACTTGAATTCTTGAATTTCTCTTTTAAGATTTATTTGATAATATGAAAATACATAATAACTATGGATTGTAAGATATAGATGAGAATGAGGTTATCATTACAAAAATATTTATGGTAGGTTATTAAGTTTTATATCTTTGAATGTGAACTATTAATGGATGAAATCCTAATCTTACTATAGCATTTATATGATAGCATATAAAAATTATTATGCATACCTTAGAAAAAGTAGAATTGCTTAAAGAGAATACTAGATTGTGAAAACTTATTATGTATGTGCACTCAACATAACTTTCACCCCATTCAAAATAAAGTTTATCAAAGGATATAGAGTTTTATTATCGATAAATGAATTACAACTAAATACAATGTGAATAACCTAATTACTTTTAACTAAGCATCAAAACATGTGTATAATACAACAATAATGCCTTTAATTATTATAAATCAATCAATATGCTAAACACATAGGGGTTCGATATATATCTTGAATAAGTCATAATATGAAAAAAAACACTTATGTTTGGACTCGAAAGCATGCACTTAGTAGTGTTAAAAATCCCACCCAAAAGTCTAGATCGAACTAGGTTCAAATGTATGGAGCATTTGGATTACTTTAGATAATCATATCAGGGTGTTGGGAAAGATTAAGACAGTGCCAATAGTGTTGGAGATGATTTAAATAGATGGCATATACTATTTGAAATAAAATAATGATTACATTCCCCTAGCTTTGTTTTCATGTTTCCTCATTCCAATATTTGTATTATGACCTCTATAAATTTTAAAAATAGAGTTTCTTCCTTTCCCTAGGAAAACTCTAAATGAACTTGTGATATCTAAAAATATTAAGGAAAATAAAGTTATCTTAGGGACATGTGTTTAGGGTTATTAGGTCTCTACCACCATCTAATTATTAGGCCCCTAATGGTGAGACCTATGATATAAAATAATGTCAAAAATAAATTACATAAAATAAAATAACTTCAAAAATATAAAAATTCCATGTCCATCAAAATTGATCCATAGGTAATGCTAGCTTCAGATAATGATAAATTCTCTAATGATTGTTTGATCTACCTTGAATGCCTATGAGTGATTGATATATTATCTATGAATGATTTATAGATAATGTGTGTCTACTTCACAACAATGCTTTCACATATTTATATAAAAAAATGAATAAAATTATGACATATTAGTACACAAGTTGACATCCAATGACTAAAAGTGAAAAAGGTAGGATAAAGGAGATGAGTGCACATTAAGTAGATAAAGACCAAAAGAATAATCCAATACCATTAGGGGTGCTCTTAAGTATTTTTAGGAGTGATGGTAATATTTTGGACACAAAACCCAAAACAAGAGAGTGAAATGGGAAGAGAGGAGGGCAAAGAGTGTAATGAAATTACTTAGATGCTTCACAATAATGGAATAATAGATTGAATAATCAAGAATATAATATGCAAATACACAATAACAATTGATGAAAGAGCAAAATACTTGGTAATTATAACTAAGCCACTTCGATGGGGTAACCTCCACAACAATGCAATGAAAGCATAATTTGTAATATGATGATTAAGTACTAACCACTACCTCTTATATATACTCTATTTATCCATGGTGATTCCATAAGCTAAACTTACTAAGAACATAGAGAAATCCGACAAGATAATATGAAAGGTATGTAAGCTATAAATTGGCCACACATATCCATAAACACATTATAGGTTAAGGGTGTAGCATTCCCTTCCCCTTCAAAATAATGTTGCCCTCAATGTTGAATCAACTTTGGATGCTGCTGAAACTTAATCCTCCCATGTGACATCTTCACGATTCAAATTTTTCCACTTGATCAAATACTCCTTAATGTTGAGCTTGTTCACAGCTTTTTAGTGTGTGTGTGAAGGATCTCTTCAAGTTCTAGAATGACCATTCCTTTTTCTTCTAGTTTTGGTAACTTAGTCTAGGTAGAAACACTTTGTCTAATTAATTTTCAGGAAAGATACATGAAATATAGGATATATGAGAGTGGATTGGGGGAATTTTAGCTTGTATACTACACTACCAATTTTCTGCAGGATCTTATAAGGGCCATAATGTTTAGGACAAAGTTTGTTATCTTTTTTTTGTTTCTTCAGAGACATCTGATTATGTGGTTGTAAGGGAAGAAAGACTTAATCACTTATGTCAAAATGACACTCACTATAGTGTTGATCCACTTGTTTCTTCATTCGATTTTGTGTCATTGCTAAATTCTCTCTCAAACTAGCTAGTATCTCTTGTTGATGTTGAATGTGTTATTCAATAGTGTGAACCTTGGGCTACACCTTCAAAGATGAAGTGATAGATGGGGGATGATAACAATAAAGGGAAAAAATTGGAGATATTTTAAAGATGCATGGAAGTGTTATTTTTCATTCTGATAGTGGCAACTAATGAACCCATCTTTCTTATTTATCTGATACAAAAAAAAGAGACAACCTTCTAGGAATTCATTGAACACCTCTTTTTTCCCATCAAATTTAAGATGATATGAGAATATTTGAGTAAATTGAGTACCCAAACATGATAACAAATTTACTGGTAAAGATGGGATAATGATCACTTATAATGATCACTTATAATGATCCTGGGAGTACCATGCAACTTTTGAATTGTATTAAGAAAATTAACAACTACAATGTTGGCTACAAATGATTGTGATAAAGAACAAAAATGAGTATATTTTGTGAGCGTAACTAAAATTACCATGATGACATTTTTACCTTTGGACTTCTATAATCCTATAATGAAATTCATGGAAATTTCCTCCCACCTCTGATTAGGGTGGATAAAGGCTATAGAAGATCCAACGTCTTAATTGTTTCACCTTTGTTCAATTGACATAATATATATCCTACCACAAATTTATGTATATCCCCCTTGATTCCTTCCTAAAATAATATTTGCTTAATTACATGATAGGTTTTCAAAAAATATAGCTTCCCCCTATTGGAGATGCACAAAGTTCCTTAAAGTTCTTTTATTTGAGGATATAATTATTACATATGTATGATCTATATTTATACCATAATGCATTCCCTTTCCACTCAAATTTGTCAAAAACACTAGAACCATGTGGAAGAATCTAAATTAGAACCTGTGTATCCCTATAATTATCCCATTTGAATCTTTCCTCTTCTAACCAATGTACTTGCCAAATGGTCATTATGCATAACAATGCCTCAACTGATTCATCCCTCATGGATAGTGCATCTGCTACCACATTCCCTTTTCCTTTCTTAGAGACTATTTCAAAGTCATATCCCAACATTTAAATCACCCATTTTTTATTCTTCTGATGATAATGATTGTTCCAAAAAATATTTTAGACTATCATGATCAATATTTACCTTAAAGTGTCTACCCATAAAATAAGGTCTCCATTGCTTGACTGCATGAAGAATAACCATCATTTATTTCTCATAGATTAGATTGAGCTTGCTTTTTCCCTTGAGTTGGTGTCTCTCAAATGAAATGAGTCTTCATTATTGCATGAGTACTTCCCCCATACCATATCTTGATGCATCACATTCAACAACAAAAGTTTAAAAAAAAATCACGGCTAGCCAAAATTTGACTAATGCACATAGCCTTTTTCATTTTATCGAATCCCTTGGTAGCTATTTCATTCCAAAGGAAGGAGTATTTCTTCAACAAGACTATGGGTGGAGTTGCTATGTTACCATAATTTTTAATAAATTTGGGATAGAAACCTATTAGCCCTAGACATCTATGAAGATTATTGAGGGTATTTGGCACTTGCCACTCCATCATAGCTTTGATCTTCTTAGGTTTGACTTTGACTCCTTCATGTGAAAAAATATGATCCAAGTACTCCACCTCTTGGACTCCAAAATAACATTTGGAAGGTTTAGCATAAAGTTGATGTTGTTAAAAAACTAACAGTACTTATTTCACATTCTTCAAATGTTCTTCTCAAGTTTTTTTATATTAAGATGTCATCAAAATACACAAATACAATCTTCCTCAAAAAAGGCCTAAAAATAATATTTATCAAAATTTGAAACGTAGATGGTGCATTTATGAGACCAAAATGCATGACCATGAACTCATGATGGTCTTCATGAGTTTTGAAATTGTTTTAGGGACATCCTCATCTTTGATTTAAATTTGATGATACCTAGAATGAAGATATAGTTTGGTAAAATAAATGACATGTAATTCATCTAACAAATCATCAATTATTGGAATGGGGAACTTATATTTGATGGTGTACTTGTTGAGCTATCTATAGTATTGATACATCCTCTACGAGTCACCCTTATTACGCACCATGACCACCAAGGATGAATATTCACTTTGGATATGTTTGATAATACCATCCTCCAACATCTGATGTAACATATTTTTAATTTCACTCTTCTGGGCATATGGATACCTATATAATTCTATGTTTGGTGGTCTACTATCTAGAAGCAGTCTTATGACATGATAAGGTTCTCTTCTTGGTGGTAGTCTTTTTGGCATGGCACCAAAGACATATGGGTGGTCATCAAGAATTATCTGTAAATCAGGGTGTGTAAAAACATTTGTTGGTTGAACTTCTATGGAAACAATCATGCTAAAAATGTGGGGATTTTACCAGTAATCCACATAGTTCAAATTTCCTACTTAGGAATGAAATTGCATGACTAGTTTTTGGAAATTAATCTCTATGGTGCCCAAATTTGTGAGTCATTGTACTCATAAAATAATGTTAGTCCCATCCATGGGAATAGAAAACATAAGATAATCTAGAATGTAGTCTCCCATAGAAAAGATAATACCATGTAACTTTCTTGAAAAGTTGATTGTGCCACCATCTATAATCATGACATGGAATTCTAGAGTTGGGTAAATGAAACAATTCAAATGAGTAGCCAACTTTTTGTTGATGAAATTGTGTGTACTCTCTAAGTCAATAAACACTATCACCTTTTGTTTCTTGAGGAAACCCACCACCTTAAGAGTTTGAGGAGTACTAATATCTAGAAGTACATGACATGAGATAGTAGGGTGAGAAGTTTTAGATTCCTCCTTTGACTCTTCCATGTCCTCACCCAAGGCCTCATAATATTTCATCTTTATTGGTGCTATTAATTTAGAACAACATATTTTAAACACATTTATGTCCTCTACTCCACTTGTTGTCACAACCAAAACATAATAATTTTGCATGTTTTTATTCAATTTATTATGGGGGTCAATCTTGTGGGCTAAGAAAATAATGTTGTTGTGGCATTGCATTCATGGCCATTAGTGAAATCCCTTCATTTGACTAGATATTTTTATTTTACCTTGCATGCTAATGGCATGAATTCAGATACTGAAGTTGGATTAAACATGTGAACCTCAAGTTGGATGCTATCCTTGAGCCCACCCAATAATAGGTCAGTCATGTTATCCTCATTCATGTCATCCATGCATAAGGATATATTTTGGAATTGATGAATATAATCCTTAATAATCCATGCTTATCTCAATTTTGATAACTTAATGAATTAGTTTTTTAATACATTATTGTGATAGTGCATATGCATCTCCTCAATAAATACTGACTAGGTAACATGAAGGGCCTTTTTAAATTTTGAGTGCACAAGAATATATCCTAAATGCACTACTTAGGTTATAGATACAGAGATGCCATGAACACCTTTTACATACATGGGGTCTAATTTAGATCAAATATTTTTTCTATTTAATTAATCCAAGTGAGTGGATATTTACCATCAAACTTGCGCACTTCCATTTTTGGCATCATGTGCTTCGAGCTAGTATTAGAGTTGTGATTTTTTTGATTGGGAGAAACCAAATGGAGTGGTGGAGGACTATTTTGTGAAAGGTAAGATGCAAGAGTGGTCAATTTCCCACTCATAGTTTCCAGGTAATTCTTCACAAAATTGATGTCCCTTTGTACCCTAATGATGTCCCAATTTATCGCATTAAAATAATCTTTTCTCACTATGCTTTGTATATTTGATTTAAGTTAGTGAACTACCTTAGAAACCAAAGGATATGAAGTTATAAAATCCATGTCATCCTTGTGAGGAGTTTTTGGAGTGTCTTGCCCTTTCTTGCGACTATGAGTGTTAGGACTAGCCATGCACAAACCCTAGAATGGAGCGTTTTGGCCTTGAAAAAAGTGTACTGAGAAAAACTTTTTGAACTTTTTTTCCAAAAAAATACTGAACAATATTACAATGACAAAAAAATTAAATTCTTCTTGAATCATTAACTATGTTTTTTCAATCCTTAAGCTCTTAGGATAACTGCAACACTAGATTTGAACAACAATGTCACAAAAACTTACCCAAATTGATGCTCTGATACCACTTACAATTAAATTACGTAGATGTTTTGCAATAATGGACTAATATATTGTAGAATTAAGAATAGAATAACCAGATCCATAACAGTTATTGAAAAAAGAGTAGAATACTTGATAACTATAACTGAGCCACTTCAAGGGAACAAATACACAATAATGTATAAGAGTATAATTCACAATATGATGATCAAATAATAACCACTACCTCCTATATATAATATACTTAGCCATGGTTACTGTATAGGCCAACCTCATTAAGAACATAGAGAAATGTGACAAGATAATATGAAAGGTATGTAAGCCACAAATCGGCCACACGTATCCCTAGACATGTTATAGACTAATGGTGTAGCAGAGAGGCTGAGAAGAAGAAAGTGGGCCAAAAAAAGTAAAAAACATGCCAAAATTTATGTTTTGGACTAATAAGTAAAACATAGACAAACATACTAAAAACATGAAAATTAAAGACTAAAAAATTCCTTGGGGGATATTTTTAGGTGTTTATATTTTCCCCCAATTTGAGGTACATGTGTTAGCATGTACTTCATAGAAAATGGATATAATTGTAATCCTAGATTTTGAAAAAAGAAATTGATACACCTGAAAACTTAAAAACCCCTTTTTTTACACACATTAATAAGCACCAAATAATCATAATAACTCATAAAATATGAAATATTGAAAATAAAATATAGACCAAATTGAAAATATTGAAATATTAAAAATATCCTATAATGAAGCTAAATCTAAACCAAATTTGAATACAATCTAGGGACATTTGATCCAAGTGATTAGTTTTATTATAATTTTTATATGGGGCATATACATCCCTTTAGTAAATAGGTATTAGTATTAAGAAAAGTTAGTACTATTAGTAAACAATAAACTTATTAGTGAAAACAAATTAAATAGTTGTTAAAATAGGTTGAACCTGTAAGTTGGTTGGATCTTGTACACAACCAACTCCCCGTGAAAGTGTTTATAAGCTTGGGAGCATTAAAAATAAGGTAGTGTGAGATTCTACCTTTTAATAAAGTTTTGTCAAAATAATTCTTCCATTTACCATGTATGTTGGTCCAACATTGGTATCAGAGCCATGTTTTCAAGGTGAATGTGAAGGTAGGTTGAGTCAAGTCTGTGTAGAAGCAAATGAAAGAGCTTTGTCAAAATATGAGATTTTTTAAAAGGTTTTTAAACTCTAAAAATAATTGTGTACCACATTTGAATGTATATATTGCATTTATATGGATTTTGTGTATTAGAATAGGTCATTTGTACAGCCCAAGATCTATATTGCAGGCCTAAAATCAGATTTGAAGCATCTATTTACTATTTGTATGTCCTTTTATGGCCTCAAAACTTATTAAAGTAGTTGTAAGACCCAAAGAAGTAGTTTTACATTTTATTTTTACCCCAAAATAATGTTTTGATACTCTTATTTCTATTGTACGACCTCAAATCCTTTTTAACCCTTCAAAAGCTAATGTGTATGACATATGTACAGATTTATGAGAAAAATAAATTAGATCCAATGCAGTGGTATGACCTCATACAATATAAAGGCATTTTGATCATAGGTATGACACTTTTCTGCATTTAATTTTTTTTTATTTTTAGTTTGTTGTGTTCAAATGAGCCCCACAAGAGGAAGATGCAGTTTTAATATTTTACCTTGATCAAATTCACAGGTGCATAATTTTTTCACGTACAAATATATAGTTTTTATTTTTTAGAATTTAGAAAAGTAAAATTTATATAAAACATCTTCAAAAAATGTCTCATAAAGGATTCTAGATGAGTTGGTTATGCATATTTTGTAAAGCACTTGCAACAAAAAGGTTCAAGGTTCAAAACCCACCAAACCATCTTTTTGGTAAAACTTTATTTTTGGTCAAAATTAGTTTGTAAAATAATATTTTTTGGAATATTCTCTTTGTACTTTGTGAAGTGATTACAAAAGGAGTAAAAATAAATGTTGGAGATATAAGTGTGTATTTTTTGTGACTTTTGTAACTTTTTGTATGTAAATATTGATAGGTCTTAGGAACCAAGTATTGTAATTTATTGTTACTTGAGGGTAAGGGCAAAGCCTCAATAATACACCTATTATTTTTATTTTTGTGTTTTTCATTATGACCAAAATCATAAGTTTATTCTCTAAAACTAGGAGACTAACACATAAAAATTACAAAGAATGGAGCATGAATATGGAAAACACTTTGATCTTTAAAGACTTATGAGAAATAGTAAAGAAATAAACTACACCACCTATCGATGCTACAAAACTGCTTGTGTTTAAAAAACATGATAAGCATGCACTTGCATTTCTTAAGTATTCTTGTTTTAAAATTAAAGCTTGGAAGACTTGTAAAACATTGAAAGATTTGTACGACAAATAACCTACATACAATAAAATTGATCTCCTCATGGAACCATTGAATAATAAGCTAAAAGATGATGAATATGTATCCAAATATGTTTCTAAGATGAAAATTTTGAAACATGAATACGTTAATACAAGTGGGAAAATAGATGATGATATGCTCATCACCATCACTATGAATAGACTTAGTTCCAATTATACAAATTTCATAGAAATGTTGTAGCTCAATGACAAGCTCAATAACACAACATTTGATTCCATTTGTGAATTACTCACTCAACATGAGTGAAAGTTCTGTTGGGTGAATATTTTGTCAACCAGCTAATTGGTGAGCAAAATAAGTCTCTTCAACCATAACATAGCGAGATTGGTCATCCAAAGTTGCAGGTTTGCCACATCCAAAGGGGACTAATCTCTCCTCTCATCAAGGGGAGGTTCCCTATAGGTATAAAGGTGCTATATATATATATATATATATATATATATATATATATATATATATATATATATATATATATATATATATGCTGAAAATAATACTCAGGGGTAGGACAAACCATCCATCTCTCTTTTTTCAGAGATGATGCTCACAGATCAAAGGAGAAATCCTAGGTGATTGGTGAAGGTGCTTCTCTTCTTTCAGAAATAACATTTAGCCAAAAGCCAGATCCCTTCCTGGATAGTAGAAATCCTAGTGAAATGATAGAAGGCACTTATCTTCTTTCAAAAGTGCTTGTTCTTGCAAACAACATGAATCTTTCTGGTAGTGACAAGTAACTAGTAACAGAGTATAGAGTAACCAACAATCTAAGATGTAGCACAAAGTCTCCACCTTGACTGTCCAAGAGTGAAATACGAAGAATAATGGGGGCACAAAGTTGTCCCAATGTCCTTTACATAGAAAGAAACTAAAAACACACACTGAAAACAATTATATTAGCACAAAGTCTGAAAGTAGTTGGCTTCAAGACACCTTTCTTGTTACTTTCACTAATTCTACTTGCCAAATTAAATAAAAAAGAACACATTCAAAAGATAGACATAAGAATAATCTTCTAAAATGATACAAGCCAAAATAGCATAAAGTTTGCAAACAACTTGCTTTCTCATTCAGATAAAATGAAATGAAATAAATCTGAGCTCAAAGTCTCAGTATTCACCTTTCAATTAGGAAGAGTTTCACTTTTGTATTGGGAAGATCTCCTTAGCTAATGAGAGAAATTACAATCTTATATCAACCATGCAAGGATTGGCACTTTTTCCCATAGGATGGTCCATGCTGCAGTCAACTTCTTGAATGCGCCTTCAGTTTTATCTAGAGGGACCATGCTGAGAACAGTGCACTACCATAACTATGGCATGTCCCTTCATCTAATATGTCTCTTCCTTGGTATGGACTGTCTGGTCCTTTTCTTGATGCCTGCGCAACTGTCCAATTTGTCTTTACTTCATGGAAGAAAAATAGGTCACGTCCTTGATTTGGTGCACTTAGAAGTCTACTTGATCCACTATTTCACCTACTGGAAATAACTCTTTTCAAGATATTTCTAGTCCTTTGCATTAATCTTCTCTTCCTTATAGCAATTTGATTCTTCAAACTCTCTTTTCAGTTAGTCACTTGGTTCTTCCTTCAAGTTCCGTGATTTATTTGAATTTCAACAAATATTCCCTTACTTTAAATTTGACGTCTACGGGGCCGTCAATGGTCGCTAGCTGCTTTGAACCATGTTGAACCTTAAACCTTTGAACCCACTGAAAGTACATTGGATCATTGGTTCATCAGTTCATTTTGCCTCTTTTGTTCCATCGCTACCTGGTTCAATCACTTTTCCACTCCTTGGTTGAACCATCCATTTGCCACTTCTTTCCTTGACTGAGGCCACCTTTGAACCTTTGAACCTATAAACCATTAAACTTTGAACTCTTTCGGTTCAAATTTCAATAAATTCATTAGTTTGTCCTTTATCCTATTTAATCATTGCTTCCTTTATCTTTCTAAGCTCTGGTTGAACCTTTGAACCTGTGAACTCGTTGAACATTTTGGTTCAATGGTTTAATGGTTCAATCAGTTCATTCTTTGAAGCCCTTTTTGTCTAAGTCTTTGAAGGTTCCTTTCTATGTCTTTGTTCAGCCTTTGGAACATCCTAAAGGGAAGGTGTCCCTTCTGGCTTTTAAAACAATCCTTTCTCTGTCGTCAAGCGCCCCCCACAAGGGTACCTACCCTTCAGGATTTTTCAGTCGACCTTCGAGCTTTTACTTCCCCAACGGGTTCTTGCTTTGGTGGGATTTTGGCTTTCGAGATTTTCCTTCAGACAAAAAGTCCAAAGAAATTTTTTTTTAAACATTTTTTGAGGAAAATCTTCCCAAAAGAATTCTTCTGGCCTCTTTTACTTAGTCATTTTCCTAAGGGATTTCCAATTTTTGTCCACTTTTGCTCACTGCCCTCCGCAAGGGCACTTATATTCCTTTGGCTTTAAGGCAGCCCCTTGAACCTACCAATTGAACCAACTTTGGTTCAATGGTTTAATTGTTCAAGCCTTTATTCTTTTAAGCTTGCCGATTGAACTCTTTTGATTGAACCGAGGCATTAAACCAATCCTAGAAATGACCAAGTGCTAGAAACTGTTCTTTTGATTGAACTCACCTGCAGAAGCTTTTGAACCTACTGAACCTGCTAATTTCAAGCATGTTGAGTCTGTAGATTTTTGGAAAAGATTTGAAAAATGAAGAACCTGAACGCTTAGAACAATTTTTGAAAAGGGGAGGGAGGATTTTGGTTTGTTGAACCAAAATAGTTCATAGGTTGTCCCAAAAATGTCACTCATTTTTGGGGACAAAAACTAGCCCCAGTTGGGGAACTTTCATCAGTTGAAAACTTGGAACATCTAAGGGGAGTAGAAACCAGAATCTCCAGTGCCTTGAAGTATGCCATTGGGCTATGGAGTCATGTTACCCAAAAAGAAAGGCTCTAAAAAATGAAAATGAACAACACAAAGCAGAAAACAAAGACTATATAGATATACATATGTATAGGTGAACTTATCTGACACTTTAGGAATTGAAGTACTTCAAATGCTACCCCCTGAGAGGCAGTGAAAATGGTGATCTATCTTGATAAACCAACAAGAAGCCATTTTCTCCCTAGAATTAGTGATGGGTGAATGGAACTCTCCACTAGGAAACCAATTTTCTGTGTCTTCCCTTTGGTTTTCTCCTCTTTCCCCACAACAAGACTTGAATTTCAATCCAAAAACCATGAATTTCTGCTCTCTTGGCAAAGAGTTCTTTTTTTTGATTTTGGTGCGTAGTGGCATGGCCCATTACCATCATTGGTTGCTCTTTTGGTTCAGTCCAGTATATGATTTGATTGTTCCCATTCAACACCTGCTAATGATTGGCACTATCAGGCATACTTGGTGTTGTTTCGTCTGAACCAATTCCTATATCATCACCTATAGGATTTTCATCTGTTGAAACATGAATGTCTTCAGTAAATAGAAAATAATTACCCTTGCTTAAAGACTCAAACAAACTTTGAGCTTTAGGGCTTGATGTCTGAGTGACAACACATGTAGGGGGAGTGATGACAAGGTTGTTCTCGGTGGGTGCATTCTTGGGGGAATCACGAGTCACCTTGAGAATTTCTTATCCTATAGGGGCATTTTAGTTCTTCACACACTAAACCAATTTATCTAATTGCTCAAGATGGGATTGCAGGAATTCAAATTTAGACATTTGAATTTTGGTTTTCTTTATATGGTCCATTATGTCAAATGCCTGGAATGAGCCAAGAGCAGAGGATGAGAATTCATCCTTTTGATTTTTGGAAGGGGGAGGATTGGATTGTGAATTTGAAGTAGAAGGCGTGGGGGCATTTGAGGTACTTACCTTTCTTTCAATCACCGGGTCCTTTGGCTGGAAAGGAAGAGTGGACCCTCACTCAGCAATTGAAACTGCTGGTTGAGGTCGCTCCTCTACTTTCTCCTTATCATCTTGTTGGGCTGCTTGATTCTTGGACCAGGTGAATATAGCATATGACCCCTCAGTTGCATTACCTTCACCTCTAGGTTCATCCTGATAATTCAGGAAATCAATGTGGGAGTCGCCAACTGACTCTTCTTGACCCTCCGTGAAGAGATCAACATCATTTTCTTGATCAAACTCAGGTTGGAAAGAGAAACCATGTTCACTTTTGAGATATCCAACTGCTGAGTTGGTTGGAGGTGCTTCAAGGGCAAGGTTCCTCTGTGGGAGAGGAAAATGATTTGGCTACCCTTGATTCCTAGTAGCATTGCCTTGGTACGCCTGATTCTAAAATGTCCTCCTTGGCATATCTCAATTAGGAGGATTAGACATAACTTGGACCATTTGTCTTTTCAAGGCTTGCAGTTCATTTTCTAGCTTTTGCACCATTGGGTCAGTGGTAGCTGTAGGTGAGTATTCAAAAGATGGAGAGGGTTTACCTCTGTTAGGGTCTCACCTTATCTTTCTTGCCAGGATAAGGTCATCTTCTACCTTAGTAGCCAAGTCCTGAGCAGTAGCAAGGTCTATGTGTTTAGCCCATCTTAGCAAGAAAATCACTTCAGGTAGCTGTGAGTTGATGAAGAAACACTTGAGATTCTGAGGTGTCGACTGGGTGATTATGGGAATCTTGTGCCTCAACTTGTCAAACCTGGCAATGAAGTCCCTCATAGGTTCATGGGGATCCTTCTTTATCTATGTGAGGTAGAAAAGCAAGGCATGCACATCTTCTGTATGTTTGAACTTGACTTCAAATTTGTTTTTTAGGGTTATTCCAGTTTGTCACTGATTGATCCTGCAGATGGTAGAACCAGTCTGCAGCAGCACCTTGTAGTGTCTCCACAAAAAGCTTGATTGCCATGTCTTCAAACTCCACCCCTATCAAACCATAGGCTATGCTGAAGACTAAAATGTGTTCATCAGGGTGAACTCTCCCATCTCCAAAGAATTTGGGGAAGTTCTTTCTTGAGCTACATGGAAGTTCATGTAGAGGTGGAGTCAAGTTGAGTGGGCCAAATGAGTTACCCCAGGGTCCTTAAATTGCCATGATTTAATTATGGAAAATAGGGATAACAAATCTGGGTGGAGTGGTTAGATTGTAGAACAAAAAATGGAAAATAATTGGCCCTACTTTAGCTTGAGGCTTGAGGCGTCAAACTGCACACTCTTTCCCAGTTGGCATGGAGGTGGAGGAAGATGGTAAGGCTATAAATGGATTATGGGTAAGACACGAAATGGAGTCACCAGAGTCTATATAATGGATAAGGGAAGGAACTACTTCAATCTAAAATTTGAGGCTTCAAATTGCACATTCATCCCCAGTGGAGTCACCAAAAATTGTTGGGTGAATATTTTGTCAACCAGCGAACTAGTGAGCAAAATAGGTTTCTTCAACCACATCATAGGGAGATTGGTTGTCCAAAGTTGAAAGCTTGCCACATCCAAAGGGGACTAATCTCTCCTCTCATCAAGAGGAGGTTCCTTATAGGTATAAAGGTGCTATATATATATGTTGAAAGTAACACTCAGGGGTAGGATAAACCATCCCTCTTTTTTTAGAGATGATGCTCACAGATCAAAGTAGAAATCATGGGTGATTGGTGAAGGTACTTTTCTTCTTTTAGAAATAACATTCAGTCAAAATCCAGATCCCTTTCTAGATAGTAGAAATCCTGGTGAAATGATAGAATGCACTTCTCTTCTTTTAAAAGTGCTTGTTTTTGCAAACAACATGAATATTTTTGGTAGTGACAAGTAACTGGTAATGGAGTATAGAGTAACCAACAATCTAAGATGTACCACAAAGTCTCCACCTTGACTACCCAAGAGTGAAACATGAAGAACAATGGGGGCACAAATTCGTCCTAAGGTCCTTTACATAGAAAGAAACTAAAAACACACACTGAAAACAATTATATCAGCACAAAGTCTGAAAGTAGTTGGCTTCAAGACACCTTCCTTGTTATTTTCACTAATTCTGCTTGCCAAATTAAATAAACAAGAACACATTCAGAAGATAGACATAAGAATAATCTTCTAAAAATGATACAAGCCAAAATAGCACAAAGTCTACAAACAACTTGATTTCTCATTCAGATAAAATGAAATGAAATACAATATGAGCTCAAAGTCTCAGTATTTGCCTTTCAATTGGGCAAAGTTTCGCTTCTATATTGGGAATATCTCCTTAGTTAATGAGAGAAATTATAATCTTATAGCAACCACACAAGGATTGGCACTTTTTCCCATGGGACGACCCATGCTGTAGTCAATGTCTTCAATGCGCCTTTAGTTCTATCTGAAGGGACCATGCTACGAACAATGCGCTACCATAACTATGGCGTGTCCCTTCATCTAATATGTCTCTTCCTTGGCATGGACTGTCTGGTCCTTTTCTTGATTCCTACACAGTTGTCCAAATTGTCTTTACTTCATGGAAGAAAAATAGGTTGTGTCCTTGATTTGGTGTGCATAGAAGTCTACTTGATCCACTATTTCACCTACTGGAAATAACTCTTTTGAAGATATTTCTGGTCCTTTGCATTAATCTTCTCTTCCTTATAGAAATTTGAGTCTTTGAACACTCTTTTCAGTTAGTCAATTGGTTCTTCCTTCAAGTTTCATGCTTTATTTGAATTTCAACGGATATTCCCTTACTTTAAATTTGATGTATGCAGGGCCGTCATGTTGGAATAATGCATATTTAAGCTTACCTAGGGTTAATAGGGTAAGTTATTTATTACCGAGGGTAAAATTTATTTACCTTGGTTAATTTATTTTATTGTTGAGAATTTCTCAACAATATATTTGTTCGTAGTATGAGAAAACAAATAGTTTGTTTTCTCTATTTTGTAATCATTACAAATAGTTTGTTAACATGAAACAAACTATTTGTATTATAAATACTTTGCATTATATGAGAAATTAGCGAGAGATTATTGAGAATATATAGAGAAATTTGTGGATTATCACCTATTTTTTAGGTGTGACAAATTTATTTATTCTTTGGAAATATTTGCAGGTTATTTGTTGTGGGTTCTCTCTCCTGGATTAATCCTGTGGATCCTGTGTATCTCCTGCTCATTCTTTCATGGTATCAGAGCTTGGAGTTCCAGTTGAAGATTCTCTTCCCTAAAATTTTTCATCTTTTAACACATTCAAAAATATTATTTTATTGATGTGTTACAGATATTTTTAATTCTCTCAAATTCTGGTTCTTATTTACTAGTTTTTTTTTCAAAAAATTCTGTACTTTATGCTCATTAAATGACCGTACAGATTTCCAAAATCAGATTTTTTTTCATGGAGGTGTAGGAAATCAAGTCAGGAATCCATTTCAATTTTAATTTTCACATTTGGATCAGGACGTACAGCTCTTTCATTAAAAAACTTGCAGACTGGTCCCTGTTGGCAGACTGCAGTACCTGTCTATTTTTCTGATGTGGCAGATCGTACGGTTGAATTTTTTCAAATATGAGACCTGTTAATGAAAGCTGACTCTTATATATTTCTATCCATATAAATTTTGACGAATTTGGATCAGGCCGTACAATGTTTTGGAAGCCAACAATAGGAAATTAAAAACTGTTTTTTCCCTGCTGTATAGCCGTACGGATTTCTCATTTTTGAATGCCTTATTCTATATAAAATAAAAATATGAGAATTTCATGTGATATCAGACTTCAAAATATTTCATTTTATACTAAGAAGGACGGATTTGGAGCAGGCCGTACAGTCTTTTTTGGTAGATCCAGTGGAGCCATTCTGCATTGCTGAAAGGTGTTTTTTCCTTGGCTATTTTTCTCAAATATTTCCCTGACCACCACACCTTGCTAGAAAAAGAGTTTATTTTTTGATAAAGCCAAATATTATTCAGCTGATATCTCACATGTGTGAGTCATTTTTGGCCTTTTTAAAATTAATTATTTTAATTTTTAGTGGTTTAAATGCAAGTCTCTAGCTTTGAAAGTTCAAATTTGACTTTGCTAAAACGACTAGAGATATTTTGTTAAAAATTTGTAGGGAGGAGGTCTTGGGGTCAAATCCCCCTACATTTTTTTGCATAAATCCATTTTTTAATTTTGTATAAGCCAAGGCTAAATTTTTTTTTCGTCGGGAGACGTTAAATTGTAACGGGAGGGGTGTTTTTTGAGGAAAAACAAATGTCTAGATTGTTCTTGTCAACTTCATCATCTTCCTCGGGAATGGAATCTCGATTGTTTGAACCTCTAAATTCTACAAATTACCATGTTTGGAAGCCAAAAATGCAACAACTCCTTCAATCAAAGGGCTTATGGAGAATTTTTTCTGGAATGACACCTGCAGCATTCACCACTAAAAAAGACAAATATGCATATGGTTGTAAGCAGGATGAGGCTCTTGGATTGATTTGCCTCAACGTCTCAGATAATCTTCAATTTCACATTGCAGATGCTACTACGCCAAAATAGGTATGGAAAAAATTAAAAACCTATTTGGCAAAGTTAATGAGTTTAAAATTTTGCAATTAGATGCAGAATTGAGTACTCTCTCTCCATCAGATTTCCCTTCAATAGATGAATTCTTAGCAAAATTCAAATTTATAAGGTCACAATTGAAAGCTGGTGACAAGGATAAAAGTGATCAGGAGTGTATTTTCATGATTTTGTCAAATTTGAAAGGACCATATAGTGTTTTTTCCTCTACTTTTTATACTATGATGGATACATTAGGTGATGAATTCAAATGGCCTTCCTTTGAAGTTTTTTGTGAAAGATTGACTAGGGAGCAAACAAAATTAATGGCCTTAGATGCTCTACCTGGTCCTAGTCATGCTCTAGTTGCTAATTCTTCTAAAGAAAAACCTTCACCTAAGTCTAAAAAGCAAGCACCTTCAAATAACCCTCCAGAGTCCACCACCCAAACACCTCATCATTCTAAATCTACTAAGACCAAAAAGTCCTTTAAGCAAAAGAAGAAAACATTTGGTCCATGTAATTTTTGTGGTGGTCCTAATCATGATGAAAGTAGATGTTTTAAGAAGATGGAAGCATTAGAGGCAGCGGTTAGACAACACAAAATTTCCATTTCGTCTCCATCTCCTTCTACTTCTACAGGAAAAGGGAAAGCACTTTCAGCCAGGGCTATATCTTCATGTCAGGATCAGTGGATTTTTGACTCATGTGCTTCTCACCATCTCACACATTCTAAGGATCTATTGTCTTCCCTTATAGATTGCAGTACATCACATATTGTTATGGGTAACTCCTCACAGATTGAAGTTTTGGGATCTGGTACTATTGATAAACAGGATGGATGTTTTAACAATGTATTGCTTATACCTCAAATCTCTTCTAATCTTCTCTCTGTATATCAAATATGTAATTTTGGTACTGGTAAAATTGTGGAGTTTACTTCACATAATGTTGTAATAAGAGAATGTAATGATCCTAGTGAGATAGTTGCTACAGGTACAACAGACCATACTGCAAGACTCTATACTTTTGATAAGTTTGAGTCTTTTATGTCTTCTGGTTCTTCACTTATAACACATGGAAATAATCTCAGCAAATTGTGGCATGAGAGATTGGGACATTTGAGTTATGGATATATGCAACAAATGAGTACAAAACATCTTGTAAAAGGCCTTCCTAAGGTCTCATGTATTGATGGGGTATGTCCTGGTTGTCTAGTTGGTAAACAGCACCAGGATCCATTTCCAGTTGGTAAGGCCACACGTGCAAATGCATCCTTAGAGTTGGTTCATAGTGATTTGATGACTTTTCCAACTCATTCTTTTTTAGGGGCTAAATATGCACTCACATTCATTGATGATTTCACTCGTAAAACTTGGGTATATTTTCTCAAGTTGAAAAGTGAAGTTTTTGAGACTTTTAGGGCTTTCAAAGCCTTTGTTGAAAAACAATCATCTCTTCCTCTTAAGAAGATATGCACTAACAATGGGGGGGAATATGACAGTAATGCTTTCTATGATTTTTGTATTGAGCATGGGATACAACATCAGTTCACTGTACCACACACTCCTCAACAAAATGGTGTAGCAGAGAGGAAGAATCAAACATTGAAAGAGATGGCTAATTGTATGATTCACTCTAAAAATTTGGGTCCACAATATTGGGCTGAAGCTGTAAATTGTGCAAACTACATTCAAAACCATATGCCTCATAAAGCTGTGCAAAATATGACACCAGAAGAAGCTTGGTCTGGGATCAAGCCTGATATTTCAGATTTTTGCATCTTTGGGAGTCAAGCATGGGCATTCATTCCTGATGACAAACGTAAAGCATTGGAGAAGAAAAGCCAACCACTCATTTTTGTTGGTTATTGTAAAGATGTAAAAGCCTACCATCTTTTTGATCCTGTCACACATGATGTGTTGTTTCGACGGGATGTTCAGGTTGATGAGCTACCCACTCCACAGGAGTGTACATCTAGTTCTCCTTCTTCCCCTCCTTCTACTGAGGATAGTGAGGATTTGCTTTCTATTGTTGATGATGATGATGTCGCACTTATTCAGCCACCACAGCCATCTTCTTCACCACCTTTGCCTAAATGGGCAAAGAGCACTCTACATGCAGCTAGTTCTTTTGTTGGTGATCCATCTGATTCTCGTCACACTCGCTCACAGACATCTGGTGTTGCTCTTTTGGGACAAGCTTGTACAGATGATCCAGTGTTGTTTTCTTAGGCTATTGGTATACCCGAGTGGGATGTTTCTATGTATGATGAGTATTCTTCATTAATGAAGAATGATACTTGGGATCTTGTCCCTCTTCCTAAGGGAAGAAAACTTGTAAAATGTAAATGGGTCTATAGGACCAAATATGCTGCAGATGGATCAGTAGATAAGTACAAAGCTAGATTAGTAGCTAAGGGTTTTTCATAGGTTGAAGGGGTTGATTACTCTGAGACCTTTGTCCCTGTAGCTAAGATGGATTCTATTCAGCTTGTACTCTCTCTTGCTGCTTCACATTCTTGGTTTGTTTTTCAGATGGATGTGAAGAGTGCTTTCTTGCATGGTGATCTCCATGAGGAGATCTATATGGAGCAGCCTCCAGGATTTGTGCAGGACTCATCCTTGGTTTGTAGACTCCATCGTTCTCTTTATGGCCTCAAACAAGCTCCTAGAGCTTGGTATGAGAAGATGGATAGTTTTCTTTTGAGTTCTAGTTTTATTCGTTGTGAGTCAGATCACAATGTATACATCTTGAAGCAAGGTGAGGAGCTTGTCATTTTGGTTTTGTATGTTGATGATCTCATCCTCACTGGTAGTTCAGATTCCTTGATACATGACATCAAGGACAAGTTGGCAGATAGGTTTGATATGACAGATCTGGGGCTTCTACATTATTTTCTTGGTCTTCAAGTTTTTCAGTCTTCTGAGGGCATTTCTATTGGACAGCAGAAGTATGCGACAGATCTTCTTCATCAATTTGGCATGGTTGATTGTAAGCCTGCACCCACTCCATATCAGTCAAGTATTGTGTTGTCTGCCACTTGTATGACTCCTCTTGTTGATTCCACTTTGTATCGGCAACTTGTAGGTAGTCTTTTATACCTGACTCATACCCGTCCCGACATCACATTTGCTATGAACCTTGTCTCTCGGTTCTCACATGAGCCTCATGAGAGCCATTGGCAAGTAGCCAAGCATATTTTGTGCTACATTCAGGGCAGCACTCACTTTGGTATACATTACAAACCACAGAGTTATTGTCAGGAATCTAGAACAACAAACATGTTCTGATCCCACTTGTCAGGATGCAAAACCGGAAACATACAATTGATTACCAAACTTCAAACAACTTAATATGCGGAAATAAACCAGATTCACCAAGTAACTAGAATTCAGAATAACACAGCATATGAGAGACAATACACAACTTGTATTAACACTTTATACAGAAAAGAATACAATAGAGAATATGCCACATCTTCTCCACCACCTTACAGAGGTTTCCCACACCTCAAGTGAACAGTACTTCTTCTCCCCAAAGCTCTCCCTCTCACAGGTCACAACACTCAACTCAAATACAGAGTTGGTGTTCACCTCCCATGCTCCACGCATAACACAAGTGCTCCACGCACTCCACAAGCACTCCACGTGCTCCACAAGTACTCAAGGTACTTCAAGTAGATCTCCCATGAATCTGCAACAACCTGCAATTCAACAGACCATACTTATGGAAGGAACTTCCTTGCCTTCCTCTTGCTCTATCCGAGTACACACCTGTACTCCAAGTAGATCCTGCCTGATACTGCTCCCTGTTGTGTTGCTGTCTGTATGACCTTGCACACCTGCAAATCAAACAATGGTTCTGCTCACCTGTGAACCTCGACCTTGCACACACATACACCTGCAGATCAACGATCTTACTTACCATGTAGATCTCCTATATAGGCCATGCAACTGTGACCAAGATCCTACACTCTTGAAGAACCCAGCTGGCTCTCCAATCCAGCACCAACACACCTGGTACTGAGGCACTAGGAGGAACGCACCATTGCTCTACCTCACACACAGAAGGAGCTTATATTATGCTCTCTTACTCCCTAGCACACTTTTCCAATACAACCATGAGTCTATTATATAGATCTCATCCAAACAATAATTAGACATCTAATTACAATAATTAGATCCGCAGCTCTCAGTCTAAAATTAGATCTCTTCATGCAAACACTTGGTTCGTTAGCTAACTGCCCGTAAATAGCTCGCAGTCGAACCACACAGGCGACCGACGTCGGTCCCTGTCTGCCTGGAGGTGACCGACGTCGATCGATATATGACCGACATCGGTTGCTTCCCTTTGCTATCCTACCGATGTCGGCTGATCAGACCGACCCCAACTTCTCTGCAACTCAGCAACCTTTAGCAACCTCCTCTCCTATTTGCATCAGTGAAGCTTTTAGCTCCACAATCCTAATAATCTCCCACTTGGAGATAAACAGCTGCACTGTACCTGTACCTGTACTCTGTCTAATCTGTTTCTTGGTTTGTATCCCTCTTCAAGCTCCCACCTGAAGACAACCCACCACACATCCCGTGATGTACCCCCTGTCATCCGAGTACCCTGCCACATCCGAACCTACAACACCTGTAGTGAAGTCCTGACCCTGCATAGCAACACCTGCTGCCGGTCCCTCTCAGAAAACCTGAGAACCCACTTCCCCGAATTGGCTCCTAACTCTGACAGCTCCCACTGCATGGGAATACTCAGGTCTATACCAGACCTCATGTGATTTCGGACACTGTACCTGTCCAGCCCTTAGTGTGCTCCGGTTCTGCATCCCGAACCTCGCCAACACCTGATTCACATCAGCTCCCACTCGAGACAAAATCAACCTGTGATCTCCATGCCTCCCATGTCAAATAATTCCGCTGCTCCAAACTCCTCATGACATGCCACTGAACTAATCTTACCCTTAGCTCAACAAAACCCTGTATGTACAAACCTGCTATAGCAAAACATACCGTCCACATACAGTAACAGAATGATGTCATGACCATCATCCTCCTGGTAAGTCAAACCACAGTAGTTACCCTGACATCGACTGAAGCCACGCTTCGTCCTCCACCTGTCAAAACCTATACCACTGTCCTGCAGCTTCCTCAAGACCATATACCTGGTCTTCCGTCTCACGTATCCGTTCTCTCTATTCTTCTACTAAGGAATCCATTCGTCTCTGTGCTTTCATCTAGCTGGCAACCCTACCAAGACACACCTGTTTGGTTCACCTCTAAGGAATCACATCCTCATCCATGCCAAGCTCACACCTGTTTCCTGGATCCTTCCTGCTATACAATCAACAACAAGTATGAAGAAGAGGAACACGAATTTGAGGGCCTACTTACGCCTTCAGTCCTCCGTATGGGTGTTTGAGACTCCTTGACAACATGCTGTCCACCCAAAATTGATTACAGTGACCGACCTCGGTCATTCCACAGTCTGCATCCGACCGACGTCGATTCCATGCGTCTGTACCTGACTACCAGCCTGCCAGCGCTGGTGTCCCTGCTGCCGACGTCAGTCCTCCTGACCGACATCGGTCTTACATACTGCCGACGTCGGTCTTATGACCGACGCCGGTCTTACCCTGCCCAACACTGCCGGCTTCGGTCTGCACATGACCGACATCGGTACCTGTCTGTTCGACGGCGGTTCTTCCTGACCGACGCCGGTACCTGTGTTCGCCTGTGAGTGATGACTTTTTACCCGCGAGCTCCTTTGGATCAATCTCCATGTCCAAACTGCCCTGCTCAGATGTATCCAGCCTCATCCACTGAACTCTGTCTGCCATCTCCTCCAAGAACACCAAGGCTTTCCAGTTCTTAAGCCTGTCAAATATATCTGTCTTCCGCTTAAGAACATGCATCTCCTTCCTGCTCATGTGACCAAGCCTACGAAGCCACGTCTCCGCAACAGAAGAAGAATTAGTAATATAAACAAGTAGATAAAGTATACCTATTTTCTTACCACCAGCTAATTCAAGTGCTACCGCTGTGAGAGTTCTTGTGCATCTCTCATCACCCAATCTTTCTGAAGAAATTAGCCATATCTCCAAGCCTGGGACCTGCATGACCTTCATCAACACCTGTGTGTTGGCCGCCTGCAATTTCAGCTTCACTTCCCCTTTGCCAATTCTTTGGCAAGGCTTACCAGCTCCTCTATCTGGGGCTGCATGGAAAGAGGCAACCGAATCTTTTATCCAAGATTCAACTTTATCCAAGAAACCTGCAAACACATCCTGTGCAACAACACCTGCTACATCTGTATCTTCAGTTTCTTCATGCTGATCTGTTACCAACCAACAATATTCTTTTACCTGCTCTTTCTTTCCATCGGACCGTGAGTAACCGTCTGTGCTTTTCAACTCCTCCATTCTTAGCTTACTTTGATCTGCCGTTGCTCTACTCCCACTCAATCAGAAACCCCTGAGAGTGCCCTGTAACCAAAACACAACCTGCTTCCTGCAACCTTAGCTCTGATACCACTTGTCAGGAATCTAGAACAACAAACATGTTCTGATCCCACTTGTCAGGATGCGAAACCGGAAACATACAATTGATTACCAAACTTCAAACAACTTAATATGCGAAAATAAACCAAATTCACCAAGTAACTAGAATTCAGAATAACACAGCATATGAGAGACAATACACAACTTGTATTAACACTTTATAAAGAAAAGAATACAATAGAGAATATGCCACATCTTCTCCACCACCTTACAGAGGTTTCCCACACCTCAAGTGAATAGTACTTCTTCTCCCCAAAGCTCTCCCTCTCACAGGTCACAACACTCAACTCAAATACAGAGTTGGTGTTCACCTCCCATGCTCCACGCATAACACAAGTGCTCCACGCACTCCACAAGCACTCCATGTGCTCCACAAGTACTCAAGGTACTTCAAGTAGATCTCCCATGAATCTGCAACAACCTGCAATTCAACAGACCATACTTATGGAAGGAACTTCCTTGCCTTCCTCTTGCTCTATCCGAGTACACACCTGTACTCCAAGTAGATCCTGCCTGATACTGCTCCCTGTTGTGTTGCTGTCTGTATGACCTTGCACACCTGCAAATCAAACAATGGTTCTGCTCACCTGTGAACCTCGACCTTGCACACACATACACCTGCAGATCAACGATCTTACTTACCATGTAGATCTCCTATATAGGCCATGCAACTGTGACCAAGATCCTACACTCTTGAAGAACCCAGCTGGCTCTCCAATCCAGCACCAACACACCTGGTACTGAGGCACTAGGAGGAACGCACCATTGCTCTACCTCACACACAGAAGGAGCTTATATTATGCTCTCTTACTCCCTAGCACACTTTTCCAATACAACCATGAGTCTATTATATAGATCTCATCCAAACAATAATTAGACATCTAATTACAATAATTAGATCCGCAGCTCTCAGTCTAAAATTAGATCTCTTCATGCAAACACTTGGTTCATTAGCTAACTGCCCGTAAATAGCTCGCAGTCGAACCACACAGGCGACCGACGTCGGTCCCTGTCTGCCTGGAGGTGACCGACGTCGGCCGATATATGACCGACGTCGATTGCTTCCCTTTGCTATCCTGCCGACGTCGGCTGATCAGACCGACCCCAACTTCTCTGCAACTCAGCAACCTTCAGCAACCTCCTCTCCTGTTTGCATCAGTGAAGCTTTTAGCTCCACAATCCTAACAGTTATACACAGCTTGTTGGATACACTGACTCTGATTGGGCTGGTGATGTTGACACTCGCAAGTCCACTTATGGATTTGCTTTCACACTTGGTTTAGGTCCAGTTGCTTGGGCATGCAAAAAGTAGACTGCTATTGCATTGTCCTCTATTGAGGCTGAGTATCGAGGTGCTGTCAAAGCTAGTCAGGAGATACTTTGGCTTCGACAGTTGCTTGGAGAGTTTGGCTTCACACAGCAGGGTCCTACTACTCTTTGGTGTGATAACCAAAGTGTGATTGCTATTTCACGCAATCCTATTGAGCATCAGCAGACAAAACACATTGAGATTCACATGCACTTCATTTGACATCTTATTCAGGATGGAGTTCTTTCTTTGGAGTTTGTGCCTACAGCTGAGCATATTGCAGACATCTTCACTAAACCTTTGGCTTCTCCTCGTTATCTTCAGTTGCAAGCGATGCTTGGGGTTAAGGAAGTTGTCCTTGGGGGGGATTTCCCATGAAGTCCTTCCTTCCTTTATTTTTCATATATTTTGATTGGTTTGTACATGGGTACCTTATCAGGCCTAGTAGCCCGGACCCATCCTTGTTTGTCATTCTCCCTATGTTTCGCTTAAGGGAGGGTGTTGGAATAATGCATATTTAAGCTTACCTAGGGTTAATAGGGTAAGTTATTTATTATCGAGGGTAAAATTTATTTACCTCGGTTAATTTATTTTATTGGTGAGAATTTCTCAACAATATATTTGTTCATAGTATGAGAAAACAAATAGTTTGTTTTCTCTATTTTGTAATCATTACAAATAGTTTGTTAACATGAAACAAACTATTTGTGTTATAAATACTTTACATTATATGAGAAATTAACGAGAGATTATTGAGAATATACAGAGAAATTTGTGGATTATCACCTATTTTTTAGGTGTGACAAATTTATTTATTCTCTGGAAATATTTGCAGGTTATTTGTTGTGGGTTCTCTCTCCTGGATTGATCCTATGGATCCTGTGTATCTCCTGCTCATTCTTTCACGTCAATGGTCGCTAGCCACTTTGAACCATGTTGAACCTTAAACCTTTGAACCCACTAAAAGTACATTAGTTCATTGGTTCATCGATTCATTCTACCTCTTTTGTTCCATTGCTACCTAGTTCAATCACTAACTGCTCCTTGGTTGAACCATCCGTTTGTCGCTTCTTTCCTTGACTGAGGCTACCTTTGAACCTTTGAACCTATGAACCATTGAACTTTGAACTCTTTTGGTTCAAAGTTTAATCGGTTCATTGGTTCATCCTTTATCCCATTCAATCATTGCTTCCTTTATCTTTCTAAGCTCTAGTTGAACCTTTGAACCTGTGATCTCGTTAAACATTTTGGTTCAACGGTTCAATGGTTCAATTGGTTCAATCTTTGAAGCCATTTTTGTCTAAGTCTTTGAAGATTCCTTTATGCATCTTTGTTCAGCCTTTGGAATGCCCTGAAGGGAAGGTGTCCCTTCAGGATTTTAAAATGGTCCTTTCTCTGTCGTCAAGCACCCCCTGCAAGGGTACCTACCCTTTAAGATTTTTCAGGTGGCCTTCGAGATTTTACTTCCCGAATGGGTTCTTGCTTCTTCGGTGGGATTTTGGATTTCGAGCTTTTCCTTTGGACAAAAGTCTAAAGGAATTCCTTCGGACAAAAAGTCCAAAGGAATTTTGTCTTAAACATTTTTTCAAGGAAAATCTTCTCGAAAGAATTCTTTCGGCCTCTTTTACTTAGTCATTTTCCTAAGGGATTTCCAACTTTTGTCCGCTTTTGCTCACTGCCCTCTACAAGGGCACTTGTTCCTTTGGCTTTGGGGTAGCCCCTTGAACCTACCGATTGAACCAACTTTGGTTCAACGGTTCAATGGTTCAAGCCTTTGTTCTTTGAAGCTTTCTAATTGAACTCTTTTGATTGAACCGAGGTGTTGAACCAATCCTAGAAATGACCAAGTGCTAGAAACTTGTTCTTTTGATTGTACTCACCTGCAGAAGCCTTTGAACCTGCTAATTTTAAGCATGTTGATTCCGTAGATTTTTGGAAAAGCTTTGAAAAATGAAGAATCTGAATGCTCAGAACAATTTTTGAAAAGGGGAGGGAGGATTTTGGTCTGTTGAACCAAAATAGTTCATAGGTTGTCCCAAAAATGTCACTCATTTTTGGGGACAACAAGTTCACAAATAAGAAGAGTAGTAAGCCTACATAAGATATTTACTATACACAGATAGAAATACGTAAAATAGAGAAGAGACATGTACAAACTAAGAATTTTTAAAAACATTCTCTGAAACATTCTCTAAGGCATTCTTCCAAATCTTATAAACATAAACATCGACACAAGCATAAGCATTCTTCTTGGTCTTGTAGTTACACTATTAACTCTTTCTTATCTTCCATTTCTAATAGACACATAATAAAACCACACTCTCATAATTATGGATGTATTGGACACCTTGAAAATGTATGTCCTTCTAAAAATAAAAAACACAAACATACAAGGAAGGTATAAGCATATTATATTGCTCGTTCTAGTGGAGATTCTTCTAGATACTCTCATTACATTGGCTATTATGAGAAATCATCTAATCAAGAAAATTCTTACATGGCTGAGTCAAGTGGTCCATATGGACCTGACTCCATATTTTGAGTGCACAGAGTTCTAACCATCTTTATTGAGCTGCTAACTCAAAAATAAGATTCTGCTATACTAACAATTTTGGCTTATTTTTGTTGTTTTCAATTCAATTTTGGTCTTTAATTGTTTGATATCATTGATGAGAAGCAGATAGAGTTATTTGGATATTTTCTTTTATTGTATGGATTTTTCACTTCTTGCTTGATCAGGGGAAGAGATTGCATGGCCTTCTATTAGTCATCAATTATTATACAATTTGGTAATGGAATTACTAACACCAATAGTATTGTGTAAAGGTTTATCAAGCTTGTTGAGCATCAGGGAGATGTGTCATACATAATACATGATAGTCACTATATGAGTTTCTATGTGAGATCATATGTAAATAGATGTAGTTGAGTGAGCCTTGATCATATTTATACTACAACATGGTAAAAAATGTTTAGAGGGGATAATCATGCCTATCAAGGTGTTCATCATCCATGCCACAATTTTTTAGATAACAAGATTTTATGTGAAGCAGTATCGGTTGATGAGTACCTAATCTAAAGGTCAATTAAAAAAAGGTCCCAAAATAAATTAAAACTTATACCATTACGTAGGGCTCATTGAGACCTTTCCAACAGTATGTAAAACATAGAAAATGAAGCTTGTATGTTCCTTATATAGCTGATCAAAGTTTTAGTCAACAAGAGGTCAAAGCTGGTCAAATTTTAGAATTTGACCATTATAGAATAATTTTAAAATAGTTCCACTACGTATATTTCAATTCAAGATTTTTGGTACATTTTATGGTTCAAAAAATGGAGTCCGTATGTGCAATGGTCAGTCAAAGTTGTGATCAAACTTGGTCAAAGTGATGATGTGGTAGAAATGTGGACCAATGAGAACATGACATGTGGTAGTCAATTTGTGCAAAAATATTGGTTTTGGTTTCTTGTCTTCATCTTTGACAAGCATATTTGTCAAAATTTCAATTATGGGGACCATAGCCGATGGAGTCTGCTTTTATCTTGGAGGGGGACCCTGCCACCAATAGAGCGTTGGTGCATCTAGTTGGACATCGACAAGTCTCAAATGGAGAATGGACCACGTGGTGGGTCCTCAAGCCACCACGTGGCTTTCCACCACTTTTATTTTTTTGTTGTCCATTTTTATTATTTACCATGCTAAATAATGCCATGAATGGGATGTCATCTAAGGATAGCACGTGGACCACCCAAGCTACTAATGTTCCAAGTTCAACATGCCACGAGTTTAAATACCCACCAAATGCCTCATTTAAATCATCACCAAGTCACCATGGGTCCAAGATTGGTTCGAATGGACATAGCCAAAATGTGGCATGTGGCCAAGCCACAAACTATTTCATGGACATAAGGCTATTTAAAGCCTTATATATCCTTATCACCCCATGAATGTGGGATTTTGATATGGATAAAGCATTAAGCCTAGGCCATGGGATTCAGAACCTGCCATCTTTGGAAAAAAGATAACATTCAAACTGTTGAGCCCATGGGTCTCAAACACTATTTAAAGTGCACAAAATTGTATTTGAAGCAAGGTATTTCCGTGGAGACAATACAAGCTTAAGGACTAGTCTTCACTCTTCCTCAGTTTTGAGGTATTGAGAAGCATTTTCAGACTTTGGAGTAAAGTAGAGATATGTTCTAGACTCTGAGCCGGTTCTAGAGGTATGTTGAGTGTATATATTTAAGGACATTTTTTTCTGATTTTGATGCCTCGAAGTGAGATTTTTGTAACATCATATTTAGCCAAAGAGCTAAGGCAAACAAGACTAGTTTGCGCTCTTCCTCATTTTTGAGGCTTTTGGAGGCAATTTTAGCTCTCAATGTAAACTAGGAAATTGTCATAGACTCCTAGAAAAATTCAATGATATGTTTAATTACCTATGATGATTTTATTAAGACCATTTTTGAGATGTTTGGCAAAAATCCAC
This sequence comes from Torreya grandis, assembly GCA_037957365.1. Lineage (NCBI taxonomy): Eukaryota > Viridiplantae > Streptophyta > Pinopsida > Cupressales > Taxaceae > Torreya > Torreya grandis. The sequence goes on along the minus strand of JARHVA010006143.1, from coordinate 944,900 downwards.
AGGATTGCGAGATTGCATTCACGTGGCAATAAGGTGGAATGTCTATTTGTTGGTTTATTAAGATTTTCTAAATCTCTATTTTTTGAGTTGTGTGTAATATTAGAGTATCCATTTAAAAGTCACGAGGAATTTTCCATGTACTCACTTTTCAAGGAAATGGATCAGTTCGTACTATAAGTGAACCCGAAGACATAGGCATTGCTTAACTCTATTACCACATGTTTGTCATGAGTTAAATTTATCTATGCATTCTTTTTTTGCATTTTGATTAATCATGTTATTAATCAATATTGAATGCATGTTTAGTCAAATTTAATTTCAGTTCCTTGGGTGTTTTGAGAAATTATGTGATTTGACTAAAGGATCCTATCAAGAGATGATAGATTTGACTAAAGGATCGATTCTTACCTATCATTAACATATTTTTCATAGTGTGTGTGTGGCCCTTAGGACTAGCTTGAAGTCATGAATTTGTGTCCATGGATGCAATTTTTCATGATGCTTTTATTATTGGGCATGATGATATAATTGATTTTGTCACACTAAAGAGAGCAGACACAATGGATGGTTGAACTAAATATGATGGTGGTGAACGTGAGTACACATCAGTGCACACATGATCAATGGATCATAAAACTTTAGTAAAAATTTGATTCTCTTTTTGATCAATTAGAAAAAGAGCCAAGATAGAAGAAACATTATTGAGATGATCCCATTACTTCAGCTAGTCTAATATGCAGTCATTGCTCAAGATGTGGATATGTGGTAGAACATCGCTAGTTGCGACATCTTGATCATGCACCACAGTGGTTCCAATAGAGGAACATGGGTAGATGAAAGAATCCTACTATCCCAAGTACCGGTTAGCATTCAGAATCCCTAGTTTGATAAAGGACACCATCTGGACCTCCAAATATTATCTTACAATCTATGAGAGCCTCTAGATAGAGTATTTTAATCATTTCAAAGGGATGTGTCATTAGAATTATTTTTGATGGAGACATTGGAATAGGTTATGTGATTTTTGATGTAGTACATTGATTGGGCTTGTCAACATTACCACTTCCACATGATAAAAAAATTGGCACGTGGAATGGTATTATCTAAGGTATGGCAATAAGTTGTTACACCTTGTGATTTATAGTTGGGAGACAATTATTAGACATGGTGACTCTTGATATCATCCCATTGGATATGGATGAGATGGTTTTATGAAATTTATATCTCTTCACTTGGAAAGCATCATTCAGAGATGATGGCATAGAGCTTTGCTTGGATCACACTTGGATCATGTAGTTCAAGATAGGGCAGGTCTCTAAACCTAGTCACAATGATTCTAGTCAGACATCAAACTCGTATGTACCAAGTGACCATCAAGAACCTAAAGGTGAGCCACATGATGATCTATAGAGATAATATTGAAGGAGTCAGACCCACACCAAGATTTTATAGCTACAGAGGAGATCACTAGACTTATTTATGAAGCTGTGCAACAAAAGAAGTCAACGCCTCCTAGTTTTGTGTAGAGGCTAAATATAGCCATGTAGTAGCAGAGTATTTTTTAAAAGGTGTGATCAATCAGTTGTTTCAAGTGTTATAGGTGAAATTGTGGAACCTAAATGGACCACTAAGACCCGTCAAAGTATCTTCAAAACTGACTGGTATTTCAGTTAAATACCAACTTTTAGTGGACCAAAAGCCCTCTTAGTGGGGAGGATTGATCTAGAGGTTAATTAAAAAAAGGTCCCAAAACATACTAAAACTTTCACCATTGTGTAGGACCCATTAAGACCTTTCCAATGGTATGCAAAACATAGAAAATGAAGCTCATATGCTCCTTATGTCGCTGATCAAAGTTCTAGTCAAAGCTAATCAATAAGAGGTTAAAGCTGGTCAAAATACATAAATTGACCATTATGGAACAATTTTTATATAGTTCCACTACGTAGAGCTCATCACAAGCTTTCTATCACATTTTACAGTTCAAAAAATAAACTCTGTATGTGTAAGTTATGGTCAGTTAAAGTTGCGATCAAACTTAGTCAAAGTGATGATGTGGCAGAAATGTGGACCAATGAGAATGTGACATGTGGTAGTCAGTTCATGCAAAAATATTGGTTTTGGTTTCTCATCTTCATCTTTGACAGGCATATTCAGCAAAAGACCAGCTACAAGGATCGTATCTGGTGGAGTCCACTTTTTTCTTAGAGGGGGACCTTACCGCTGATAGAGCATTGGTGCATCCAGTTAGACATTGACATAATCATATTTACATCCTACCATTGATCTTGTGTACACTAATTTGTACTCATGTTTACCACCATTGTATTTAGTTCGGCCATCCATTGTGTTTGTTCTCTTCGGTGTGACATAATCATTTATATCATTGTGCCCAATAATAAAAGCATCATGGGAAAATGCATCCATGGATACAAATCCATGTCTTCAAGCTGGTGCCAAGAGCCACACACACACTATGAATAAGATGTTAATGATAGATAAGAATTGATCCTTTAGTTAAATCACACATCCATCACATAACCAATTGATCCTTTGGTCAGTTCTTGAATTACCTATGATGATTTTTGTAAGACCATTTTCAAGACCTTTGGTAGAAATCCATAGGATTATGAGATTATATTCACATGACAATAAGGTGGAAGGTCTGTTCATGGGTTTACCAATATTTTTTGAAGCTCTGTTGTTTGAGTTGTGTGCAATCTTAGAGTATCCATTTGACAATCATGAGGAATTGGCGATGTACTCACTTTCAAGGAAATAGATCGGTTCAAACTATAAGTGAACTCAAAGATGTAGGCATTGCCAAACTCTATTACCATGTATTTGTCATGAGTTGAATTTATCTATGCATTCTTTTTCTCTATTGTGATTAATCATGTTTATTAATCACTATTGAATGCATATTTAGTCAAATTTAGTTTCGTTTTCGTGAGTGTTTTGGGAAATTATGTGATTTGACTAAAGAATCCAAGGTAAACAAAATTTGCACAGAAATAAGTGCCAATTTATAAATTAGTACCACAATATAGGTGTGACAAAGACTTTTAATGAATTCATAGTCATATACTCTAGATAATCTTCATACCCATTTGGATCAAGGGGGGTTTGTAGGGTGATTTGATCTAAGTAGTTAATTTTGATATAATGTTTGTATGGGGCATATACACCCATTTAGTAATTATGTATTTATTTAATAAGTGTTAGTATTGTTAGTAAATATTAAATGTTTTAGTGAAAATAAATTGCATAGTTATTAAAATGATTTGAATCCATAAGTTGATTAGGTCTCATACATAACCAACTCTTCGTGAAAGCTTTTATAATATTGAGAGAATTTTAAATAAATTAGTGTGAGATTTTACCTTTCAATAGAGTTTTTTCAAATTAATTCTTCCATTTACCATGTATGGGGGTCCAACATCTAAATTGAAATTTAAACAATTTTTGAATAAAAACCTAAGTCACTGAGGATTGAAGATAAATACCCTACAAATCACGGGCCTCCAATCCATGCCATATTGAATAAAATGTGTACTAAAACATGTGTTATAGTCATGTTGATGGGCCTTTAAAAACACTAACTTCTGGGGCAAATCCCCTATCACTTCAATCTTTGTTCATTGGCTATGGTATAAGTTGTGGAGGACCTCTCTCAAGTCTAAAAGATATGCATTAAACCAAATTTAATATCCAATTATAAAATATATTTTTACAAAATAAAAATAAGAAAGAAAAATGAAACCAAATTTAATATCCATTTCTAAAATATATTTTTACAAAATAAAAAAAAGAAAGAAAAAGGGGGAAAAAAGTGATATATATAGAAATTCAATACAATTTGAAACTAAATACACATAATCTATTTAATTAAAGAAAAAATATCATTAAAATACCACAAGCCAAAATAAATGGGAAACAATGTAGAAGAATCACAAGATACATAATATTAAATAATAGAATAACAAAATACCAGGCTTTTTAAACACCAGAAAAAAATGGGCCCAAACTAAATTTCAGTGTAAGGTGAAAAAAGAACCTAAATAAAATTAAAAAAAACATCTACCCAAATCACTTTCATTTAAATATCAAACATGATTTAAAATCCAAAAATTAATTACCAAAAGTACCAAATCTTTGTTTTATTACATAACACAATGGTTATAACCAAAAAAATTCAACACTTCCTTCCACCCTTTGTCTTATTCCATATGCTTCTCTCAGCCTTTCCCATTTTAACTTTACTACACACATAATTTTGCTAAAACAGATAAAGTCATTTAAATTATCTTTGCAAAAAAAATACATCAAAATTCATGACACATGTTATTGTGAGATTAGGATCATAGTGGTACACTCCTAGTTAATCAAGATCATACTGCTATACTCCTAGTCAAACCTAGGAAATAGTCGAAATAGAGGGGAGGGAGAGAGGAAAAATAAATAAAGAGAGAAAATAGGAGTAAGAAACATAATTCATTTCCAAACAAAGAAGAATAGAGAGTCACAAAGATAAAAAAATAATTGAAAGTGTCAAAAGTGTTGCAAGTCAAGCAAATACAATAAAAACTATCAAATAAGAGTCTAATCTAAACCAATAATTAATAATTGCATAAATAAATTAATACCATATCAAATAAGTTGTCTTTTAACAAAATTATATGTCTACATAATTCCCCATTTTTATGTTGGTGTATGTGTACATATCAAGATAAAAAATCAAGTATAGATATAGGTGTTATGTCGATCACTCACTACTTGTTGAGAGTTATTGAAGTTATTATATGCATAAAAGTGAGTTAAAATTCAAAAATAAAAAAAAGATTACCTACTATCCATAGAAGGAGATTTGGGATAGTTCAATAACTAACATTTGTGCCATTATGTCTGTAAAATATTTTTCCCCTTTCAATCATATGTAAAACATTTGCAATTGAATATGTGTCCATATAAATAAATATAAAATGAGCTATTAATATGAAGAATAAAATGTATGAACAAATACACCTAGTTGTGGAAACAATAAAGTTGTCTCTATGATGTCCATGTCTTAGAATTTGTGTTATGTATGAGTATGTGTTATAGTGAAGAGACCTTTTGTGACTACTTCCAAATATGGGAGTAAGAAAAAGTATGTTGTATAACACTTTGGAAATGGCTTGTATCATCATATGACTAAAGATAGAATACATGGATTATATCCCCCCTTTTGAGGCATGGGATAAACCTATGAATCACATATCTCAAAAGAAAGGGATTATAAATACCATGTGTAAAATATGAAAAAAAAAGAATTGATGCATAAACATAGTAAATTATCATTATGAAAGCATGTATGTATATGGGAATTTGGCCCATGTGTGTTTGAATCTAAGTCATGCAGGTAAGATGTCATTGTGAAAGCACAAATGTAATAACTTGACCATGTGTATATATATCTAAGAAACATAGGTATCATGCCCTAGAAGGGTAGGGTGTAGGAGTATCATGCCCCTTTACGGGAAATATATAAGCAGTGTAAGAGAGGGTGTCCTTATATGAGAAATATATATTTAATGTAAGCACATGACTAGCATGACCATGTATGGGATACATCAAATCAATGTAGGTGTAAAAATAGGTTGCATATTATGTGAAATATAGAAACAATGTAATAAGAAAGGAGTGTGCCTAAAATAAGTGAGATATAAAGATTAGGTAGACAACATATTTTTCAAGGTTAAATGCCCCAGGTAGGTGATCTTACCATCCAAGCGTGCAAGCTTAAATCAAATTAATTTTAAAAATGTCATAATAAAGTGACTATAAAACACATTATATGTATATAAAGTGAAGGCCAACTTGAAAATAAAAATCATTTTTCATTTTCACTCACTTGTTTTGAAAATCAAACTTTGGGAGAGAAAGATGGCACCATGATGAGGTATGGTACCTCGAATGATGGAGCTAGTATGTAAGGTAGAAATTACATACAAGCATGCAAAGCTAGTAAATATTGATTTTTAATTTTTTTCATTGATTTTCATGTGATTTATAAAGAATTAAAATATGGTAGGAACATGAGGGGTCAATTTTAGCTAGTTTGGGCATAGTACACTCCTAAGTAGTACAATACACTCTTGGTATAAATGATACACTCTTGGTAGAGTATTTTATGCTCCTATTATGGTACAATATGATCTTGGTAGGAACCATATGATCCCAATCAAAATTATTTTCTTTTATTTTTGACTGGAAATTTTTTATTTATTTTAACTTTCTTTGCATATATTATGTTTAGATGACTAATTAATTTAATATTTTTGGTTTTTTGTGATGAACAATGACATCCATATTCATGAATTTTGTCATGGCCATGTGATAAAGTCTATGAATACCATAGGGGTGAATATAAAAGAGTGGGAGAACTTATATTCCATTGGCCTTGGTCATGTGGGTCATTTATGGGCCATGCAATATGATGCTACCTTATTGATAACATTAACTGAGTAGTGGAATAATGATACATGCACCTTTTGGTTTCACATTTGGTGGATTATATGATTCTAGTTAGGGATAAGAGAGTGCTGATGGAGGAGACCACTAAGTCTAGATGAGAGATTATACATATTTACTATATGGAAAGTTCCTCAAAGATCTAGGTCAAAATATGAGATTAATATTTTATTGGGGCTCGCACACCATAATTGTGAAAATATATTATCATTATTCTATCTTCATTCATGGTGGTGGATATTAGGGTTGTGCCTTACACATAAGGTATGGTTTCCTTCATTGAGGATTTGGAAGAGCATCATATTATATATGCATGGGGGTGATGTGTAATAGCCCATATGTAGCAAGACTTGTATCAATTTACATGTGAGGCACATAATCATGGATTAGTGATAGGGACATTATTGTAGGTATGAGCCTACAAGTGTTTGATGGTGATGAGGCATATAGTTTAAATTTAATGGCATTAGAGAGAGATATTCATTATGTAAGGAGATGAGTCACAACATTGAACAAGAGGCAATGGGTGAAAGGAATTACTTAAAATATAAGGATAATGGATTCATTACAAGAAGGTGATGTCATATGGAAACCTTACTAGGATCAACTATGTTGGATGAGTATGTGAAAAAATTACATTAGATATGAGTTAATAGATGGTATGAGGACTGAATTCTTGGGGTGGTTGAGAGACTTTATTATGAGAGAGTGGCTTAATAGTTTGGTATATAGTGGGGTAATCCTCCAACCATATTATATTGGATAAGATCATAGAGGTGCCCATATATTAAATATAAGGGACCACCATTAGGGCTTAAGGATATGGAAGTTATTGAAAATGATGACTATGATGAGCTAAAAACTAACCCCAAAACTAAGGGTGAAAAAGTGAAAAGTGAGTGGTAGACAAAGTGGGAAAGGGCATGTCTTACACAATACTCCCACCAAGGTTCCATGAAACTAGAGGGGAGGAGTCAAATGATGATGAGTATGATTATTTACCACCCATTGAGGGTAAACACAAGGATGGTGAGGTTATGGAGCAAAATTTGGTTTCATTTTCACCACCATTGGTGGCACAAGGTGTCAATTAGGAGATAAATTATCCAAGTGTGATATTATGTATGTTTGTAATTATATAGTATATGATTGGTTTTATTTTTATGTCAAGTATATTATTGCATGTGTTTAATGTGAAATAATATACATGTATGGGTTGATATAAAAGATGCATCAGTGAGGTGATTAATATGGCATAAATCAGAGGGTCTACCTAGTTTTTTTAGATAAATTTAATTTAATGGTGACTATGTTATGCATAAATTACCAAAAATAATACATATGATACATCTAGCATATATTATTATAAATAGTATACCCGAACTATCAAATACATTCTAAAACAATAGCTAATGAAATAAGCAATAATAATAAGCTAAGAACAATGAAATGACAAGGATAATATAATCAGGCACACTTATGTAAAATATTTGGATTGTGAGACTTGAGTAGGGTTTTAGAAGTTATTGAGTAGTTATGTGCCATATTTGGAATTCACACTATGAAGGGATGGATTAACAATTCATATTTAACTATTGAATATGCCATGGACATATGTTTAAGAGTGCCAAATTGGTAAATGTTGAAGCATCGATTATATTTTCTACCACCAAATCCATATTTCACCAATTTTTAGGTTCTAACTATAAGATGTGCATACTCCTTCAAAATATACAGTGAATATAAAAGTGGTCTAAATATCTCATGACACTCAAATAAAAATAAAAAATATAAAAAACTTGCTTCCGAAGACACATGGACCCCAATCAGATGAGAGTTAGTTGTGTTTTGAAAATAAAAAATCAAGATTTAAAAAAATGAAATTAAAACCATCCATATGGGTATTTGATGGACTGGATAACCCAACTGATAGCCTACCCTTCTTTAAAGTGCTGAGGTTGAAAGAAGGTTGAGGAGTCGACCCCTACCAATATATGTGTGTTTAGTGTTCCACATTAGTTGGTTAATTATGAATTATATTGTAAATGAGTTTGTTAATAGAGTTCCCATAGAAATTTTAAAGGTAGATAATAGGAATGAATATAGGTTGTTAGAAAAACAATTCTAGATTAGTGTTAGGAGAAGTCAGTGGTTGAGAGACATCCTATTTGATAGGAGATGCAAAGCCTATATATATGTAAAACATATTATTGCATAAATTTTGATTTGAATCTTATTGATCCTTGGATCTCTCCAAATATGGGGTATTCCTGACATAACCCTTGAAGCACATTTTAACCCATCAAATTATATGGTCCAAGTATTATTCGCATTGGCATATATAATAAATCACATTGAAAAGTGTCATTCATGGGAGTAAAATCCACTAAAGGAGTAGTGATGAGATGAACAACAAGAACTTTTCCTTTCACTAATATTTGTTATATAAACCCAAGATAAAAATCCATAAGTAACATGGCCCACTTAGCTATACATCTAGATAGGTAAAACGTAGACATAATGTATGTCAAAGGATCAATATTTCCAATAACGTGAATCTTAATATTGAGCATGTAATGTGTAAGTTGATGTGTAGAAAAAACAATAGTTATGCAAATTTTTTCCATTTAGAGTTATATTTTCAGTCATAATAAACAATGTACAACTGATGTAATAAATATATCTTTCTATGTGTATCATCATATTGTGTTAACAAGTTACGTAATACATGATCAATGGTAGATATGGATAATAATAGTGGTATGTTAGATATAAGTGACATTCTAACTAATGGGTTGGATAAATTATATTTAATTTCATTAAAATACCTTTGACAATGTTTGTCCTATTTAAATTTGGTTCCTTTGCATAATAATATAGAAAATGGTTGCATTTTATCTCCTAATTGAGTTATGAAATTCCAAATAACCTAAATGTTTCCTTATAAACTTTTCAGTTGTTTCAAATTTGTAGGTGAAGACATATTTACAATGGATTTTACTTTATTAGGATTAGCCTCAATACCTTGTTGGGAGATTAAACCCCAATAAATTTCTAGATGTAGTATTAAAGACATGCTTCTTAGGATTTAATCATGAAGTATATTTCCACAATTATTCATATATTTTTTGCAAGTATTTAGCATAGTTTTTAAGTTTATTTCCAAAAGTATCACTGACATAATTCTCAATAATTTCATGCATGTAATTATGAAAGTCACGTGTCATAACCATTTTATAAGTAGTGCCAACATTTTAAAGTCTAAATTGCATGACAAACTAAAAAAATGTGCCCCATGGGGTGGTGAAAAGAGTTTTATATTGACCAATGAGTTTTATCTTAATATGATTATGACCCAAAAATACAAACATGAAAGATATCATTTCATACCTAACGGAAGAATAAAAATTCATATCACTATTGGCTAGAGGAAAGTCATCCTTGGGACAAGTCTTGTTCAAATATATAAATTTGGTGTAGATACGTAAGTGATTATTAGGTTGTATAACCAAGGTTATGTTAGAAATACAAGGTGAATAATCAATGGGTTGATAAAAATCCAAGTTTATATTTCATCTTTAACCAATAAAGAAACATTTGCATTCATCTTATAATCATTTCTTAACTGCTTTATCATCTAGGTTGAAAATGAGATTATGAACCATGATGTGTGTATTAATATTTGGCATATCATATAAGCCCAAGTAAATAATTTAGGAAAATCTATGAAAAATTCACTATATTTTATTGTGAGGTCAATGACACATTAAGTAATACAACTTTAGGATATTATTGGGTGTTATTGTTGAATTTTATTGTCTCTTTATTAAGTAATGTGGATTGTCCCTTAATGCATGGTGTAGTAGGTAAGGAATCAAGACCATATAATGCGATATCCTATTTGATAGGAGAATAATCACACTCACAAAAGTAAGTATGGTGAATAATTTAATAAGGGAATCTTGATTTATGATGGAGAGATGGAAGATCAACATAAGATCCCATATATTATTGAAGGTATTCATCATTATAAAAATGATCAAGAGTGAGTAGTTTAGGTGAATCATCTTCATCTATTATCTTGGGATATATAAATTCTAAAGATGAAAAATTATAAAATTAATATTGATGTGAGGTACTACTCTTGGAAAAGTGAGTATGTAAAGGTTTATACAATGAAGGTAAATACTAATCAAGATCATTAAGAGTTCCATTATCTTGTTGGAGAAGTTTCTTATTAGTTATGGTATTGGCACTATATCCAAGACATAATTTAAATTGATGATGAGTAGGAATTTTTGAATCGATAATACCTTATTAATCTCCCCCTAAACCACTACTTTTTATCCCATGTTCTTTTCAAAAGTATATCCTTTTCCTTGTTAATCTAAGATATTTTCGGATAGACCACTAGGTTACTTTGGATGAATAGTATTAAAAAAAACTATCCATCATAGGTTTCTTAGCCTTATACATATAAGGCGGTGTCGTTAAGGAAAAAATAGGGTAAAAGTCTCTAAAAATATTGAGGATTAAAATATAATTTAGATATATCAAATGTATCCATGTCATCTCTATATTCACCAAGATCACATGGTGTAAAAATAAGCTTTTTTAAGTGTTTATATATGTTATCAGGTTTGTAATCATCATATTCATTATCATCTTGAGCATGCGTATCATCATTGATATTACTAGATTCTTTCACATCATGTGTATGCTATATTTTTTACAAATAGAATGTTTAAGTGTTATGATCCTTGAATGAGGTATGTTGAAGTAGAGAATAATATCTTATATGGGTTATACATGTTTACAATACCCGAAGGGGACATCCTTCACAATGGAATTGGAAATGTATCCCTCATGTGATAATTTTAAGCATCTATGTAATGCAGATGGAATAATATTCATAGCATGAATTGATGGTCTACTATGGTAAATATTGTAGCTAAATTCATTAGATGTTACTTGACATTTTGGACATAGATTTGTGGGCACAACAATTATGGTCAATATATTAGATTCTAAAGGGATTCATGGTTGATTTCCATATACTTTGATGACCATATCAAAAGGCATAAGAGACTTAATATCAATATCAAGTGCACTAAATAAGACCTCACTACATATGTTCAATCTTGATTTATTACTAATAGGATCCTCTTGATTCTTAAACATTTGATTTTAACTTTAACGTGTAAGGAAGGTATTGATCAATAATTTATTTAGAGGGTAAATCCTATAAATCAAAAGAGACGAGATGCTCACTATTTTTTAATTTTTTTAAAATAAGAGTAAAAGAGGAGAGTTTGGTGTTACCTAGAAAAATAGCATCACATAAGGCATCACACAATGTCTTTGAACATAGTGGATTGTTTGAGTAATTCTAATATAGAAATATTGGCTTGAGTATTCTGAAGTCGGTTGACAAGATCATAAGGAATGGGTGCTTTAATTATAATTGCAAAAACATGACGAGGGGGGATTATAGGCCTGAGGAGGGGCATTTGGATTATTACACGTTTAGAATCATGAGGATATAGTGTGATAATGCACCACTACATCTCTAGGTTATTAGAAAATATACCTCATAGTGAATCATCATAAAATAAAAAACAAAAGGACCATGACTAATAGGATGGAAAACAAAGCTATCAAGGGCTTGGTTATCATCACATAAAGCATTGAAATTAATCCTAACACTTCTCGATCCATAAGATAATATTATGTTATATATGCAAGGAAAGAAACATGTAAATAATGATAAGCATTTGTATAAAAATAATATGAGCAAGCCTAAGAATGAAGGTATATGTATCGATTTATAAAAAGTGGAAAGAAATATAAAATAAGAAATATATGAAGTGAAACTTAGTGTTTGATCATATAATAAAGGCATATATCTAAAAATTAGATCTAAAAATGTGTGATCATAACTCAAATCCTAGGGGAAAAGTCATAGAAGGAATAAACACTCTAACAATAAATGGGTTCACTAATTAATTTTCAATTAAATGTGGTTTAGTGGTAATTAAATTATGCATAAATGACTAAAATTAAGACATAAGATAGAATTAACATATATTAGTCTAAATAGTATATGACACCTAAAAAATGCATTATAAAATATTAACCAAAAGAACAAACAATAATAATAACAATCCAAGAAAAATGAAATGCCAAAGGAGAATATAATCAGACATAGATGGAAAGGATCTTGGGATTCTGATATTGGATCATTTTAATAGTAGTACCTGTATAGCTTTGTTCCAAGTTTGGATGTCACACTCTGAAGGGATGAATTTGGTAGACTTCCACATTGGTACCTATTGAAGCATTGATTTTTTTTCTACATTTGAATCCATCATGCATTGATTTTTAGGTTCTATAAAGTTTCAAACCTACATGCTATCTAATGTCGAGCATGTATATATGTTCCCTTCATTTTGTTTCCAAGTATAATTGTTTGAATGGAATTTTTATTTGTATTTGACCTAATTCACCATAAATTATTGAAAGAGGAGTATATGAAATAAAAGGTTAGTTGGCTCAGGAAAAAATATTATGGAGTTGCATCTTGTTTTACCCTAATTTGAATTAATGGGTGAGATTAATCAAATTAAGATAAAACATTGAAATGTAATTTAGATCAATAAATATGACATTCAAGCGTACATCTAAATGTAAAATACTAAGATTGATTATTCTAATTTAACAAAATAAAAATATATAAACTAATAAAGAGATCACAATACTTATCTTTTTTGGCTGACTATCTAACTATATCTACATTCTAGAATTGAAAATTAGGGATAAACATGCATGTGGTTTGTTTGATTTTAAAATTGATTCAATTTCTACACTAGGTCAATATTATAGGAATGGATTAGTATTATCAGTTGATATAAACTTGTTAGTCAGTATCAAACCAATTCAAAATAAAGAACAATGATTATATGATCATCAACAACTATCTTTGCTTGTTTTGTGATTATGATCCTAAACCCTGATGATGCACCAACTGTATAAATTAGTCTTCTTTGCCTTGAAACCCTAGGTGTGCTTGCTAGAGATAGATACATGTAAAAATGGGATGTGTAATGGGTTGAGCTGACCCTAATCACCCTCGTATAATTATTGACTACTACCTATGTATCCAATACTCTATAGATATAAATCAAACCATAAGTAGTTATCCCACCTAGTGTGATTGTGTAATTTTTATCCTTCACTATGTGTATGTATCTAATAATGTGAATTTGGTATTTTGAAATGTTTGCTTTGACTTGGCATTTTTATGATTTAGGCTTGGCTTGTGACTACTCCTAGTGATACATTTTCAAATTGTGAAGAATAGGGTATAATTTCTCAGTGTGCAATAGTGTATAGATGTATATTAGATAAGAGCCATGCCCCTTTTGAATGAGATCTTGATTTGTTTATATATGGATCCATTTGAATAATTTATCATGCCACTGGCATGTTAGGTTGATGGGCCAACCCTAAGAATCAGTTTGATTTTAGAAAATAGATGTTGCTAGGGGTGGGTCGATATCAACCAAATTGGTTAGTATCGACTGGTGATACTAATCGTATCCAAAAAAAATGACATGTGTACATACAGACTGAACTAAGAGTCTAGAGATGTGTGTGCAAGATAATTAATAGGTTTAAAACATACAATGAAGTTACTATATATATATATATATATATATATATCTAACAATAAAATAAAAGGGTTGAATCATAAGACAACATGCAAGTGTGAGATGATGGTGGATTAGGACCTTGTTTATGTGCTCAAGTCATGCATGATAAATGTGTGCCAAGATTTTTATTGTCAAGTACCAGAGACTATATTTTAGAAAAATAAAATCTACCATTTTTTTTCTAGTAATATAATATCTAGAGTAAAATTATATAATGTACCTGAGTGTTCACAACACACTTTGCTTTTGGGATATGGCTTAAAATTTATAGTTTATTTCCATACAAACTTGAAGTGAAAATTAAGTAGTCAATGTCTATATGTGAAATCTAAAGTTGAAAATTGAAAAAGTTTTAAGATAAATGAATGATACACTTATATATGAGTAAACCATGTTTCTTTGTAACTTTTTAAGATTATGCTTCCTTGTTAAAGAACATGGAGAGTTAGGGTGATTATGCCCTAAAATTGTGTAACTATGTAGGACCTTGGATTGGGAAAGCAAAATGACCCAAACTCTCATGAATATGGGGGAAATTACATAATGCACTAACCCAAAAAACTATGTAGGAAAGAGAGAGAACCATAAGGATAGGGTCACTCAAAGAAATCACTATGCATGTAAATGAGAGAACCATCAGGCTAGTTTCACTCAAATAAAATGAATCAAACATTACATGTGGTTTATATATACAATTTTAATGTTTCACTCAAGTTTGATCCATATAAATACCAAATGAATGATAAAAAGGGAATGAACAATGTTCACACCCCCATCATGAATGCATGTTTTGATTGTGCATTTTTTCTCAATGTATAATAGAATGCATGATCAAAAGAGAATGGACCTTGTTCATGCCACCATAATCACCCAATATTTGATAAGTGTGAATTAGAATGACAACCACTTTCCATTAAGTTGTACTATGTTATTGTGTATGTGCATGAACTAATATCATGCCACCTGAATATGTATCAATTGATATAGAATGTTATGCATCTATATGTTAAATTTGAGAACCTGTATCTTAAATTTGTGTGCATATGGAGACTTTAATCCTATTCTTGTAAATTTTTATGCACATGTCCATGCATATGCACCCATATGTGTCTTAATTTGTGCTCAAGTTTCTATAAAGTGAATGCATATGCACTTGTAATCTATATCAATGTGCCAATATATGTCATGTATCCGAACCATTTGAATCTCTAAAAGCTTTAATTTGATATTATTTTATAATCATGGAGGCTTATGTATCTGTGAAAGTCCCATCATAATGCCCCCTTTTTGAGATGAAGGATGTATCTTATAAGTCACTCATATCAAAATAAAAATTAACTATATCATGTCATGTTTATTAATAGCATCATGTAATATCATTTGATCATGTGAAGGTTATGTCATCATAGAAGTGTATGTATCAACCAATGCATATATTTAACATATGTAATTCAAGACGTGAAAGTGTAATTTATATATAAATATATCAATGAAGCATGCATTAATAGTGTAAGTGAATAAGACTATGCAATAAAATTACATGATATAAATCATAGAAACCCTCAATGTTAGGAAGCTAAACAAGTGCAAGTGTTAGTGCCACACATAAAGCCAAAGACCACATAAAATGGACATAAATTTTCTTAACAAACAAGGCCAAAGGACACATGCAAGGGGACATAAAATATGTCTTAAAAAAAGGACATATAGGATGTCATATCAAGTAAGGCCATGACCCACACACAATAGTCAAACACAAATTAGCCTATCATGTAAAATATTAACAACATCAATGGAGCATAAAACAAAGAACTAGTCTATGCCATCCATATATCAATGCCACATCTCAGTATAATGGAATATCATGTATCACTATGTAAGAAATGAGTAACTACCAAGGAATGTGGAAGCAATATAGGTATCTCAACATGATACAAAGGTCATAGAAAGTTATAACGTGTAATAATGAAACCTATGGAATAATATGCCCCCATTATCAACATATCCATTGGGTAGAGGGAAAACCAACATCCTTATATCCATGTGTAACCTATATGTCCTTCATAACACTCATATATAGTAAAATTAATGAGTTAATGTAAAGAATATTCCATCTACCAAACATATGATAAATGATATATGTAAATAGTGTAAAATAGAAATCATTTCATGCTCAAGTCCTGATTTTGGATTTTTTGAATATGTCAATGTTTTTATATTTTATGATTTTTTTTTGTATTTTTAGAATATATAGAATTTATAAAAGCTAACTAATGATCCAATCAATGGGAGGATCATGGGGGGTGTTTTTATTGGATAGTGCAATGGTTCCCTTAGATAAATAGAGGTAATAACTGTGGATGGGTCAATATCTAATAAAGAAACATGTGGTGTACCATATCTATCATGATCACTACTCATAAAACTTAGGATATGATAAGTGTCTATAGAAGTTCGAGGGATTTGTGGTGTCTATTGTATAGTAAGAAGGTGTATTATTCCCTTTATTCATTATGGAGCACATTGAAATGCTCATGGTGATAATTGAGTACGTAATGTAGAATATGGTACCCTTTTTGCTTTTTGAGTAACTATTTGATGTGATCGATGTTGAATAGATGGTTGTATAGAAGATCCTACATATATGCAATTAAAAATGTATGTTCATCCTAGATATATGTGTCAATAATATCTAAATAATGAACATGAATAGGTGTATCAACCATCTCAGAATAATGATCCTTAATATGTGTATCAACCAATTAGGATGGTGGTGGGGGTGGATGAGGAGTTATCATTGATTGTATATGATACTCATACTTATGCATGTAATTATGACTAATATATTATAGTATATGTGTTTTAGGCATCAATGTATTGTTAAAGTGAATTTCATGAACTATATGTATCTATGGGCATCTTAACAACCTGTCGAATACCCCATTACTCGATAAAACCAGGAATGGTGTCACTAATATGGTTGATGCCACCTAAAGAGGTAATAATATGCATCCCAAGGTATTGTGCCTCTATTCATAAAATACTTTAACTACTTTTAATGTATATTATACATATTTCCATGCATACCCAAGGGATTAGAGAAGTGTCATTATGAAAAAATTCTCACTTAAACCATTTTCAATCATAACAATTTGTATAGATTATTCATCAATGTAAGCTCATATGAACAATTAATATAAATTTGAATCCTCATTAATTATCTCACTATTATCGAATGTGATCATGGGCCAATGAGGTGGAATATTACTAAATATACTAATGATAATAAATAGTGGATGATAATATGTCACTGGTGGAGGATACATGTTACATGCATAATGCACCTATAAAGTGTGCTTAGTTCTTATTGAATTAAGTTTAGGAAAAGGATCACTAAATATCATCAACTTTTCATTTTCACTATGTTGTGGTAAAAAATCCTATGAAGGACTCAATGGAATGATATTACTTCACCAAATAAGTAGAGATATAATAATGTATCACAATGATATGTAAATATAGTAGAAAATATGAATAATAGATAAACCACTTTGAGAAGGCAACCTCCCAAATGCTTGTAATAATAAATGAATACTCAGATGTGATGATGAAAAACTAAACCTACCTCCTATATATAGTATACCAAGGCCATGGACAACCCATAGGTTGACCTACTAAGCATATGAATGCATAGAGAATTGTAAAATAATATGCAAAAGGGTTATGCAAGCCACAAGTTAGCTACACATATCCCTAGACATGCCAATGGTTAAGGGCATAGCATGCCCCTCTCATTTAAAATAATATTGTCCTCAAGATTGAAGAAATATCAAATGTTGTTGCATGAAGGATTCATCCTCTCAGGTAGCATCTTCAGAAGGTAGATTCTTTTTTTTTATTAGATACTCTATAATCAATTTGGATCGTAGCCATTTAGTGTGTATTTTAAGGACCACTTCAAGATCAAGAATAACCCTCCCTTCTTCATATAATTACGGTAACTCATTTTGAGTGATAACTCTGTGTCCAATGACCTTATTAAGGTAAGATAAATGAAATATTGGATGAATGCAAGTGGATGGAGGAAATTCTAGCTTGTAGGCCATACTACTAATGTTTTATAAGATCTAATAAGGGCCATAATACTTGGGAGATATCTTGTTATCATTTTTATGTTGCTTCAAGGATATCTGATTATATAGGTGAAGGCAAACAAAGACCCAATCACCAATTTCAAAATGCATCTTACTCTTGTGTTGATCTACCTATTGATTCATGTGATTCTGAGCTAAAGCCAAATTTTTACGCAAACTAGCAAGGACTTCCTGTTGATGTTGAAGGTGTTCCTCCACTACATGCACATTTGGGTGGGCATTCAAGGGTGAAGTGAGGGATGGATGATGGTATCCATAAAATTCCATAAAAGGAGACATTTTGGATGAAATATGCACTGAAGTATTATACCACTATTCAATTAAGGGTAGCCACTAAACCCATTTATCTTATTTATTTGACACAAAGCAATGAAGGTACCCTTATAAACACTTGTTGACTACCTCAATTTGTCCATCAAAATGAGGATTATAGGACGAGATATGAGAAAATTGGGTTCCCAAACATGCAAATAATTCTATCTAAAAATTATTAGTGAATATGGGATCTCGATCACTAACAATAATCTTAGGAGTACCATGCAACTTTTGAATTATATTGAAAAAAGTAGAAGCTACTATACTAGCCACCAGTGGTTGAGATAAAGAACAAAAATGAGCATACTTTGTGAGTCTATCCATAACAACCATGATAACATTTGTACCTGCAGATTGTGGTAACACAATAATGAAATCCATAAATACCTCTTCCCATTATTCACTAGGGATGGATAAGGGTTGTAAAATACCTAGGGTTTTAATGGTTTCACCTTTATTTTGCTAACATACCATACATTTGGCCACATATTTCTATACATCCCCCTTGAGTCCTTTCCAAAAAAATCCTTCTTGACTCTATGATAGGTTTTCAAAAAAACCTGAGTGATCACCCAATGAAAACACATGAAGTTTTTGAAGGATTTTCTATTTGAGAAGAGAATTCTGACATAGATATAATCTATCTTTGTACCATAATGCATTTCCATTCCATGTAAACTTTTCAATCCCATCTGAACCCTGCTGTATATTTTGAATCAATGCATGGGTAGTACTGTCATTCTCCCATTCTAACCTTACTTCTTTAAGCTAGTCTACCTACCAAATGGTCATGGCACATATCAATGACTCAACTAGTTCATCTTGCCTAGATAGTACATCAACCACCACATTTTATTTTCCTTTCTTGTAAACTATTTAAAAATCAAAACCTATCATTTTTTTGACCCATTTTTTTTTAATTTAAAGGATAATCAATGTTCCAAAAAATATTCAATGCTATCATAATCAGTCTTTACTTGAAAGTGACGACCAAATAGATAAGCTCTCTATTGTTTGATTACATGTAGAATAGCCATCATCTCTTTCTCATAGATGGGTTTGAGCTTAATTTCAAAAATAATGGGCCTACGCTCTTGCATGAGTACTGCACCCATACCATATCTAAATGCATCACATTCAACCATACAATTTTTAGAAAAAATTGGAGTAGCCAATACCGAGGTGGTGTATAGATCCATTTTCAGCTATTCAAATGCCTTGGTAGATATATTAGTCCATTATAAGGAGTCCTTTTTCAACAAGGAAGTGAGTAGTGATGCAATACTACCATAGTGTTTGAAAAACATGTGATAGTAACTAGTTAGCCCCTTAAATACCCTTAGTTACTTAAGTGTCTTGGGAATCTGCCACTCCATGATGGCTTGGATTTTTTTAGGATCAATTTTTAATCTCTCATGTGATATAATATGACCAAATATTCCACTTCCTAGACTCCAAAAGCACATTTGTGTGATTAAGAATACAACTGATGTTACTCAAGAGCTGAGAGTATCTGTTTCACATGCTGTAAGTGGTCCTCCCAATTTTTGCTATAAATAAGGATGCCATAAAAAAATACAAGTACAAACTTTATAAAAAATGGCGTAAAAACTATATTCATCAAATTCTAAAAGGTGGATGGTGTATTGGCGAGACTAAAAGGCATGACCAAAATGTCATAATGGTCTTTATGAGTATGAAACACTATTTTATGAATGTCCTCCTTATGGGTCTAGATTTGATGATACCCAAAGCAAAGATCTAATTTGGTAAAATAAACAACATCATGTAATTCATATAAAAAATCATCAATTATAGGAATAGGAAACTTATCTTTGATAGTGAACTTGTTAAGTTCTCTATAATCTGGGCACATCCTCCAAGTTTCATCCTTCTTTCACACCATGACTACTAGAGAAGAATATTCACTTTGGCTATGGAAAATGGTTCCTACCTCCAAAAACTCTTGTACCATTTTTTCAATTTCACTCTTTTGGGCATAAAGATATTTGTATGGTCTAATGTTGGGTGGCATAATTCTAGGAATGAGTTTGATGGCATGATCATGGGTATGACTAGGAGGAAGACCTTTTAGCATGGAGCCAAAAAAACTGAATGTTCATCCAATATTTATTGTAAATCAAGATGGGTAGACTCCTTAGTTTATTGAACATCAATGGAAAAAAAGCATGCCATAAATCCTTCAGCATCATTTTTTAGCATCTTGGTCATTTAATGTGAACTAATCAATTGTGGAGATTTAAATATTAATCTTCGTAGTTATATTAGCTTGCCTTCAAAATAAAAATGCATGAATAGTTCTTGGAAGTTTATCTTAATAGTACCCAATATGGTGAGCCATTTTACTCCTAAAATAATGTCAGTCCCACCCATAGAAATAGAAAGCATAGGAGAATCTAGCAAATAGTCCCCCATTACTAACTTAATACTGTGGCATTTTCTAAAACAATTAGCTATACCAACATATGTAATCATGACTTGAAATTCTGGGGCTGGGTATATGAAACAATTTAAATGAGTAACCATCTTACTATTGATGAAATTATGTAATCAACACCATGACCTTCTATTTCTTAATGAAACCTACCACCTTAAGAGTCTGAGGAGTAGAAATACCTGTAAGGGCATGGTAGGAGATAATAGGTTGAGAATCTATAGCTTCATCCTCAGGTCCTTCAAAACCCTCACTAGATGCCTCCTTATCTTCTTCATCTTCATTGGCACCTTCAATGTAAAATAAATTATTTTCAACACGTCGATGACCTTTGTTCTATTGTCTATCACAACCATAACACAACCCTTTGACATGCTTCTCTTCAATTTGTTACGATGTTTATTTGGTAGGTTGAGGCAGTGATGGAGTTATGAAGGTGCATTCCTAGGTAGTAGTGAAAGGATGTTGTTTGATCATCTCTTTTTCTTATACTAAGAATGCCCTTGGTATAGTTTCAGATACAGTTGTGGGGTTAAACATATGAACCGCTAATTGAATACTATCTTTTAGTCCATCCATAAAAAAGTCAGTCAGATTTGCCTCAGTGATGTCCTCCATAATGTAAGGATAGATTCTAAAATCAATGAATATAATCCTTCACTATTCTTATTTGTCATACTTTGGATAACTCACTAAAGTAGTTTTCAAAAACATTATCCTGATAGTGAGACATCAGTTCATTAGATAGTACTTACCTTGTAACATGAGCACCGGTCTTCTTCTTTTGAGCACACAATAAATGATACCAAATGAATGGCTCAGGTTATAGATACAGAGATGCCATGACCACATTTAAAAAGCTATGAGTTTGGTGTAGATCAAATATATTTTCAATTTGAGTGATCCAAGTGAGTAGATCCTTACCATCAAACTTGCGTAAGTGTACTTTTGGCAACATTGATTTCACTGTCGTATTGGCAGTGTTAGTGTTGAGAGGAGGACTTGAAGGAAAAAGTGAAGGGTTGTTGAGTGGAAAATGAGATGAAATGGTAGCCACTTGTGCCATAATATGATGTAACTAATTGATCTTGCCATTAAGCTCCCCTTGCATTACTGACATTTGAGTTTGGAATTGCATATCCGTTTACATTAGGGCATGTATATTTGACTAAATTTGAGGAATCATATTAGAGGTTTTAGATCTATGTTATCTCTTAAAGGAGTTTTAGGGGTATCTTGCCCTTTCCCCCATCTGTGAGTATTAAGACCAGCCATAATAAGGCTTGATGGTGAAACTTATTTTGCCTTGTTGACCCAACTTTGACCATGAATTTATTTAAATATTTTGACCTCAAATCAAAAATATCATAGAATAGACAAAAACTAATTTTCTCCAAGCTTTTCAAAAATGTAAATAAATTTGAAAAATTCTACAAATTGTGAACTATGGAGTGAATTTATGAAAAAACCTAAAATGATGATAAATTTTGAAAAGATAGATCCAAATGAGTTGAAATTGTAATTTAAGCTTACTTGAATTATTCTTCAACTCTAGTAAAACAATTGTAGATAAATTCATAACCATTTATGAGATATAGCCAAATTTCAATATCTAGAGTTTTTAACATGATTATGGCCTAAATCGATGCTATAATACCACTTGAAATGATATTACTTCACCAAATAAGAAGAAATACAAAAATATATAATAATTATATGTAAATATATCAAAAAATAAGAATAATATATAAGCCACTTCGAGGGGGCAACCTCCCAAATATTTTCAATAAGAAATGAATACTCAAATATGATGATGAACAACTAACCCTACCTCATATATATAGTCTACCAAGGCCATGGAAAACCCATAGGCCAAACTAACAAGCGTATGAATGCATAGATAAATTTAGAATAATATACAAAAGGGTCATGCAAGCCACAAGTCGGCTACACATATTGCCAAACATTCTAATGGTTGAGGGCATAACACACAAATTGATAATATTATCATATATGAGATCATGTATCTTATGTCTTAGCTTGAAACATTGGTTCATTGAATGACCTATAATATAATGATACTCAAAATATGCATTGTTGTCATAGTTCTTTGGTCTAAATCTGCTTGGATCAAGCGCTGATGGAGGAAGGAGTGAAATAAATCTACACTCAAATAAATTATTTAGTTGCCTCTTTGGTGGAGTTGTTAATCATAAGTCATTTATAGGTTATGACACTAAATTTATTGTAATCTTCACCTCATTCTTTTTATCACTTGGTTTGACCTTATAATTCAATTTAATTCAAAACTTAGTTATTGAATTAGTCATAGAATTTGATGTATACTTAAGTTTTTTTCAATGAAATTAATTCTATTTCTTTGTCTCTCATTGTATGAAATAACTCATCAAATAATTTGAATCTCTTGAATATATTTGACTTATGGAGTGATGCTAGTATTTTTTTTGAATATATCTTTTAATTCATTGTTAGTGATAACATTGGTGATTTTGGCTAGTATGGTCTTATATTAAATCACATATCACTGATTGGTTCATTAGAACCTTGATTTATCGTATATATTTGTGTATAGGATAACTTCTAATCGATGTTGATAGTAAAGTGTGCAAAGAATTGGTCATCCAGGGGGTTGATTATTCTTACAAATTGAAGAGGGAGATTATATAACCATATCAATGCATAGTCCTTAATACTTATTAGAAATAATTATGTCAATAGTTAGTAATTGTATGCATAGTCCAAGCATGCTACATGGAATGATCTAAGATGTTTCTCGGGATCACCTTTACCTTCATATAATGGGATATTTGGAGATACGAAGGTTGTTGGTAAAGGGTAGGATACTATATTAGGGGCTAGTGGGTTAAGGAGAAAAATGTGTGAATCTATGGCATGATTAAATCTTGATTCACCTTGATATAACTATAACACCTTGGCAAGTAGAGATGTAAGGTCTGTCTCAAAGGAATGGGAAATAGGAAATGTTGGTAATGGAACATCTATAGTAATCATTGGAGGGGTGAAGGTTTCCTATGTAGGAATAGGTATCATAATATATTGAAGGCCTCATGTTTCCCCAAAACTTGGGGTGGATGTAACATAGGTCATTGAAGGTGTAGGGATAGGGATAATACTAGTAGTAGTGGTTTGAATACCTAATGTAGAAGTTTGGGCCAATTATTTTCCTCATCTCTTTATATATATAACATTGCATCAATATAATGTGTGCTCATGTTAAGATATTCAATGAACTTTTCATCCTCCATGGCATCTTATTGATATTTATTGGTTGTATCATTAGTTTTAATATTCATGTTAAGTCCATCCATAGGGTGAATAAGATAAGTTTTATATTCCTTAATAGGAATAAAAAAGGGTATCATGAAAGTGATTTGGCATATAGTATTAATAATAGGCATCTCAATTTGGATGTTGTCACAATAGGATTGGAGGAAGGCTTGGGGTTGTTCATTTCTAATTTCAGCCTTAGTAGTAAATTTAAATTTGATTCATGTTACCCATTTGCTTAAATAATTGATCCAAATAAGATAAATAATCCATGTAGAACAATATGAAAAGAGAAATTTCATTACTTGTGTTAATTATTAATGTTCATTCAACATGGTCATGATTAATGTGTATTACTAGGGAATAATTAGAAATTAGGTTTGAAAATAAAACCATAAGGTTGAAGTTTGAAACCCTAAGGGAAAACCTAGGGCTTTGAACTATTCAATATGTGTATGGGTCCATCAATATGTTTTACCCTAATTTGGATTATTGGGTGAGATTAAT
Source organism: Torreya grandis (assembly GCA_037957365.1). NCBI lineage: Eukaryota > Viridiplantae > Streptophyta > Pinopsida > Cupressales > Taxaceae > Torreya > Torreya grandis. The sequence goes on along the minus strand of JARHVA010006143.1, from coordinate 919,935 downwards.
ATAATTAATATAAAATTTTAAAATGTAATTCATATCAATAAATATGGAATTCAAGCTTACATTTGAATGTAAAAGTTTGATATTTTTTCTTTTGATTTGATAAGCTAAAAATATAGAATGTGCTAAAGCGATCATGATACTTAGATTTTTTAGTTGATTGTCTAACTATGTGTATATACTAAAATATTAGTATATATATCATCTCAATATTTTACACTTTACAAATAGCAATTAGGGTTCTATCCTTCAGTCTTAGACCTTTTAGCTATCGAAAGACTCATATTCACCATCTCAATATACCTAAATGCTTATATTATACTTCGAACCTATCATTATGATGACCCAAATCACTTGTACACTAAAAAAAACTCAAAATATGATATATATCCTTCATTTTTAGTTATATACCTTAAATAGTTTTTATCCCATCAGACACTTGCATTTCAACAATGATACTAGCGTCAATGCTAGTGTTCAGTTTCCTTATCAAGTGTTTGTACCTCAAAAGTCATCCAAATTATATATATTTTAAAATGTATGGGTTGGTATATTTGTATTATCTAACCCTTCCATGATATATTTTTAAAAAGGTATGGTATAAATACAAAACAAAGACTATTCATCATTATCAAGCACACATTAAAAATACCAAGAAAACACCTACTCAAGCTTATTCAATCAATTTTACAATTGAGTTATACTACTCTATCTTACATATTTATATTTCATTCATATAAGTAGTCATACAGGTCTGAAACATCAAATAACAACCCATGAGTGGTCTTTATCAAGTTACAAACTAGATCATTACATGCCTTTACATATAGTAGATTTCACCCTTTTGCACACATATAAGCCCACACTTAGGGGATAACTACATATGTCTGAGGCTCTCTTTAGGGTATTGGATATGTAGGTGGTGCTCATTGATATAGGGGTCATTGAGGTCAGATTGAATTTGTGAACCCACTAACCCATTTTTGACAAAGTAACCTAACCTAATGTAAATAATTACGGTTGAGATATACATAGTCATACAAATCATGTGTGTATGATGCAGATACCTAAATAGAAAGGTGACCAAAAACTATAATAGACACAAGAGGTCACTTTGTAATATAGTAAATTTTTTTACATAATAGTTGTGTTGATATTCAGCCAAAAGCATCAATGCAAGTGTCTATAGGTCAATACAAGTATCCAGGCTTCCAAAAATAATTTATATAGAATATGATGACTAGATCCTGAGGATCAACCTACCTATTTCCACCTCTTCAAAACTCACATCCACCTACACATATTTAAATGAACTAAGTATTATCCCTTTTTTGTGTTGCAATTATCATAATATCAATTGGCATTGTATATTCCATATTTAGTAATTTTTTAGATTCAATATAATTGTGATATCTAAATAAGTTTTATTGGTCCACTCTAGAATAGTTTTATTCATCCATTTGATTAAGGTATTCTATCATTTAACCCTGACACACTAATATTAAAAAAGGTTAAACATTTGGTGAACATGACCTCTGAGTCTTCTCATACAACTCCTAGCTTACTCTAAAGTTTTTAGCCTGTTAGGGTTTGTGTTGTAATAATTTATAGATCTATTTTTTCATTACTTTTGGCATCTTTGTTTACATTTTGAAAATATGGAAAATGTTAAGAAATATCAATTCAAAATGGAAGATAAATAAGCCTTAGTCAAGCATCTAAATACAAATAAATAAATAATTAATGCATTTTTACATGTTACACAAGAAGAAATTGATAATCATACTAATGCTAATGCATCTACATCCTATAATGGTGAACCTTTACATGGAACAACTCTTGCTACATCTTCCATGGGAACAATTAATACTTTAACTCAATTACCGATTTCAATGCCTTCATCAACACAAGTGGTGTTTTCATCCCTTTTGGTGGCTTCTCAAATCTTAAATCTAAATCTAATGGAGCTACTACATAAAATATTCTTTAAGTTATTCAATCTTTGGAAATTAAGGTTACCAACATTGAACAAAATGTTTTAAAATCTATTAGTGTAGGATTATTCCCACTATGTGATTTTTCCTACATGGTCTAATTAGTTTATTTAGGTTAATAATACATAATTAATGGAAATGTAATTTAAGTCATTTTCTAATTGTGAGTTGAGTTTATTAACTTTTTAGGTGACCTAATTATTCACTATATAATGTAATTTCCTATGTACTTGATAATAGATGTTAATTCAACTTTTAGTTGTGAAGACAAGCTTCTTCTATTTTGAGTTGTTTTCAAATTTCATTAATCCACATAGGTTAAGCTTTGTGCATTCGATCTTATCCAAGCCTATCTTTTATTGTGCTCCAATCCAAGAAAATCTACTCATGTTGTTAATTCATAATATGTATTACATAATCTTATAGCACTTGAAATATCTTTGCACCCTTTTAAAACTGGTTTTGTTGCACCCAAGTTCACATTTTATGATGGAAAGTGTGATCCTGAACAACATCTATGATATTTCTATGTGACATTCCTTGATTATGCTTCAAATGAAAAAATTTTGACCAAATTATTTCTAAGGATCCTAAATGACTATGCTCTAATATGGTTATATGACTTACCAATCTAATTAGTGAAAGTATTCAAACCTTTAACAAATTGGTTTCTAGCACATTTCTCTATCAACATCACTAAAAGTATGTCATATACATAAATTTATAAGATAAAAAAAGGAACCAATGAACCTATTAATAAATATGTTTTGAGATATAAAATAATGTTGGCCAAAATGACAAATCTAATCGTAGATAAAAAACTTCAAGACATTTTAAATCAAAGTTTACTTGCACCGTTACATAAGTCCATTGTATTTAAAAAGTTTAAACATTTGATTACTTATGATATATTTTATAAGATCATGAAATGAAAATTATTTCATTGAATAAGCTTAAGTATGTAGTAAAGACAATGACTACATATATTACCAAGTTTTATATCAAACCAATCTACAAGCTAAAACCTATAGAATCTAAAAAGGAAGAAACCACAATGGTTAATGTAGTATCACATTAGCCTAATTGACTTATCTTATCCAATGAACCTAAGAGAAAATTTACATGATTACCCAAGTCTCTATATGAATTACTTAAAAATATTTTGGTGTGTCATCTCATATCTCTCCCTCTTATAGAGGTTAATATGAGTCAATATCTCCCAAAAGGATATGATGTTAATGTAGATTGTGACCATTAACAAGGTGTAGGACATTCTACAAATAAATGTTATTTCTTGAAACATAAGATCCAAGACCTTATTGATAATAAAAAAATAACATTTTATGATGCTCCAAAGAATTTAGGATCACAATCTGGGGACCATTAGAACCAAAACATATTTAACAATTCATTTCAAGATAAAACTAAGAAAAATGTCGAAGTAAAAATAACATATACTTCACATTCTCCTCCACCACATTATGGGCACCTATTAGATAGGATTATTGGAACATTTATGTGAACTATGCATCCTATGATTTAGAGACCTATTACATTTGATGAGAGTGAAATTGTGGATGATGATTCAAATATTCACTCATTGTTTATTAGAGCATACATTGATCATTAACTTATACACAATGTTATGATTGATAATGGTGCTAGTGAGAACATATGTACCATGATGTTATTCAAACATTTGGGAAATACACATGATGATATATACCCTTTGACAAAAATAGTCAAAAAATTGATGGGACATCACAACAAGTTATTGGTGAGATCGATTTACCTTTACAAGTTGGTCCAACACATTTGGTCACTACCTCTTTGATATGTTATTAGGAATACTTTGGCTACACAAGCTTGACATAGTACCTTACATAGTGCATGGATGTTTGAAATACATTCATTCCAATAAGGAATTATAACTCCCATAATATCATATGAGCATCCACTGGAATAAGAAAAGTTTATTCTAAGACAACTAATTATACAACCTACAAAGGTTAATCATGCAAGAAGGGGTAATAAAAAGGCAATCCCCTTTATTAGTTAATCGATAATTGAGAGACTATTATGTAGACACTATTTTTGAATTATAAAGCACCTCAATTTTCTACACTTAGAAAATATAGAGCTTGGTTGTTTCTCTTAGTTATAAACCTTTCTTGTTGCCAAAAGGCTCACATCTACTTTCTATCTATGCCTATTACTTATCTGTTAGTTCAAAAAATGTTATTTTGATGATTCAAACCTTTTAGCATACTCATATGCTATAAACCTACTTATATCCTATCTATGCAAATTCTAGACCTATGTCTATTTTCCAGCTTCCTAGACACTTGTGTCTCAGTCATACGCCTATGTCGATGGTAGTGTCCTATTCCAACACAAGTGTTCAATTCCATAAAGTCATAAAATTTACAAATAAAAAATATCTCTATGGTTAACCTAAGTTATTTAATGTGAGATATTTCTAAAAGGGACACACACACACACACACACACACACACACACACACACAAGATCAATCCTCATTCATTCCACATCTATCACACACCTAAGAACTCACAAGGAAACTTACCAAAAGAATTCAAGTGAGCAAAACTTCCATATTTTCTTATATTTTCATATTGGTCATAGGGAAAACACATATATAGGTCTGAATTATTGAAGGAGTGACAACCCATGATCCATATCTGAGCACACTAGAGTGAAGGCAACATAAAACCTAGTATATCCCAAATGGTTGGATCTAGATCCAATATGTATTCTATATAAGACACCTACATCTAGATTAGATAAAAGTATCAATGCAACCATCTAAGGTCAATGCAAGTGTTTAAGGTCACAATGGTAAAATTTATAGAATCTGATGATTGATACAAAATCTAGATCCAATCTATTTCTAGTCTATTCTATATCAGATCTAAATGTGCATATTAATTCCACTATCATTATTTTCCACTTATTTAAATATAATTATTAGTTATGCTTACTGTTTCTAACATATATCAATATTTAAATATAGAATATTATTTATCTAAATTTTAAAATTAATTAGCTTGCTATAAAAAAAGTTTATCACCATTGTGTCCTAGGCTATTTCTATCCCCTTTAACCTTAGAATCCTTAATCTAGATTTTTTTGGTCTTATCCAATGCATCAAGGAGATAGTTTTCATGCTTACTTGAGTCTTTCACTTCAGTACTCCCATGAATTGTATAGTGTCACCTCATATCTCTCCCTCATCCTTTAAAAGTTGATATGAGTAGACATCTACCCAAAGGGTATGATGCAATGCTTATTATGACTATCACCAAGGCCATGGGCATTATAATACCATTTTTTTACCTTAAATCATAAGATATAAGACCTTATCAATGACCAAAAGATCACATTTGATGATCCTCCAAAGGAATCAGGTTCACAATCTGGTGATCACTAGAAGTAGAAAATATTTAAAAATCCTTTACAAGACCATTATAGCAAGGATCCATAAGTACAAAAGAAATATAATGCACATCCTCATCCATCATATTATGGGAATCCATTGGATCAGATTATTGGTACTTATACATGACATACACCTCTATTGGTTCAAAGACCCTCTATTAATTTCAATGATAATGAGATTATGGATGATGATTCTAATCTTCATTCTTTATTCATTGAGCATACCCTGATCACCAACCTATACACAATGTTATGATTGATAATGTGCAAGTGATAAAATTTATACTATGACACTACTTATGTATTAGGTTATAAAAATCATGATTCACATCCTTTAATTAGATTAGTTAGAGTATTTTATGGGACCTCATAGTAGGTTCTTGGTGAGATTGACTTACCTTTATAGGTGGATCCCACACATGTAGTTACTACCTTTTCAACTATACCTTCCATGGGTGTCTTTGATATGTTAATGGGATGAGCTTGGATACATACACTTTGAGTAACACCTTATACAGTGCATGGGTGTGTTAAATACATTCATGTCAATTAGGTAAATATAATTTATAAAATTACATATGAACATCCACTTGAATAAGAGAAGTTTATAACCAAAAAATTAATTATCAAACATACTAGGGTTAATCCTCCATGAAAGGGTAATTAACAAACAATCACATTTCTTAGGTAATTGATACTTTAGTGACCATTGCATTAGAGATACATAGTGAATTCCATATAATCCTTATCTATTATGCACCATTTTCAGATATCCATAACAGCTAAACATATTCCTATTATGGTTATTCTAAAAAAAACATAGATCACTCAATAATGGGTTCCAACAACCCCCATCCCTTCTATTATTTATTCATGATCATAGAGTCCTACTATACATACATAGATAATTATAGATAATATAGTGCCATATATTGCACATTCTCCTTGGAAATACCATGAGTTTATTGAACTAGGTTCCTAGTGAGGAGATACCTATGAACATCCATTGGATGAGATCATATGATAATTCTTTCCTTGCATATATTCCAAAAATACCAAAAAAAATCAAAACACTTCAAAAAATCTATTTTTTTTAGCATTTACATGTTCTATTAGCTCTTTGGCATATATGTCATTGGTTCCATGTTAGTAGATAACATATCCTTTATTTATATATACACATATGTTTCACACATCGTTTGAGTGTGATTAAGGCATACACATATACATGATCTATACACTTTCAAATGTTGGGCCTTTCCTTTATTCATGTCATGTGGACATTGGTGGCATCCACTTATATATGTGTGTGTGTGTGTGTGTTATATTATTCTATGATCACTTTACATTATCATGTTTGATCTTATGTACTTATAAATGCCTTTATCCATGATTATATCCTTCATAGTGTACTTGATATGCCATGTACTTAACACTTTTTGTTAAGATATGATCTATGGGCTAGTATAACATGTTTATATTGGTTGTTTATGTTTCATGCTTTCATTTTTGCATTTCCTTGAGTGGGTTTTTTGCTTGATATTATCATGCAATGCACTACTTATTGAGCATTTAAATATGTTCCATCATTTGCGGTACCCATGCCTTTGTTTGCCTCTTTGAAATTTGAATATGTCGTTACTTATTGTATGGATATTTTAACATGTCATTCCTTGATTTTTGTATTATTTATGGGTTTGATATAATAATCTAAACACCAAATAAACCTAGTAAGAAAAAATAATTTACTTCAATTATGATATTATATTTAGGATATTATTTCAACATAGGAGATTACAATATATAATTCTATGATCTCCTTAATAGGAATCAACACTAATCCATACCTCCATGTTTCTCTCCTAGGTAATCTCTCAAACCTATCTCTTATCCCTTTATCTTGTCATCTTAATATATCTATAGTGAGTTGTTAACTCATGTACAATAATCCTAACATAACTCAATAGAAGATTGTATTATTGACACACACATTAATATTTCTCACCCACAAATATAATTATTTATGTGAGCACTAATAAATTCCTAATATTTTAGACACTTGAATAAGTCATGTCCTTTCCATTTTGTGAAATTTGAACATGCCCCTTGTTTGCCCCTTGTTTGAGGTCTCCTTGGACCATTGTCTTTTGAATTGATTTTGAGTGCTCTTGTGTGTGTGTTTGATTGCTTGTTGAACTTGTAATTTTACTATCAAGACATTGCCATGATCTATATCATGCATATTAGGACTTCATCATTTTGTGAACTTCAATGATATACATACTTATACATGTTTCTCCTATACGCTACATGATATATTGATAGTTTACATGATTATTTTATCCTTTTGAGGTAAGGTAACTATCAGTTGATACTTCCCCTCACCTCAAAAGGGGGGAATATTAATGGGGGCATGCCATAGAGGAATGGATTCCACATTATTCAAAAATTCAAATCGTAGTGGAGGCATGTTTTAGAAACATATTCTCCATACTCATATCAGTTATCAGTTTCAAATATACAGTGGGGGCATGTTATGGAAACATGTTCTCCACACTTACACCAGTTCTTAGTTTCAGATATATAGTGGGGGCATGTTATGGAAACATGTTCTCCACACATATAATAGTTTTTAGCTTCAAATTATAGTGGGTTCATGTTATGGAAATATGTTCTTCAAACTTAAATAGTTTTTAAATTGGTTAGAATTCATAGTTATATGATTCAAATACATAGTTGTGGTAGAATTCTATACATTGGTACCATTTTTATACCAAATTTTAAGCATGTGACATATATGAGGTGAATATGCTATTTAAAAGGGAACCTAAATTGTAAATTCAAATCAGATTTTAGATTATAAACACTTCTACAATATTTAGCTCAGTAGATTGGACTATTACAGACTATATTGAGCCAATCTAATGCAATAGTTGGTTTAATTTTTGGTATTGTTAAGGTGATTAAATCACTCAATATTTCCATGTTTATCGGTTAAACTTGATTGCATCATCTAATCTCACCAAATTTATAGTGTGAGTTACATTAATTCACTAACACTCACCAAGTTATAAGTATGTTTGGGTTGTATAATTGAGCTAATCTCAACTGTCGAGTGGAAACTCACCTTTTTATCTAAGGTTGAAGGTATGTGTATTCATGTGTGTGTGTGTGTGTGTGTGTGTGTGTGTGTGTGTGTGTGTGTGTGTGTGTGCGTGCGTGCACTTTATAGATTTATATTTATCATAATCTTAGATCTAATGGTTCGTAATGATACATCCTTTCAAAATAAATTGCTAAAAGGAAAGGTGGTTACATCGATACACAAGTGTACTCTTAAACCTTGCTCTTTCTATTTCAATGCTTTCAATTTTAGATTATATGTACTAATTATATACTTTAACATGCTCTTAGTTTTAGGTTAGTCATAAAAAAACACTCAAGTTGGGCTCACGCAAATACAAGGTGTGTTATATGCACTTAGGTACACATTTAATTTCTTTTAAACTATAAATTTCATTACTAGATTAGGTGGGGAAGTAAATGTAGACAATATTTATGAATTATATATCACCTCAGTTTTGTACAATTGAAAAATACATACCTTAGTTTTTCCTCTTAGTTTTAGACCTTTACCACTGTGGAAAGGTTTACATCTGCTATCTTTCTGTGCCTATTGATTATATCTTAGTCTAACCAATGTTATTATAATGACTCAAACCTTTTATCATAATATTAATTTTATAAACCATCTTATCTCCCATCTCTACAAGTTTTGGACCTATGTCTATTTTACAGTTTTCCAAACACTTGCATCTCAATTAGACGCCTACATCGATGCAAGTGTTCTATTCTAACACAAGTATCTAGTGCCCTAAATTCATCTAATTTGTAATTGAAATGTATCCCTATAGTCAGCCTAAGTGATTTAATATGAGATATTTCTAAAAGGAATACATACATACATACATACATACATACATACATACATACATACATACATACATACATACATACATACATACATACATACATACATACATACATACATACATACATATATATATATATATATATATATATATATATATAGACACACTCACACACACATACATACAAGATCAACCCTCATTCATTCCACACCTAACATAGACTTAACAACTCACAAGGAAACTTAACAAAAGCATTCAATCAAGCATTCAAGTGAGCAAATCTCTCCTATTTCCCCCTATTTCTATATGTTCCATAGGGATAACACATATATAGGTATGAATTATTGAAGAAACAATAACCCATGATATAGATCTGAACACACCAGAGTAAAGGCAACATAGAACCCAAAATATCTTACGTGGTTACATTTAGATCCAATAATTATTACATAAAAGACACTCGTGTCTAGGTTATATAGAAGCATTTATGCAAATGTATGAGATTGATGTAAGTTTATGAGGTTACAAAAGTCAAATTTACAAAATCTGATGACTAATCTAGAATCTAGATCTAGTCCATTTTTAGCCTATTCCATATCAGATATGAATGTCCACAATAATACAACTAAGTACCATTATTTTCCATTTGTTTAATTATCAATAATTAGTTTTACTTACTATATTTAACATATCTTAGTATTTAAATTTAAAATATTGTTTATCTAAGTATGTAAATTAATTAGTGTGCTATAGAGATAGTTTATCACCCTTGTACCCGAGGATATATATATCCCTTTTAACCCTAAATTCCTTAATCTATATTTTAGGGTTAAACACGCTTCACCAGAGATACACAATGGACTCCACACAGTCCTCATCTACACCTACATAGTCCACACAATTACTAAGAGCTAATAAACATGTTCCAATTATAATTGTATCAAAGAAACCATATAACACTAAATAATGGGTTTCAAGAACCACTATTCCTTATATTACCTCTTCACTACCATAAAATCTGATGAGGCATACACAATGTACCATAAATTAAACATTTTTAGATATAACACCTATGCATGCCCCTTAACAAGATCATTATTTTGATGTACCATATTCAGAGTTTGGAGCTTCCTATGAGCATCCCTTAGATGGGATCATAGGCTATACTTTTTTTTTACCTTAAAAACTTCCAAAAATACTAAAAAATAAATGTTCCAATAAAATATAAAAACATTCAAATAAATCAAAAATACAAAAAATCATTCAACATATGCATATTTACTATCCCTTTGGCATCTATGTTATTTTATTTATGTTAGTAGATAGCACATCATTTATTTTTTATATGCACATATATTTTAGACATAATTAAGTGTGATATAGGCATACACCAGACCCATGATACTTACACATACAAATGTTTGATCTCTCCTCTTCCCATGTGGCATACTGTGCTGAGGGAATTTACTTTTTTAACCATGGTTGACTTAGGTTAGATTGTTTAATGATCACTTTTACATTATGATGCTGAGCTTATATAATAACACTTACATAAGCCAATACTCATGTTCACATCTTACACCATGTACTTGATATGATATATTACATGGCATATTTTTATAACACAAATATGCAGGGACTAGTATGATATGCTTATGTTGGTTATTTATATTACATTTATTCACATTGCCACTTCTTTGAGTGTAATTCTTGCTTGTTATTATATTACTTGTGTAATATTTGAATATGTTCCTTGATTGTAGACCTGTATGAAACTGATTATTTATTTGTATGTGGATATTTGAATATGTCCTCCCTTAGAGTGTGCAACATTTAAACATGGCCCTTATTTGTGGTCTTGTTAGACCCCTTTTTATTTAACATTGAGTGCTCTTGTGTGTGTTCTTGAATGTATATTGAGATTGTACTATTAATTTATAGACATTGCCACAATCTCTATCATGCATCTTAGGGATTTTTGTGATCAGATACTATGAGCTTCATTTATATATCTACATAGACATGCTATTACTATATGCTACATGATTCATACATAAATAATATAGTTATATTTTCTTTTTAAGGTAAGGTGACTACTAGATTACATTTCCGTCACCTGAAAATGGGGTAATGTAAGTGGGGGAATATCATAGAGACATGACTCCATACATACATAGTTAGCATAATTTGATATAACATACACAATTCATATATACACTTGGGACATAATCTTATAATGTTGCATTGATTTTATGAATTTGGGACAAAGTTTTTTAGATTTGTGATAGATATTATACATAGTTATAGAATAGAGGTTACATGTTGATAGATATTTTATATTGAGACACGTTATAGGTGAATATGCAATTGTACCAAAAATTTCAAATAAATATTTAAAACACTTTAACAAAAAACACAATTTTTACCAAGAAACACCATTTTTACCAAGAAAAAACATTTTTAGCTTTTTTTTTCTATAGAAGTTGGATTATTTGAAAGAAAGGTTGAGATTATACAACCTCAATAGCCTTATAACTACTTTAATTTTGTATTTTGAGTTGGTTATACCACTTAACTTGGTTTTATTATACTTCTATTTGAGTTGTGCGCTTCATATTCAATGATCTCAATGGTGGTGTCACAACTCACCCTTGCATCAGATTGGGGGAGCAATTACCCTCCAAATTTTAATATTAAAATATCAAAGCTTTAGGTCTGAACCTGTTTCAGCTCTAATGCTTCATAAGGAAGCATATTTACCAGATAAAAGTACTAAGGGGCAACATGGTTACATCGACATATAGGTGTACTCCTTCCTTGCTCTATTTATGATGTAGTACATATATATATAGAAGACTATTTTTGTGAATTTTAGTCAATTTTTATTGTGAATAGTCTTAGAAGGTTATGAATAGTAAAAAAGAAGCATTGTCTAGGCTTCACTTATCCTTTCTAAGTCATTTAGGGGCATTTCTAGGTTTCCATCCAAAATAAAAAATTCAAAAATTTGAATTTGTTATTAATAGTTTTGAAGGTTTGATGTAATATGAAAGTATTGATCCTTTAATAAGGTATAATTAAGGTCTAAACACATGTATTATATGTTCTTTAACCATCAACTCAGTCTAAAATTATCATATATCCAATCAAGGTGAAAGTAATATAAGAGAGAGTCAAATTAAGTATGTTTTGGATAAGTCTTAAAGTTATTGAGAGATCTTTGTTACCTAAAACAAGAATAGAATAATATTATATCTCTAGTAATAAGATGATAAATCTTGAACCATAAAAAAAGGATCCTAAGAACATATGAAGAAAAAAAGAAAGCTCAATTTGTAGGTTATTATTGGTGTGTGTCAAAAACATCCAGGTAGGGTTCATTTTAAGAGGCCATATATCAAACCCCCTTAGATTAATTTAGGCAAATCTGATTCATAGCTTTGGTGAATTAGCATGTCTAAAATGTTCTTGAAATTATTATTCCACCATATAGATTCAGATACTGAACAGATTATACATTATTTTTGATCTATAAACCTTCACTTACAAACAAAGTATTTCCAAGCCAATAGCTCTTATTTAGTGTAGCTTGATTATGGGTGATATAGGGATCTTATTCTTTAGAGAGAGATGAATAGCTCTACCCATGACAGAGTTGAATGGCTCTTCCCATGACAGAGCTGAATGGCTCTGACTATGACAGAGGTGAATGACACTACCCTGTTTGGATCTATCACCGACAACAATTTAACTCTCCCATAGGTAGAGTGACTTGGCTCTCCCATTGGTAGATCCATCATGCTCTACCATCAACTGAGTCATGCAGCTTTGTTATTTGATTGAGTCATTCAACTCTATCAAGGGTAGAGCCATTTGGATTTAATGTTGGCTGAGATGTTTCACTCTACCATTTGGTCGAGCCATCTAGCTCTACCATTTGGTGAAGCTATTCAACTCTGCCATTCATCCAATCCATTTGGTTCCACTATTTGATTGAGCTATTTAGGTTTGCCATTTGGTTTAGCCATTTGGCTTCACCGATGAGTGTTATGCAGGTGAGATTGATCTTTTCAAATGAGTTGTAGGTGTGATTGCTACACTAAGTTTATGCCCTTAGGAGTTAGGCCTTATGCTTCAGTGCTCCAAAATCCATTTAAATGTATGGGCTCACTAAGAAAATGTCATTGAAAAAGATGAAACCCTTGGTGACATAAAAATTAAACTATTGCATGGGTTTGATTTTTATGTCAGCCAGGGTTCCAATTTTTAAATGTGGCCCATTTTTTTGGCTAGTTCATATGTTTTCATATGCATTTTGAAGCTATCCAATTGATCCATGACATGTTTTTTAGAGATATCTTCACCAATTCTTGATTCAAAGGTACACAAGTCAGGTTTTGTTTGTACATTTAATGTTTGTATTTCAAGGTTTAAAATTTTGGTTTCCTTATTCTTTTCTTGATTTGATAGCATCATTTGGTAATGTCATTTGGTATTGTCATTCAATGCTATCATTTAGCCATGTCATTCGATGTGGTCATTCAACTATTCCATTTGGTTAATCTATGTTCAGAAATGTTTTCTTGTTTAATATTAGGATTGAGGGGTATTTATATGTGGTGAATTAAGCTATTTTCAAAGATAATGTTGTAAAGGGTTGGTGAGATGACCCTAAAAATAAAATATATCCTTAAAATTTTAGTTATCTAGTCCCATTTGCTGACACTAAAAATTTACCAAATCCAAAATATAAAAATTGGAATATTCATGAATTGACGAATATTTGTCGCTAAAAAAACCCTACATGCAAGGTATGTGTATTAGTTCTTAAAGATATATGAATAAAGATAACTTTATTGTATTTTTTGGCTGAAATTTTAGAATTTTAATTTTTTAATTAAATGTTATTGATAATTCTTAGATCTTATCTTATGCTTTCATGATAGTTCTTAGTCTAAAAAAACTACAAAACACTATTTTTATGACACAATCTGGTAAAAAGAGGGGTTTCTATGGATTTTTATGATTACTAAGTTCAAAGAATAATTGTTTTCATAATAGGAGTATATATAGGAATCAATAAAATCAATAGTAACCTTTAATAATCATTTGAAATAAAAATTTCCCCATTTTTGAGCTCTTAGCCTATATATTGAAAACTAGGTTTTTGAGTTAAAAAAACTTGTATATCTTATAAACTACCCATTTAAATTGCATGAAATTTTGAAGAGAACTAAATGAGGATGTATATGAAGTTTGAAAATTTTTCAATTTTTTTATACACCTGTAGAGAAGTATATTGTCAAAATATAGTCATCACGATTGTAGGTGATGGTTTTAGAAGGGTTTAAGAAGACTAAATAGTACATAACTTGAAAATGATTAAACCAAATACTATGAAACTTTATGGAAAGTTGCAATAGTTTTGTTGAGTTGTGGAGCTAAAAGCTTCACCAATGAGATAATGTGGAGGTTACTGGGTTTACACAGTAACCGACATTAGTTACACAGTAACCGGCATCGGCAGACATCGGTCAGAACCAACCGACATCGGTTAGGGGCCAACCGGCATTGGTCATCTGTAGACTGACACAGACTTCTGTGCTTTTCTATTTTTAGCCGAGCTATTTTTAGCCGAACTATCTTTAGACGAACAGATTTGAGCCTTTGATTAAGAGGCGGATCTAACGGTGGAGAATGCATGGCTCTTGTAGTATACTATATAATAGGGTTAGATCCTCATAACATGGACATCAATTCATTAATTGAGTTGATTGTCAATAAAAGGGGGAATAACAACTCAGTAGTTGAGTTGGTTGTAATTGATTGAGAGAAAGAGAGAATTCTTGAGGGAGAATTGCTATACATCTGAGAGGTGTGAAGAGAAAGAGATTTTTTCATTGTATTTCCTTCTGAAAGAGTTGAATACAGATTGTATTGTTTCTCGTATCTCTTATTCTTTGCTACTTCTGATTTCTAGTTACTTATTACTTCTGGTTCAATTATGTGTTTAGTTGCTTATAAAAAAGTAATCAATTACACTCTAAGGTCCTAACAATTGGTATCAGAGCTATGTGTATACACTAATAACTGGTAACAGAGCGTGTTAGTGTTTTATTGATTACAAAATTCACTCACAGGGGTTTCTGATTGAGTGGGAGCAAAGCAATGGCAGAAGAAAGTAAACTAAGAATGGAGAAATTCAATGGCAAGAATTATCAATTATGGAGGATGCAGATTAAAAATTATCTATATCAAAAAGATTTGTATTTACCATTGGGTGGGGTTTCAAGTAAGCCCACAGATATAGAAGTTGAAGAATGGAATGTTTTTGATAGAAAGGCTCTTGGATCTATAAGGTTTAGCATGGCAACTTCTGTGTTTTCCAACTTATCACAGGCAAAGACAACAGTAGAGTTAATGGATACTTTAGCAAATTTATATGAAAAACCCTCAGCTTTGAATAAGGTATATCTTATGAAGCAATTATTTAATTTACAAATGCAAGAAGGTGGATCTGTATCTAGTCATCTTAATAATTTCCATACAATTGTAAATCAGTTAAATTTAGTCAAAATAGTTTTTGATGATGAAATTAAGGCTCTCTTAATCTTATGCTCTTTACCTGAAAGTTGGCATAGTTTGGTAATGACAGTTAGTAATACTGCATCTGCTTCAAATATCTTGAAAGTTGATGTTGTTAGTGTAATCTTAAATGAAGAAATTCGCAGGAAAAACATCAGGAAATGCTTTAAGTGTTGAAATTAGGGGAAGGCAAAGAGAGAAGGGCAAGCAAGGTAAATCAAGGTCAAAGATGGGAAGTAGATCCAAATCTAGAAATGAAAGAATAACTTGCTATAATTGTGGAAAGAAAGGGCATGCAAAGAAATATTGTTGGTTGAAGGATAACAAAGAAAATCAGCATGAAGGTAATAAAGAAGCAAAAGTTGCAGGTATTGTTGCACAAGATGCTCTTATATTTTCTTTGGATAATAAAGTAGAATCATGGGTTTTAGATTTTGGTACCTCTATCCATGCAACCCCAAATAGAGAATTTTCCAATGATTATGTCCATGGAGATTTTGGAAAAGTTTATTTAGGGGATGATGAGCCTTGTAAAATTGTTGGCAAAGGAAAGATGTAGCTGAAATTGTAGAATGGCAACACATTGGTGTTGAAGGATGTCATGCATGTATCCATCCTAAAGAGGAATCTGATTTCTATAGAAAAGTTGGGTGATGAGGGTTGCACAATAACTCTCACAGCTAAATCTTGAAAAGTTTCCAAGGGTGCACTTGTATTAGCAAAAGGTAAGAGAGTAGGTACACTTTATCTATCTACTTATATTACTAATTATTCTCCTGTTTTATCTACTTCAGATGTAGATGCAAAGTTGTGGCACTGTAGGCTTGGTCACATGAGTGAGAAAGGAATGAATGCTCTTAAGTCAAAAGGTAAGCTTTCAAATTTGAAATGCATAGATCTAGATTTCTGTGAGCATTATATTTTTGAGAAATAGAAGAAAATGAGGTTTCTCAAAACTAGGTCAACAAAGAAGAAGCACAATTTAGAGCTTGTTCACACAGACATGTGGGGACCAGCTTAGGTAGCTTCTATTGGAGGATCACAGTATTATGTTTCTTTCATTGATGATGCTACAAGAAAGGTATGGGTTTATTGCATAAATAGGAAATCTGATGTTTTTGACACATTTAAGAAATGGAAAGCTTTGGTTGAGAATGAAACAGGTTTGAGATTGAAGTGCCTTAGATCTGACAATGGTGGTGAGTACTACAACAATAAATTCAACAGTTACTGTTCTATGACTGAAATATGTAGGGAAAGGATGATTCCAAGGACACCTCAGCAAAATGGAGTTACTGAAAGGATGAATAGAATAATAATGGAGCGTGCATAGAGTATGAGGTTGCATGCTAGTTTGCCCTTACAGTTTTGGGCAAAAGCTGTAGATACTGTGGTTTACTTGATTAATAAAAGACCTTTTACTGCACTATATAGTAGAATTATAGAAGAGGCTTGGATAGGTAAAAAGGTAGATCTTTCATTTCTTAGAGTTTTTGGTTCTGAAGCTTTTGTGCAATTGATAAAGAAAATAGAAAGAAGCTGGATGCTAAATCTATGCGGTGCACTTTCATTGGTTATGGTTTTAGAGATTTCAGATTTCGGTTGTGGAATTTAGAAACTAACAAAATTATTAGAAGCTGTGATGTAGTTTTCAATGAGAAGGTGATGTACAGTGATCATCTCAAGAGGCTGAATAATTTTGAGCAGGGCAATCTTGATTTAGAAGACGTTATGATCCAAAATGAGCTCGCGGGTAAAAATCATCACTCATAGGAAAACATAAAAATTGATGTCAGTTAGGTGGAAACTGACGTCGGTCAGGTAGAAATCGACATTGATCAAGAGGAACTGACATCATTTAGGTGCAGACTGACATCGATCAGAGATGACCAAGATCAGTCACTGTCAGAAGGAAATTTGGGTGGATAGCGGGTTGTAAATGAGTCACAAACACCCATAGAGAGGTCTGAAAGGGTAAGTAAACCTCCAATTCGTTATTCCCCTTATTTATACTACTTGTTGCTCACTGATGGTGGAGAACCAAATTTTTTTGATGAGGCAATGCAGGTAGAATCCAGGAAATAGTGGGAGCATGGCATGAATGAAGAAATTGATTCCTTGAAAGAGAACCATACGTGGGATTTGGTTGAGTTTCCAGTTGGAAAGAAAGCACTAAAAAACAATTGGGTATATAGGTTAAAGGAAGGAGAGAATGGACAAGTGAGACATAAGGCCAAGTTGGTGGCAAAGGGATTTCCACAGAAACTAGGTATTGATTTTGGTGAAATTTTTTCTCCTGTAGTAAAGATGACTTCTATTCAGACTGTATTATCTTTAGTTGCCATTAAGGATTTGCATCTCGAGTAGCTTGATGTTAAGACAACATTTCTTCATGGAGATTTGGATGAAGAGATATATATGGATTAGCTGGAAGGTTTTGAGGTCAAAGGTAAGGAGAAACTTGTGTGCAGGTTGAATAAAAGGTTATATGGTCTTAAGCAAGCTCCAAGACAATGGTATTTGAGGTTTGACAGGTTTATGACAGAGCATGGCTTTAGTAAATGTCAATCTAACCATTATATTTATTTTAACAGACTGGATAATGGTAGTTATATTATCTTATTACTGTATGTAGATGATATGCTTGTTGTAGGTTCACACATGTAGAAAATTACTGAGCTTAAGGTAAAATTAGCTCACACATTTGCCATGAAGGATTTAGGAGCAGCAAAGAAAATCCTTGGCATGAGTATTAAGAGAGACAAAAAAAATCATAGTTTGATTTTGTCTCAAGAGGATTATGTGAATAAGGTGTTGGAGAGGTTTTATATGCAGGATGCAAAACCAGTAAGCACACCTATGGCTGGACACTTCAAGTTGAGCAAAGAACAGTGTCCTAAATCACATGATGAGGTTGAGTACATGAGTAGAGTTCTATATGCTTCAATAGTTGGGAGCTTGATGTACGCAATGGTATGTACTAGACCATATATTTCCCAAGCAGTGGGAGTTGTCAGCAAGTTTATGGCCAATCCAGGAAAGGAACACTGGAAAGCAGTTCAGTGGATTCTCAAATATCTGAGAGGGACCAACAGTAGGCATTTATGCTATGGAGGGTCAAACACTTCTCTACATGGGTATGTATATTCAGATATGGCAGGTGACTTGAATGGCAGGAGAAGCACCACAAGATATGTGTTCACTGTTGGTGGAATGGTGGTTAGCTAGATTTCAAAGTTGTAGAAGGTTGTTGCCTTGTCTACTACAGAGGCAGAATACATTGCAGTCACAGAGGCTAGCAAGGAAATGATTTGGATGACTCAGTTCATGGAAGAGTTGGGAAAGGAGAAAGAGAGTTGCAGATTATATAGTGATAGTCAAAGTGTAATTCATTTGGCAAAGAATTCAGCCTTTCATTCAAGAACCAAACATATACAGCTTAGGTACCACTTTATTAGACAGGTATTGGAGGATATACAGTTGAAGCTGGAAAAGATCCATATAGATAAGAGCCCTGCTGATATGTTAACAAAGCCGGTAACAAAGGAGAAGTTGAATCTTCATTCAACTTTTGTTGGTCTTCAAGATTGAACTTGAAGATGGAGGAACAAGCCAGAGATGTTTAGAGGATGTTGCTGTATAGGTATAGATGCAACTGTTTATCTCTAAGTGGGAGATTTTTGAGTTGTGGAGCTAAAAGCTTCACCAATGAGCTAATGTGGAGGTTGCTGGGTTTACACAGTAATCAATATCGGTAGACATCAATCAAAACCAACTGACATCGGTTAGGGGTTGGCTGACATCGGTCATCTGTAGACCGACATCGACTTCTGTGCTTTTCTATTTTTAGCCAAGCTATTTTTAGCCAAACTATCTTTAGACAAACATATTTGAGCCTTTGATTAAGAGGTGGATCTAAAGGTGGAGAATGCATGGCTCATGAACCCTAATGTTGTAGTATACTATACAATAGGGTTAGATACTCATAGCATGGACATCAATTCAGTAATTGAGTTGATTGTCAATAAAAGGGGGAATAACAACTCAGTAGTTGAGTTGGTTGTAATTGATTGAGAGAGAGAGAGAACTCTTGAGGGAGAATTGTTGTACATCTAAGAGGTGTGAGGAGAAAGAGATTTCTTCATTGTATTTCCTTTTGGAAGAGTTTAATACAGATTGTATTGTTTCTCGTATCTCTTATTCTTTGCTACTTTGATTTCTAGTTACTTATTACTTCTGGTTTAATTCCGTGTTTAGTTGCTTATAAAAAAGTAATCAATTGTACTCTAAGGTCCTAACAAGTTTTTTATAATGTGTTCCAAGTGATTTCTAATTTTTTTGATGGATAGACAGATAGATAGATAGAGAGAGATTTATAGTCAAAACCCAATTCTACAGATTTATGTAAAAAGTCTAAAGATTTGAATATTTTATTAAAAAAAAAGTATAAGAAGAGTTAAATCAAGTTTTTGGTCAAGATAACATTGATTTTGAAGACAAGAACTTATTGACTACATAATAAGTCCAAGTTTTGAGTAGTATCTCTGCTTAAGAAGGTGATAGGCCTAATTATCAAGCCTAAAAGAAGATAATTTTCCTATTTTATTGTAAATCCAAGTACGTATAAAGGTTAGGATCAGTTTATTGTGTTAGATAATAGTAAATGGATGATAAGAACTCTTTTCAAGTATAAATAACCTTTGTGGAGTTAATTACCAAGTTGAGAAGGATCTAAACCTTTACAAAATAGAAGGACAAACCTAGTAACAATAAGGTCTTTTTTAGACCTATTTATATCCAATTGGATGCAGAGATAGGAAAAGAGTTTCTCAGATAAGAGAGGTTTTAGTTGTGAGAGAATGACCTAAGGAGAAGATTAGGTTTTGAAATATAAGCTTACAGAGGAAAATGCAAGGATGACACTCAGAGAAAGAGGTGACATAGGTTAGAGAGAACAAAAAAAACAATATCATTATTGTAAAATATGTTAGGAGTAATTGATATTTATCAAAGAATAGGTGTTGTAATAGATGATGTGAGAGACAATGAAGAAATGACAAAAAAAACTATTTTTAGAACAATATGCAAATCAAGAGGTAAATGTTGTAATGTTGTTATTGATAGTAATAGTAACGAGAATTTGGTTTATTCATAAATGGTTGAAAATTTATAATTAAAAATATTGGTACATACCATGCAATACAAATTGACTTGCCTTCAGATAGGAGAACCGATATTAGTCAAAGAGTAGTGCAAAGTTGAATTTCAAATTTGTAGTTATAAGAATGAAATTATTTATGATATTTTATGTATGGATGTGTGTCATGTTTTGCTTGGTAGACCTTGACGTTTCGATAAGAAATATATGCATAATTAAAATAAAAATACTTATACCTTGGAAAAGATGGCATGACACATATATTGACACCACTGAAGAAGAAAAGTATAACAGTAGAAAATAGTGCTAAAGTGTTGTTGATGAGTGAAAAGAAGTTTTTGTAGCAAGTAAAAGCAGAAAAGGTTGATGATGCATTATTTGTTAAGCCAAAAAATTATAATATTTCCATGGAATACAATAACAACAAAAAGTTGTAATATGAAAATATCTAACAAGTTTTGAAAGATGACAAGAAGAATAAAGAGCAACATGTGAATGAAAAGAAGAATGTTGTCTTGAAAGACAACAAGGGAATGAGGTTCTCATGTGAAGAACTTAAATTTTTTTTATAGAAAACAAAGAGGAAGAAAATATATATAAAAATAAACAAATTAAATAATATGGTAACCTAGCAAGCAATCACCAAGAAAGCAACCAAGAAGAAGTGCAAAAAATTGGAGAGAACAAACAAGATCAGTTGCACGTTTCCATGATGGTAACAAGGGATACATAATTAGTTATGAAATAAAGTGAACACAAAGATATTTTTATTGAGGATAAATCATTCAATAGGATTCAAAACATAAATATAGATGAGGTAAGGACATCATGTAAATAAAAGGTTGACTTTGCAGCTAAATCATCTTTGACAAATGAAAACCATGTACATATTTCCATGAAGGAGTTAGAGAAAATAGTACAAGTACAAGTACATATACATTATAAAGAAGAGGTAGAACATAAAAATAAGAATAAATATTTTATCAACATAAAGATAATTGAGAATGGACATTTTGGAATCCATCATGTGAATGGAAAGCATAAACAACATTCTAAAAGTGGAGAAGGGTTGGAGATGCCTCAAAGGCATGAAGCAATGATTGATTCTCTTAACATGTTTATTTTACGTGTAAGTATAACAATAGAGAATATATAAAATAATAATAAAAAATGTGGTGTATTTAAACATGTATATATATATATATATATATATATATATATATATATATATATATATATATATATATATATATATATATATATATATATATATATATATATATATATATATATATATATATATGAGAATCAAAGTGAAGAAAACATTCATTTGCATTAGTTAGAGCAGGATCTCCTTTGGAGGAGTTCATGAAACTTTTAAAGTTAAGGAGTTTGATGTAGATATATCTATATATAAGTTTATTTTTATGAATATTAGTTAATTTTGGTTGTGATTATTTTTATAAGTTCATGAATATTCGATAATAATCCTTATCTAGGGTTCACTTGTCCTTTATGGGTTATTTAGGACCATTTCTAGGTTTCGTACCAAAACTAGAAATTTAAAAATTTGAATTTGTTATTAATAGTTTTAAAGGTTTTAATGTAATGTGAAAGTATTGATGAAATTTTAAGGGATAATTAGGATCTAAACACATGTAGTATATGTACCTTAAACCATCAATTCATTTTAAACTTGTCATAAACCCAATCAAGGTGAAAGCAATATAGGAGAAAGGCAAATTAAGTATGTTTTGGATAAGTCTTAAAGTTGTTGAGAGATATTTATTGCATAAAAAAAGAATAAAATAATATTATACATATTAAAAATATGATAAACCTTGAACCTAAAAAAAATGAGGCTAATAATGTATAAATAAAAAGAGGAAAGATCAAGTTGTAGGTTGTTGTTGGTGCGTGTGAGAAACCTATAGGATATGTGTATCAGTTCTTGAAGATGTATAAATAAAGAGTCTTTTATTATGTTTTTGGGATGAAAATTCAAACTTTTAATTATGTAAGTAAACATTATTTATCATTTTTGGATCTTGTCCTATGCTTTCATGATAGTTTCTTAGTCTGCAGAAACTAGAAAACATTATTTTTGTGACACAATCTGGTAAAAAGAGGGTTTTCTATGGATTTGTGATTAGTAACTCTAAAGAATAACTGTGAGTAATAGTAGTATATATATGAATAAATAAAATAAATAAGAACCTTTAATAATCATTTGAAATCAAAATTTCTTGATTTTTGAGCTCTTCGCCTATATATAGAAAACCAAGTTTTTGAGTTACCAAAGCTTGCATATCTTTTTAACTACATGCCCAAATTGCATGAAATTTTAAAGGGAGATAAATGAGGATATATATTAAGTGATAAAAGTGTTTTAGATTGTTTTGGACACATTTAGATAAATATATTTATAAAATATAGTCAATAGGCCTATAGGTGATGGTTTTATAAAGGTTTAGGATGATTAAAAAGTACATAACTTGAAAATGAATAAATTAAATACTATAAAAATTAATGAAAAGTTGTAGGAGGTTATTTATGATGCATTACACGTGATTTTAGAGTTTTACACACACACACACACACACACACATAGAGAGAGAGAGAGAGAGAGAGAGAGAGAGAGAGAGAGAGAGAGAGAGAGAGAGAGAGAGAGAGAGAGAGAGAGAGAGAGAGAGAGAGAGAGAGAGAGAGAGAGAGAGAGAGAGAGAGAGAGGAAGAGAGAGAGAGAGAGAGAGAGAGAGAGAGAGAGAGAGAGAGAGAGTGAAAACTTAGACTTGCAGATTTATGTACAAAGTCTAAAAATCTAAATATTTTATTTAAAAAAAAAAACCAAGTATAGGAAGATTGTAAATCAGGTTTTTGGTCATGATAACATTGATTTTAAATACAAATAACCTATTGACTACATTATAAGTCCAATTTTTTAGTAGTATCTCTATTTAAGAAGGTGATAGGCCTAATTGTCAAGCCTAAAAGAAGACCGTTTTCTTGTTTTGTTATAAATCCAAGTACATACAAAGGTTAGGATCAATTTATTATGCTAGACAATAGTAAATAGATGGTAATAACTCTTTTCAAGTATAATAATATTGGTGAAGTAAATTACAAAGTTGAGAAGGCTATAATCCTATATAAAATGGAATGATAAACCTAGTAACTGTAGACATCTAATTCCTATCACTATTATGATAAAAATTACAAATCAGAATGATATTTTGTAACAATGCACAATCTAGACCGAAATCACTAAAACACTTAAATTCATCCATACATGTTATATGTAGGTGATGATTCTTGTTTATTGATCCCTGATTGGGGTAACACATTTTATAGAATCATTATATTTTCCCAATTCACTTGGAGTAAAATTATGACTTTGCAAAATGATGTCTTAGATCATTAAAATCTTATAATTTACTTGCACATGTCATATGTATGTGTCAATTCACATCTATAATACCCTGATTAAGGTATTACCCCATACAGAATTGACATCTTCTGATTATACTCTGGTCAAATTATGACTCAGTAAAAAGACATTTCCAACTAGGTTGATTAAACATGCAACAAATTTCTAAAGAATTATAGAAAACTAATTAAATCCATTTAAGTAAATCAAAGCCAAACTATTAGCTTAAGTTGAAATTCCATAAAAGTTGCTCAATATCTATTTATTGGAATTTCATTATGCAAATCTGCATCGCTCCATGTCATCACCACAAGGGGGTCATCCACAAGGCATTAATGGAGGAAAATATTTGGATTAACGCTATCCATGCCTTATTTATTGCTTGTCCCTCTAAGATTGAATCAGTCCATGGCCACACATCTTAATCTCAAAATAGATGGTCATGATTGATCTTGAACATTTCAAAAAATCTATAAATAAGTTAGCCAAGGCCATAAATTTTAAGCGTGAATTGTGTAAACTTATTATGTAGAAATACCTTTAAACAAGTTTTGATTAATAAATGTTATTATGCAAGAATATTTCTAGAAAAAACTTTACTCATTCACCCAATTAGATCAAATTGAATAACTAAATCCATTGGTGAACTAAGAGATAATGGAGGCTCATGTTACACCTTATTGATGAAGACTTAGAGCACCAAATATGAGGAAAAATAACACTTATTGAATATTTTTAAAGGAGGGAGGCTACTTGGAAGGTATTGATCGTATTGCTTTCATAATTAGCTTCTTGAATTCATTAACACTTCCCTTTGAGGGAGTTGGCTTAACACATTAGTTATTTATGATTATTTTGAGATTTCTTGACTAACACATGAGATAACTTATTTTTTAATCCCATTATACATTCTGGCACACTCGATGGAACTTGCGCATCTCATGCATCAGTTTATCCTTCTAATTAGTACTTAGACCCTCTTTTGAGGTTGTTTTGCTCTCTTTTTCTTCTCCTTTTAATGTTTTATGAGTTTTGACCAAATGACATAAGCTATATACAATCAAAAAATTCATCCTAAACATTAGTGAAATCACCTTATGGAATGGTGAGATCACCCTAAGTAATAGCAATATCACTCACGTAAATGATGCAATTAACTATTGTGTTTTTTTGTCTTTGTCTCTATTTTTTTAAAGAATGGCTAAATTGACTTAAATATTATCAAAATTGACCTATAGAATGGAAAGTTCATCTAAAGATCAACAAAATTGTCTTGGACCAACTTTGCAGGTAACTATCTAGTTCTTATTTTTATCATTTTGGCAAGTTTGACCTATTTGTTAGTGAGATCACCATGCTAATTTGTGATATCACCCTGCTAATCGGTAGGATCACCACACAATCTATTATGTCTTTGTATAAACATCAGAATCATCTTAAGGAATAGTAGAATCATCTTGCTAAACAATGAAATCACTCTATAAAACATCAAAATTGACCTGTATTGAAAAATAGAGAGTTAAAACAAATTCAAATTTATTTTGGGATCCTACACCCATTTTTATACTTCTAAAATTCTATTTTATAGGTTTTTGACACTTCACTAGTGTTTTTTTACAATAACTAAGGCAAATTTAAATCACATTTGAGTTTGGGATTAAAATTGAAAAATCATCATATATGAGGACTCTTAAGAGCATTTACTTTTTATCATTTTATTTATTGGTTGAACTAGTTTCAAAATTCTTTGACTTGATTATTATTTTTACAAAATAAGCTTAGTGTGTATGTTCTCCCCCCATACCCTTTAGGGAATTTGGGTGATCCAAAAGTACTTCACTTATTACTTTCATCGCTTAGTCCAAATGTAAAAAGAATGTTACTAAGGCAATCCCAAAAATCCATATGATTTGGGTGATTACAAAATGACCTTAAAGTCCTACTTTTTTATTTCTTACATCTTGGCTTATGGGTAGGATTTCATCACCTCCCCATAATTTACCTAGGGAAGTGTTGACCCAAAAATTCATCTCTTGACATCATTTCAACCCCAATCCATGATGGGGTATACAAATTGAGGTTGACTTGCTGATATGTTTGTTTGAGAAGTTAAACAAGCTCTATTAGTTAAACCTACCTTAGAACACTGGCTTAATCTAGATATTGCACTACACTGAGCAATTGATGGATGTAGTGGTTATAAAAAGGGTAAAAACTTTTTATAACAAGCCAATTAACTCAGATCTAAATGATGTGTTGTACCCTAGTTTTAATTACACATATAGGACCATTTATATCATGTGATACTTATAGTTTTTATATAAACTCAATTTGCCATATATTACTATTGGTGCAGGGTAAGTATCCTAAAGGTCCATGTCACCATACGATCTCTTGAGAGAAGAGGGGGCCTAAAAACCTTACTTTTCATGTGCATCTACATTTATTAAATTTATAATTTCTCTCTTCTCAAGAAGGAGTATATCAACATAATCCAATATTACAAAGCCACCTTATCAGTTTCTAGGATATGACATACACTTTGGTGTTTTTCTTGTTCTTGTTTACTTACATTGTCT
This sequence comes from Torreya grandis, assembly GCA_037957365.1. Taxonomy (NCBI): domain Eukaryota; kingdom Viridiplantae; phylum Streptophyta; class Pinopsida; order Cupressales; family Taxaceae; genus Torreya; species Torreya grandis. The sequence continues at coordinate 892,804 of JARHVA010006143.1, read as the reverse complement.
TTTGACTCTAAAAATTGTGTGTGTGAGAAATCAATGCATAAAAAACCAAACACTTGTTATACACCATTTATTTTGAACAAAGAGGCATTACGCTAGTTAAATTCAAAACACTTTTAGCCTTGTTCAAAATTCAATCACATCATTTGTGTTTATGTTTCTAAAACAAAATCATTACATAATTCGTTTGAGTCTAGACTATTTACCATTTAAAAAATTTAAATTCATTTTAATCCAAATTCAAAATTTTACCTTTCTAATTTTTAATCCAAAACACTATTGGTCTATATTGGAGTCTTGCCTACAACTTGGGGTTGGGTGGTTCACCTTTCATGCTTGGTTTGATTAACTTGGGTAAAAAATTCTATTTGGTTTGAAGGTCATTTGTCTAGACACTTGCCTATCCTATTTTTATTTTTAAATTAGGTCATCTTGCATTCACTCACACTCTAAGTTCCTGGACCATTCAAATTTATTTTCCATGGTGCGTCATTGTGCTGCCCATTTGTTTTGGGTCTTATACTTAGGATTTATTATGTTAATTCACATCCTAAGTTTGTTTGTTCACATCTTAAGCTTCTTGATTCAAAAAGTCTTCTTCTAATTTTCTAACCATGACCCACCATAATTGTATTTATAAAAATTTTATGGTATTGACATTCTTTAAACTTAGGTTTTTGTGTGCTAGCCTACACCCTAATTTCCTAGATTATTTTACCCTCTTCTAAATTGATGATTTCAACCAACCAAGGTTGAGTAATCTCGTAAACTCTTTCTTATAATTATGTGGCATTGGGTGTCATGTCCTTTTTTTATAGTCTCATTTTACCTTGTATTTGTTTGATTGAAGAGTCCAAAAACACCTTTTAAACATTTATAAAACCAAAATCCAAACACTTCACAAACATAAAAACCCATATTCAAACATGCAAAGGTATACTCGTAGTAGGATCTCCTCTGACCCTAGTTATGAATAAAAGCATTATTATGATGGATAAGAAAACTCCATCATATTTGATGATATACAAATAATAGTAGGATCCAAACATGACTATTATGAATAATAACCTATAGAGTAAAATGATGAATCTCTCCTCAAGTTATTTGAATCAAGTACTAGATTGCCATCATATTTCCCAATAGAATAATTACACAGACTTGTTTTAGTAGAGGAGCAACAACTAGAGCTACCTCTCACTCATGTTACAAAATCCAACATTACTTTCACTAGTAAGGGAAAAGAACAACTTGTAAATTCCTCCCCAACTAATTAGGATCTTATTAACAAGACCCAAAAAATATGTTAATGGTACATAGATCAACTTGTTATAGACCTAACATCTTCTTTAGTTACAACTTCAATAGACAATACCTCATTTAAGGAGCAAGAACATATGATAAACCAAATACAACATGCCTTAGTTGATCCTACATATATAGTAGAACTTGGATTTTATCCTGAATAGAATAAACCTATAGATGCTTTGCAACATGTTTCACCTGATACAAAGCATAACTTTTTTAACCATCAGGAGACTCTTGCCCCTTCATAGGAAGGAATGAAGGAATCATTAAATATTGGGGGTGTTTTAAAAAACACTTTAGTGAGTTCATCTCAATAGCAATCACCTTTGGTGAACTAACAAGATATACCCCAAAACCATCAACATTACTATAGCTCACAATGATAGATTTTGAGGACTGTATATCAAGCACCTAAGAATCAATGACAATCCTACTCAAATCAAAGAGTAAACCAAAACCAATATTTTGGCCAAAGGGTTCATATCCCCAATAGGACCATGCAGGGGGGGTATATTCCTACCCTAAAAAAATATATTTTACCAACAAATGCACCAAACATGTAGGAGTGGAATTCAATGAAATAAATAGTCTCAAGGCTTGAGATAGACAATTGAATTAATAAATATAAGCTTGACAAGATATTCTTCAAGTCCCATTTCCACCCCATTTCGAGTCTCCCAAGTTTGATAAGTACAAATGGAAGGGGGACCCTCAAGAACACATTCAAGCCTTTTTTTTATTATGCCAAGAGGTAGCCTATGATAGTGTTTATTTTCTTTGCTTGTTTTCACATAGTTTGGCTGGACAAGATCTAGATTAGCTCCTTAAATTGACTAAGGGATCAATGATAGATTAGAATGGTCTATCAAATAAATTTGTCAACCATTTCTCTTATACCATAAATCATGAGTTAATAGTGGTTGAATTATGCAAGGTAAGAGAAAGAGATGGAGAGAGCTTCACAACATACTGACAATGAGGGAGAACATTAGTTGGTTACTTTCAACATAATTTAACACATCATCAATTAGATGATATTTTTGTATAAAATTTACACTTTGAAGTATCTTAAAATTTAAGACTCACTTGTGAAAAAAACATTTAAGGAAAATATTGAGAAGGGAGTGCAAATTAAAAAAACACTTATAACTAGAGCCCTTATGAAAATCTATTCACAAGGTCAAACATCTAATTATACATAACCACCTATTCAGGAGACTACTATAGAAAAACTTAAGGTTTTTAACAAAAACAAAAAAAATGGTCAAAATTAGAGTGAAAAAATCTAGACACATGTAAATGGTGCATGCTCTGTTAGCTCCAAATATACAACCCAATACACCAACCACTTTGTAAATAACACCTCTACATAGAGCGTTCAACAAGTATAGAATATTCAACAAACTGGGAGAGCCTATTGAGGTAATATTCTAAAAGCTAGTGGTAGACAATTTGATTGCATGGCTTGTACCAAATTTGTTTTGATAAGACAACCTAAACTTGACTGGTGTTGGGAAGATGAGTTTTGTAATTTACATCATGTTATCGGCCATGTCATTTATCAATGCATATAATTAAGACATCTTATTGAGAACCTGATTGAAAGTGGCAAAATCAAAGTGAAACAAATAATGTAGAACACTAACCAAGACATGGGCATCTACAGGGACCTATTTCCAAAACATAATTAGCAGCAATAAAGGAATAATCAAAATCAAGGTCATGGCAAATGTCAATAGGTAAAAGGTCATATGCCTAATCAACATATTCATAATCAAGATCACAATACCAAAGCTAATAATCTAGGTTACAACAACATGCCATATGATTATAATAATAATGTGGGATGAGTTTTTAAAAATCATGTTGCCACCATTACAATCAAAACCCGTGAACTATCCAACACTTCTCAAAGTGTTGGTCCCCCTATTTTAGGGAGAAGACCCTCTTCTACATAACATCATACCAGGTTTAAGCAATTTCATTACACCTCAATTTTTGTGGGTTATTATTTCTTGACCTCTACACCCTTATTCTCATTATAATGACTACTTGGCAAAACAAAATTATGCAATCACAACTAGATGCTCGTGAGTCACCATCTAAGGAATTTTGCCTTCTTCCAACACTAAACTAAATCTAAACATTATGCAAAGTGATCCAAAGTTGAACACTGTACTAACTAAATACAAACCCTCTTATTCTTCTGTTGAGAAGCCATATAACATTCAGTACAAACTAAGTAAAACTCTGCATAAATTTATATCCTAGATTTATTATGTACATCAAAAGTCCACATAACTATACTAAATGACTTCCTTTGATAGTCCACTATTCCCAAAGATATTAACCCTAACCAATTTAAGACACTCGTAGGACATCTATTTTTGAGCCAATAACTTACATTTGATTATATAGATATGTTTCCCTTAGTCTCAACCATAATAACCCCTTGTACATTGAAGTCATTATAAAACATCATAAAATCAAGTGGGTTATTATAGACAATGGTTCGAGGCTGAACATGGTGTTGCTAAATTTGATATAGTGGTTAGGATATACGACCAAAGACATACGGCCTGAGACAATCATGATCAAAGCATATGACAATGTCAAAAGAGAGTCTTTTAAGACTTTTAATTTGTCAATCATTTTTGGGTATGTATCACATGATACCTTGTGTCATGTTGTAGACATTGGATTTTCATTTAATATACTTCTTGGTCATCCTTGGATCTATGAAGTACGAGTTGTCAGGTCTACCTTGCAGTAATGCCTCAAGTTCTACCATATTGGAATTGAGGTCACCATCTATGTTGACCTTTAGACTTACTAATATTGTAAACTTCTACAGGATAAATATCACAATTATAACTATTGTCCTAGATTTGAATTTGTAGCCAAAAAGAATAAATCAATAGTTTTTGAACTACCAGAATCTAATTATATCAACCCTAGTGAGCTTGTTTGCACTTCAACCAATCTGTGTCATGTAGCATTTTCAAACTAACTCACTAGTGAGGATGCAAGCATTTTCATGTACCATTTGAAATATGCTTTTCATATTGAAAAATTTCCCAAATCTCATAAGTCTTATTGTAGACCTAAACCTTCTGAAGGCCCTTGCAAGCCCAACATGATTTGGTAAAATAAGAAAATCATGTAGAAACCACCAGTGGTATTTATACCAACTTTACCAAATTAGGATCATGAAGCCTTTACTTAAGGGGATTGGTTATACTCTAATGGTTTTGCATTCTGAATATTTTGGATTATGTAGGAAAAGGCCTAAGACCATGAGAGTAAGGAATTCTAGAACCATTATCAAATGGTAAACCTAAGATGAGTCAAGGTCTCATATTTATACTACCTATGGATGACCTCATGTATTATGATACTGATTTTTCTTAATCAATTGATGAAGAAACATCCCATTATATAACTTATGATGATCTAGCTGACACTAATTTATTTGACTCTAGTTCTATTATGACTATCACAACCCATTATCCACTTAACCTTTACCATCTTGACCTTACAGATGGGGACCCATAAAATTCTATTAGACCCCTTGATGAATTTCAAAATGATGATTTTATCACTGAGTACATGGACCTTAGAGATGGATTTCTTATTTGCGATCACAAGTAAGGATTTGACTTCTCCTTGGACTATATTTCCTACTTTGGAGATCAGATAAACTTTCTTAGTTACATAAAAGATAAAACATCAATATATTTGGGACAAAACCTCTTTGAGGCACTTGTTGGTCAGGGAAAAAGTAAAGAAAAAGACAATATTTAGAGTGAAAACCTATTTCAGGCAATCTTGGAGGAGGAAGTTTGCTTACCTCCAAAAGAAGTGTAGTGTCCACCAAATCCAAGCTCTATAGTTAGTATCAGTACCACCTATTAACAACATAAAGTATTTGAGCATCTTGATCTAAACTTTATTAAAATATTTGCTAATTGGTCATTACCTAAACTAGTAGACTCAGATTCATCTCACTATCTAGAGCTTTAGGTCTCACAACCAAAAGTTGATGCTAAAGTAGAGGATCAGGATCAAACACTACCCACTATTTTAGAGGATGGTTATACACTCTTTATAAAAAATACCATTGAAGTGAACCTGGGAACTTATGATGATCTCAAAATTGTTTAACTAGGAGCATCCCTCACCGACAAAGAGTGTGGCTATATTTTCACCATTTAAATGGATTTTATTGATATTTTTGCATGGGTTTATTCAGACATGCTAGGCTTGGACCTTGACTTGGTCATGCATCACCTTGTTTTACATCTAGATGCTAAGATAGTCAAGCATAAATTAAAAAAAAATCACCCACACATTGCTATTTTAGTAAATAAGGAGTTAAAAAATTATTGGGAGATGGCTTCATCAGACCACTGGACTATTCCAAATGGTTATCAAATATAGTCCCAGTGAGAAGAAAGCAACAAAACATTTGCTTATATAATGATTTTTGAGATATCAATAAAGCATGTCCTAAAGATGATTTCCCTCTACCTAACATCAAGATAGATCCAAAGGACCAACACAATACTATGCTCACCACATCATGGGGAACATTCTATTACCAAGTCATGCCTTTTGGATTAAAGAACACTGGTGCCACCTATTAATGTGATATGAATATCATCTTCCATGACATGATGCATGATATTATTGAGGACTATGTTGATGATATTCTATAAAAATCAATAACAATTGTTGGACACCCTGACATTCTATAGAGAATCTTTAAGGGACTTTATGAGTACAAGGTTTGTCTAAATCCTAAGAAGTGTGTCTTTGGCATCATTTCAAAAAAAATTCTAGGATTTATTGTATCACAAATAAGGATTGAAGTGGATTCATCTAAGGTCAAGGTTATCATGGATATGCCTCCACCTTCCAATTTGAAATAACTCCATAGTCTACAAGGCAAGATTTAGTCTGTTCTCAGGTTTATTTCACTACTAGCAGCCAAGTGCCATCCTTTCACACACCTCTTAAATAAGGGGGTCACTTTTAAATAGAATAGAAAATGTTAGTAATTTTTTTTAAAACTCAAAGCATAGTTGGCCAACCCACCAGTTTTGAGACTACCAACACTTGGATAACCATTACTCCTTTATATCTTAGTCATAAAACATGCACTAGAGGCACTCTTGGCCCAACATGATGAATAAGGAAAGGAACATGTAGTCTATTATTTGAGCTGAACACTTGTAGCATATGAGAATAATTATATGCCTATTGATAAGGCTTGTTTGGCAATGGTGTTCAACTCCCAAAAGTTGTGACACTATATGCTAAATAATAAAACTATTGTTATTGCTAAAGTGGACCCTCTTAAATATTTATTGTCCAAATCAACTTTTACCAGGCTGCATGGATAAATGGGGCACACTCTTGAGTGAATTTTATCTTTAGTACCATAACCAAATAGATATTAAGGGGAAGGTCATTAGAGATCAACTTGTAAAAGATTCTATTGTAGACACTCTACCACTCATGTTTGATTTTCTAGATGATTCTATCATGAGAATAGAAGAAGTGGATCAAAAATATAAATAGTGAAAGTTATACTTCAATGTCTCTTTCACTTAACATGGCTATGGAGATGTAATCTTACTGGTTACATCATAAGGGGACCTCATCCCAAAGGTGTTTCATATCAACTTTAACTGCACAAACAATATGTCTGTGTATGAACCTCTCATTACAGGACTTCATATTGTAATACAATGGGATATACAATAGTTAATGGTTTATGGAGATCCTCAATTTATTTAATCAAACCACAAACTAATATCAGACTTGAGATGATAAGATTGTACCCTAAAAGCACATTATGGAATGGCAATAATGCCAACGATAGTTTAAATAGTTGTCACAAGCCAACAATAGATTAACTGATGCAATGGCAATAATTGGGTCCATAAAACAAGTCACTAGTGATGTCAAAGAGTATCAGTTTCTCATTGAGAAACTTCTACATCCAACTCATATATTTCCATATTCAGAGAGGGTGTGTACAATTATTGGTCCCAATCTCTCACCTGATTTCCCTTGGTCCTAAGACATTTATAATTATTTCCATGACCAAATTCCCCCTAACCTTTCATACATTTCCAAGAAATCTTCTTTTATTTCCTGGCCCATTATACCCTCCTTAGAAACACACTTTATCATAAGGGCTATGATGGAATGATTCTTTGTTGTTTATCTTCAAGAGAATCAATGCTAGTGCTTAAGGAAGTTCATGAAGGATTGTGTGGGGCCCACACCAGTGGTGTAGTCTTAGCCAAGAAACTCATAAAAATAGGGTATTATTGGCCCAAGATGGAAATAGATGCTTATAATTATGTTAGGAAGTGTGTTTCCTACCAACAAAATGGTAATTAGATACATGCACCTTCCTTACCACTACAACCGATCACTACACCATGGTTGTTGTCTACATGGGGTCTCGATCTAATCAAGAAAATAAACCCAAACTCTTTTGATGGCCAAAAACACATTCTCACTGCTACTAAGTATTTTACTAAGTGGATTGAGGCCATTCTTCTCACTTTCATCACTAGGAAGTATATTGCCAAGCTTATCCATTACCATATCATCTATCAATATGGTATCCCATCCTGTATTATATCTGATAATAGTGGCCCAATTGTGAACAAAGATGTAAAATCCCTTTGTACCATGTTCAAATTTAAACACAAGAAGTCCACACTATATAATCCACAAGGCAATGGTCAAGCTGAGGCATTTAACAAAACCATTGTCAAAATACTAAAGAAGATTGTCAATGATGTTGGCCATAATTAACGCTTGCAAATTTTTCCTTCCCTTTGGGCCGATCACACTAGTCATCACACCCCTACAAGAGCCACTCCATTTTCCTTAGTGTTTGACATATAAGCTATTATCTCAGTCAATCTCGAGCTACCTTAATTATGGGTATCCTTGAAGATCATTATTGATGATGAAGATTATTGAGTGTCTAGGTTGTAAGACCTAGAACTTCTTGATGGCAAGCATTTGAACACCCTAGATAGCTTGAGAGCATATCATAATAAATTGCATCATAGCTATAACAAAAGTAAAATAACCCAACCTTGAAGTCAAAAGAACACTAATGCTAAACATAAGAAGAAAGGTAAGTTTAAACACAATTAGTTGGGCCCATACATGGTTATAGTGAACTATGGATTGGGGGCATATATATTGGCTACTTAAAATGATGAAGAGCTCCTAAGACCCATGACTATTGTATACCTCAAGCGGTTTTATGCTTAATAACCTTTTTTGAATCATTGTCTATAAGAGCCCTTAATTGGGGGCAACTTGTGCTGAAGTCATTTGTTATCACATTATATTTATAACATGTACCATTGAAATCTTAAATATTAAACCTTTTAACCTTGTACCTTTCATTTTGGACTATTTTTACTCTAGACCATTGTAACCCTGGATTGTTGTAACTTAGATTGTTTATATTCCACTAAACCAATTTTATTTTCACCTATACCGTTGTAACTTGGACCATTATACCCAATACCAATTATGATCTAATTATGATTCACAAGTATTCTGGACACATTCAGTGCCTATTCTATAAAGCAATTTAGCTAGATTAGTATTTGCCACTTCTTTTGCAGAAAAGTGTACAAGGGTATGTCAAGACATGGTTTTTCTCTATTGGATAGTTCCTTGGGATCTCTTCAACATTGTGTATTGTTCTATTTTTTTACTATTTGGTAGTCATTATTAACTTAATAGGATCACATTAACCATTTCAACCAGTTTTAGTTGTTATTGGAACCCTTATCTGTGGAAGTGCATCTCTTTGGCTAAGTGGTTCCCTATACCTTTGTTTATATTTACACAATATTATTATAGCCAATTTAGCTATTATTTTAAATCTTACTTATGGAGGTGAATATCCTCATCTAGGAGGTTCCTGTTAGAAATTTGTCTTAACATGGATATATTATTTAGTCTTATTATGGTTAGTGATTTGTTAATACAAATCACGTAGCAATATTGAGAGGAGAAATTGTAGAATTTTATTAGTTTTTAATAGTTAGTTGTTTGAAAAACTAACTATTTTAAACTAAATGGTTATTAAACCATTGTTATATATTATAATGTTTCAATAAATAAAATAAGTTAGTTGATTGACTAAAAAAATTGTGTACAAGCCTTCAACTCTGGCCTGATATGGGTTATTTTTAATATCTAGTATCAGAGCAGGCACCCTAATGGGACCTCTCTGTACATTTCATTTGATTGATTTGCATCAAAATGGATTTTTAAGAGATGTTGCAGTATAGATCATGTGTGGAAACTCTTGCTTTTCCATCCACCCTTATTTTTACTCTGCCAACTAGTTGCAATGAAGACCATGTGCACCTTTGCTGGCTCCACCATCCACTTACACTATCCCTCTTAAAATCTTCCATTTTGTCCATTATTTTTATAGTTTGTCCAACCATTAATGTTCACTATGTGCATTTTGAAATTTGAATTTTGAAAAAAAATTGATATATGTCCTAAAAAAAAGAAAGGATATATATATATATATATATATATATATATATATATATATATATATATATATATATATATATATATATATATATATATATATATAGACATGCACACACACACACACGCACGCGCGCGCGCACACACACACACACACACACACACAGAGTAAATGTTTTCATAGGGCTGTATATTTACATTAAGATAAGAATTTATTTGGTTGGATTTCAAAAATCAAACTACTGTCACCTTTGCAGCTCGATGACCCTGATCAGAAGGCTATCTCTTTACCACTTAGTTGATGAAAGTCACACTTTAGTGCACCCTTATCAATCCCTAATTAGCAAATGGCAACATAAGATCTACATACTTAATGGATTTCTCTATTCTTGCATAGTTTAATGAGCTCTACATCATATATATGACCACATTTCACCTCCATCGATCTCATCTACACCGATACAAAATCTTCAATGGCATTCACCTCCAATTGTCATCCATCTCAACCTATGCATTATTCTCCACTCATCGTTCAACCCTGCATCGAAGCCCTTTACCTAGAAATTTCACCTCCAAATGGTGATCACTTCTCCATTTTTATTTTGGTGAGTTCTTAGATCTGAATAGCATAACATATATTACATTTTGATCCCTGATGTACTCATTTCCTTCCCTAACGAGCTCAATCTCTACAAAGCTTCATGTACACTATTGGTTGCATCTGTATTTCCAATGGAAATAAAAGTTTATAATAGAGTTTAGGTATATTTTAAAGTTATGTTCCTTCCTTTTAGAGTTTAGCTTTATATGTATTAAGTATTTTATAAGATTGGTATTATGTTAAGTCTGTAGTCATTTACATTTTGTTTTGTTATATCTATTTTTGTTATAAGTTATTCTCTTTGGAAGAGTCTTAATTTTAGGTTTGAATTTCTTTGTTTTTGTGTTAAGGTGTTTAGATTTATTACGTGGCATGTGGATATTATTTAGTTTTGTTTTAGGCATATTTGAGTGGTAAGTTTTAGTTTAGTTTTGGTAATAGTATTTTTATTATTTTGTGGTTTTAACTTTTTATGTGGTTTAGTTATGATTAAGCTTTAAGTTTTGTTTTTATAATTTGTTATTGGAATTTTTAAGTTTGTAGTGTTGTTCAATTATTAATGTTTAGATATAGTTAATATTGAGTCATTATGTCAATAATCATTTTTTTTACGTTGCAAGTCTTTTGTCATTATAATCTGTGTCATTTATAGTCTGAAGGCATCTTTAGCATTTTGTGTCTAGTCCAATAAAATATTTTTTTAATCTAAAGCCTAGAGTTATTGGTGAGTAAATTCCTTTTTTGAAATTTCAAGTCATCAAATAAGCCTTGAAAGATAGCTTTTAATAAAATAATGTAAAACAAAATCACATGTTTGTAATGAATGCATTATTGATTGAAACCAACATTCGAGTTTCTCATCCCATGTTAGAAATAAGGAGGGAATGTTAGGAATTAGTCCTAACATAGGTATATTATTTAGTCTTATTATGGTTAGTGATTTGTTAATACAAATCACATAGCAATATTGAGAGGAAAAATTGTTGAAGTAAATTAGTTGTTAATAGTTAGTTGTTTGAACAACTAACTATTTTAAACTAAATGGTTATTCAACCATTGTTATATATTGTAATGTTTATGATTAATAGACTAAGTTAGTTGATTGAATTAAAAAATTGTGTACGAGCCTTCGACTCTGGCCTGATATGGGCTATTTTCAATAGTTCCATGTACCTTTGTTTATAATGTATTTTCTTTGTCTATGCCAAAAACATAAAAACATTAGAAAATTGATATGACAAAAGATCAAAAAACATTGCATTGTACCTTTGTTATTCTGATCCTGAGCACTCTCATCATTTTGTAAGTAACCCAAGCCACACTCTCATCATTTTATGAGTCACCATTATGTGCATTGTTCATTTGAACAAGATCTATTGTTGCACCCTTGGTCTGAGCCATTCTCTCACCATTTTACGAGTTGAACCATTTAGTTTCTCATAATTCTCAATCAAGTTGAGACACCTAGAAAACCATTAAACATTTTTAAATGTTTTAGAAAACCCTAAAAATCACAAAATAATGAAAATTTGCCTAGAATTTCTATGAGAGATATAAAGCCATCAATTTTTTTGGGTTGGGCCATCTTGTTTGTTTAGTTTATATCTAGACCACCTTGGTCTTTTTCCTCCCTTTTTTGGGAGAACTGCATTAGCTTTAGGTCTGCACAGACTATGTAGGCATCACTTGGATACATGGGGTATCTTGGGTTAGCTCGACTACACTTTCCTTTATTTTTTCCACTTTTTGGCCTTAAGAATTCTGGGACTCCTAGATATTTCACAAATAACCACTTGTCTTTTATTTTCTCCATCCTTATTTGTCTCATCGTACACTATCATCATTTTTGTGAGTCACCATTGTGTGCATTGTTCATTTGAATAAGATCCATCATTGTACCATTGGCCTTTCTAAAACTCTCTTTGTTTTGTGAGATATTTACGCTCTTGTCATTTTATGAGCCTTTTCTCTTTCTCAACCTTAGATGTAGTAAACACTTTGAGTGCCCAATTCAAATTATTTTTGGCTACTCATCTCTTATATTTTTAGTGTGGTTTTAACTTAAACCATACTCTCTTTTCCCATGCACTCACCATTTTACAAGACCATTCCTATATTCCTCTATAACACAATCATGTTCTTTCTCATTTTTTCTTCTATCACATATCCAGGGAGAACTACATTTGGCCTAAAGTTCATGTTGGATCTTGTATCTAGGGAATTATGTAGGCAACATCCACTTACTTTGTGCATTTGGATTCAGCTCAGCTACCCCTTCCTTTTCTTTTATTCCCCTCATTTTTGTTTATTTTATTGCCTTCTATATCCTAGGGGAGATTTATATTTATTTTGTGTTGTTTTTTCCCTATCACCTAGGGGAAACTTTGTATCCATTATTCTTGTCTCATTGTACTAGTGTCATTATCACTTAGTTAAGAGGTCACCCTGTCACAGAGTGTAATGCCACTATTACAGGTGCATGAACAATTTGTTTTATGTCTAAACTAAGATTGTGATTAACCATTTTTTGTGTTTATTTATTTATTTTTGTGTACTTATAATAGTTTTCTTACTAAACTTTTCCTTGCTTTGGATTGTTTCGTTTGTTTTGATTATTTTATTTGTGGTTTTTTTGTTTATTTTATTGGTGTTTTGGTGTGCTTTGATGTCCATTCATTTATTTTTATTGGTGTTTTGTTGTTCATTAATTTTTTATTCATGTTTTGTCATGCATTTATTTTATTTATTCATGTTTTGTTGTGATTTGTTGAAAATCTTTTTTTTTGGTGTTTTGTTGTGTTTTTTTTTGTTTTCATTTCTTTTTATTAGTGTTTTATTTGTTTATTTTTACTATTGTGTTTGAATACACCTCGTAAACATTTTGAGTCTAGCCTTACCTTGGGATTGACTTGTTTACATTTGTATTTGAATTTTTTTAGACTTGTTGGTTTTTAGGTACATATTATTAATACACGAGTCTTGATTCTTCATATCTTGATTCCAGGGTACTTAATAATTTATCCTTGCTTTGTTTTCTTATCTGATTGTATTTTAAATACATTCTTGGCCCTAATTAAGTCTTTATTATTCATATCTATTTTTTTGAATCGGTTACATTTTTTTATTTTATCTTCTTTTTATCTTTTTCTTTTCTTAGTTTTGTTTAAACATAAATAGTTGTAACTTTGGTGTTCATAATTTTTATCATTACCCTCATTTATAAGTATTCACATTTAAACCAATCAATCACAAGCAAAATACAATGTTATCCTAAATGATTCATATTTATGATGCATAATTCCAATTTACTAAAGTAAACACCGAGTGCTTCAATGTCCAATAGTCAATGCAACACCGAAGAGCATCTCTAAACACACTATATAGTAAGATAACCTAGGCCTAACATTGGAAATAAACAAGACTCTCTATGTAGGACGTGCATCTCCTAGCATACACATTGAGTTATACTGACTATTTCTATGATTAATTTGGGACATGCATCTCCTAAATTATCCTATAGCATCTAGTCATACATCAAATAGAGAAACAAAAACATCAACATCCATATGTTAAAAAAGGAAGTGCATCTCTTAATACTAGCATTATCATCATATCATAACAAAAGTAACATAAATATAAACATCATGTGACATAAAATAATATTTAGAGTCCATGTACAAGTAGCACTAAGCCAAAAAAATGAATGTCATATATATGTCTCAAAATAATGTTTTATACATTACAAAAATATCTATACATCTCATAAATACAAAATGGAGCTACAACATTAGCTCTAATTATGGTCATCCCTCAAGTGACTCTGTTGGAAGATCTATCCCATGATTGATGGTGGAGATGGTAGTAGACATGGTGGTGGAGGCCTTAAGACTACTCATTATGATAATGGTTGTGCCACTGACCACTCTGACTCAGTAAAATGTCTATACTTGGTCATTTGGCTAGTCCACTAGGATCTCAAATAGTCTCTATAATAAGGTGTTATACTCTTTATTGGAACTACCACCTTATATTAACCTATGTTAATAGGCTATCTCATATTTCATACATAAGATACTATCCTTTGTGCACAAGGCATCATCCTTAGCCACAATCATGTCAACCAAGGCTCTAACTGACTCCAAACCACTATCTGTGTTGGCTCATCGAGCCTCATCCTGCTCCTCTATTAGTCTCTCCACCTGTGATACCAATCACTCCCTATACATCCAAACCCTATCTCACTCACCCACTGCCATCAAAATATCTTCATCGTGCATAACTAACTGAGCCTTTACCCTTACTAATTGGGAAACTTGCCCTTTCAGAGTAATAGTCTTTACATTTTTGGCTACAATAAGACGCTATAGTCTAGTGGTTTCACACTATGCTATAGCTAGTTAGGCTCATAAACTAGCTACATCACCCTATAAGCCTATAATATTTAATAGACATGTAGTGATCTCTCTCTGCAACCTATTAATTAGTGTTTGGTCCTCTATGGACCTACCTATAATAGAGGGACATAACTCCCCTAAACCTATGCATATACCTATCCTAGAGGACCCAACCTCTCTTTTGCCTCCCCTGTGGCCCTCACCACCACTTGATGCATCTCTCATATCTATATCATATCCATCTAGATAAACCATATTGATATCATCTAGAGGATCCTATTATCTTTGGTCATAAACTACCTATAAAGGGAGGGCATGTAGAATATATAGCTACACTAACACATGATCTTAACTCTGTATTGAGGCCTATCCCTAGTCTCTCCTCAATCTGATCCAACTTTGGTGTATGACTGGCTATTGTGGCTATGGTTTAGTCAATCTAATCAGTTTGGCACCAACCCACCATGTTGTATTGGCATCAGTAATGCCTATGTCTATAGCCTCACCTACATAATCCCATAGAACATACATCACTCTACCATAGTCAAAAACTTCTTGATCTTAGGGTAATGGTGTCCCCCACTCCTTGATCTCCTTGGTCACATGTGAAAAGTAGTGGTAACCCTCTGGGATGTCTTATTGGAAGCTAAACTACCATTCGACTCAATCCATCTTATATTGATCTACTTTAAAGTCATGGCAGCCTGTAATGTAGCATGGTGTAATCATGTAGCCAATCAAAAATAGGTCCTCAATCCAAAACCACTACATAGATATATAGGGCTGATAGATAAAATCACTGTCAACCATCTCATCTATGGCTTGACTATAATACGGTAAGTCTATGAGATGATCATGCAAACCTAGACTTGTCAAAAACCATCTAAATGCCACTAGATCCTTTGGTCCCCAATGATACCTCAGCCCCATTGGCTACTCGATGGTAATGTGCTCCCATACCTAGACTTGAAGTAGTGTGTTGTGGCCAATAATCCACCCTTTATGGTAGGATACCATGTGAATATCTCTATATAACTAAGAAAACATAATCTCCCCCATAAAAATCATGTCAAATGGTTGAACATCTCTTAGATGACTCCTATCAGATGAAGAGGGAAAAATCATTTGCTCTTGTGAAGTAGTAATAGGTTGCTAATAAGAGCCATCAAGATAACTACCTCTAGGGGGAATATCCCCTATCTTTGTACTAGTGCTCTTGCTTCACCATCTAGAGGCCAAGACAGGTCCTCTAATGCAGCTATGTCAATGCTACCATCACCAACCTCCAAGTCAACCACTCCAATCAGGTCCAAAATAACCCATCATCCAATCGATATCTAGGTAATCTTATGGTCCTACATTAGCACTCGTATTATGTGATGAACATCCTCTAAATATATTATGGCCTCCCAAATTGGTAAATATAATGTTCAGGTCTCTAAATGCTACCTGTCTGCTAGTGCTGACAAATAGACCCTATCTACTTGAATCATTGGAAATCATGCCAAGTGATATAGCTCCACTACCTGGAGGACACCCACAATTTCATCCATCCATATATCTTAATGTTGGAGAACTCATGATCATTTGTCTCGACTGATAATCACCCTGACTCACTCCTACTAGTCAACATGCACAGAACCAAGTCAATCATTTTATTCTAATTATTCAAATCTACCTAGGGTATTTTAATTTTAGGCCTAGACTAATCTCTTATGGGCCCCACCTCTCACTTATTATGGTTCATTTTGGTCCTCCTAGTGATCTTGCCATTTTCTTGATGATCTAGCCATTTGATAGGGTGATCTTTCCGCTTCACAGGATGACCCCACCAATTTCCCTCTCAAGTTTTCAAATTTGCTGATCTACAGGGAGATTTCACCAAAACATAGGTCGAAACCACTATTCATAGATCATTCTCACTATTTTTAGTAATTTCTCCATTTAACTAAGCACAATAGCCTTTTCACCACTATTTCCATTGAAATCTATGATATCATTGATTACTTAGTGATCTCATTATTTTAACTCATGAACCCATCGAAGGATTGGTGATACCATCATTCTTGATGACAAATTTGGCATGATTGAGGGTGACCTCACCAATTGTAAATTTGGACAATCGATGGGATCACTAAAATACTTACTTATACATCATAATTAACTCCATAAATGTGAAATTAATTACCAAAAAAAGGTACTTATCAATGGTTTGATCCTTAGTGGTCTTTGGTAATCTTGAACACACTCACCAAAGTTTTGGTGGTAGGGAATATTCACCATTTCATTTAGATCTCTCAAACATAAATCTCAAAACTCTAGATTGCTATAACCAAGGTGCAAATGAATCATTTTTACCCCCAAGGGTCAAATTATAGTAAATTTTTCAAAATTTTCACCTAATGAGCCTATAGTTACCCCCTTTATCGTCCTTGGGTTATTATTTGAACCTTCTTTATCTATTTTTTCTCCCATTTTCTTCTAATTGCTTTGATTTTCAGCCTCATTTGCTGAAATTAACATGATTATTCTTCTTTTGATTGAGTGCCAGCTAGTCAAAATAATTTTTTTATCCTCCCCTCGGGGGGCATCATGGACCACCCAAATGTTTTTTGGAGAATTTCTTGTAACCCTGTTTCTCCATGACTCATTCAAAATTTAGCAGAAGGTGGGAACAAATTTATTTCTTCTAATTATAGTGATCATTTTATTCTTTGAAAATATGTTAGTTCAATTCAATGTCTCACCACACCTTAAACAAGGGGAAAATGTAGACATCTAATTCCTATCACTATTGTGCTAAAATTGAAAATCAAAATGATACTCTATAAAAATGCACAATTTGAAATAAAACCATTAAAACACTTAAATTCATTCACACACATTATGTGCAGGTGTCGATTCTTGTCTATTGATCCCTGATTGGGGCAAGGCATTTATATAATCCTTATATTTTACCAATTCACTTTAAGTCAAATTGTGACCACACAAAATGACATCCTAGACCATTGAAATCTTATAATTTGGCCACACACATCATGTGTATGTGTCAATTCATGTCTATAATACCCTAACTGGGGTATTACCCCATATGTAACTAACATCTTTTTCTGATTATTCTCTGATCAAATTAGAGCTTAGTAAAATGACATTTTTGGCTAGGTTGATTAAACATGTAATAAATTTCCAAATAATTATAGAAACTAATTAAATCCATTTAAGCAAATCAAAGCCAAATTAGGAGCTTAAGTGGAAATTCCATGAAAGTTATTGAATATCTATTTATTGGAAATTTATTATGCAAATCTGTATCACTCCATGATGTCATCATAGGGGGTCATCCAAAAGGTATTAATGGAGGAAAATATATAGATTAAGGTTAACCATACCTTATTAATTCTCCATTATTACAAATATTGATGACATTATTTATTGCTTGTCCCTCCAAGATTGAATCAGTCGATGACCATACATCTTGATCTCAAAATGGATGATCATGGTTGATCTTGAACATTTCAAAAAAGTTATAAATAAGTGAGCCAAGACCATAACTTTTAATCTTGAATTGTGTAAACTCATTATGCATAAATACCTTCAAGCAAGGTTCAACTGGGTAATGTCATTATGCAAGAATATTTCTAGAGAAAGCTTTACTCATTCACCTAATTAGACCAAATTGAATAACCAAAGCCATTAGTAAACAAGAGATGATGGAGGCTCATGCTACACCTCATTGATGAAGACTTGGAGCATGAAATTTGGGAAAAGCATGCTTATTGACCATTTTTAAGTAAGGGATGTTACTTGAAAGGTATTAATTATCTTACTTTCATAATTAGCTTATTGAATTCATTAGCATTTCCCCTTGAGGGATTAATCTTAACACATTAGTTATTTATACTTATTTTGAGCTTTTTTGACTAACGCATGAGATAACTTATTTTGTAATCCTATTCTATAATAACAATAAGGTCTTATTGAGACCTATTTATATTAGATTGGATGCGTATATAGGATAAGAGTTTATGGTCCTCATCACTTTACCTTTAAAAAATTTAAATTATTCAATTTAATGTTACATGAACTAATTTATACTATAACATGCTCTTGGTTATTGGTCATACACTAGAAATAAATTTCATCAAGGTTCGAGCAAAGGCAAGGTGTGTTGTACACACCTAGGTACACATTTCTTTCCTTTAACCTGTTCATTTCATCCTTATGCATTAATAGATTAAAGGGGGGATGTGGTTATTTAGAACTAAAATATGATTATATATAGAATATAAGTCTTATACACTTGAAAAATATCAATCAGGACTCTACCCTTTAGTCCTAAATATTCCAAATATTGAAAGGCTCACATTCACCATTTCATTGTGCCTAACTACTTATATTATAGTTTGAACCTATCATTATGATGACCTATATCACCTATAAACTATGGAAAGTTTAAAATATGATCAATATATTTCACTATCAGTTACATACCTTCAATAGTTTTCTATCCTACTAGACACTTATGTTTCCATAGGGAAACTAGCATTGATGCTAGTGCCCAGTTTCTTTATCAAGTGTTTGTACCTTAAAAGTCTTCCAAATTTAAAATATTTATAAATGTATGGGTTAACCTATTTTATTATCTAAAATTACATGAGATATTTTAAAAATGTTTAGTATAAATACAAAATAAATAATATTCATCATTATCAAGCACACATGTAGCAAATAACAAGCAAACACCTATTCAAGCTTGTTTATTCAATTGCACAACCAAGTTCTAATACCCTATTCCTCCCTATTTTTATATTAGTCACATGAACAATCATATTACAAATTTGAATGATTCAAAACATAACCCATGAGTGGTATTTTTCAAGTTACAAGCTAGATCATTGCATGTCCTTGCACATATCATATTTCACCCTTGTGAACCCACAAGCCCCCACTTAGGGGAGAACTACATATGTTTGAGGCCCTCCTTGGAATATTATCTATATAGGTAGTGTTTATTGACAAAAGGATCCTTGAGGTTATCTTGAATTTGTGAACCCACTGAGTCTTTTTTGGCAAGGTGACATGTCTTAAGGTGAAGAACTAGGATTTGAGATATATCTAGTCATACAAAGCTTGTGCACATGATCTAGATACATTAATATAAAGGTGAAATAAAAACATAATAGACACAAGAGGTAAGTCCTTAATACAATGAATATCCTGTATAGGATAATTATGTCAATATTTAGATAGAAGTATTAATGTAATTATCCACAGGTTGTTGCAAGTGTCTAGGCTTAGAAAAATAATATGTTATGCCCTTAACTATAGTGTGTATAGGGATATGTTTGGCTGACTTGTGGATTACACAACTTCATATTATCTTATTATATTTTTCAATGTTCTTAGTATGGTCATCCTATGGAATAAACATGGCTAATTAAAGTATATATATGAGGTATTGGCTAGTCTTTTATCACCATATCGTGAATTCTATTCTTATTGCAATTTTGTGGAGGTTTCCCCCTCAAAGTGGCTCAATCATAATATTCAAGTATTTTGCTCTTTTGCTAATTGTTGTTGTGGATCTATTTCTTTTGCTCTTAATTTTGGAATATATAATTCTATTGTTGTGCTATGTAATTTCCTTACATTATGCCAACAAAATTACCTTAAACATTTAAAAACAAAATACAATATGATCATGAGGCTCTGCTACGTTTATTCAATTTATTCATCATGTATTGTTTAAAATAAGTATCTTTCATGCCATTATTTCTCAAAGGAAATTAGTTTCTTGTCTTTTAAAATAAGTATGTTTTAGATAATAACCAAATAATATAATTAATTAAGTATAACAAAAATTGTGACAAAAAATTATAGTATAGAGTATAAACTATGGGGCCATAGGGCAATATAACTCTGAAAAGCGAGGATGACATAAATGAAAAATAATTCAAAAAAAAATCATTTTTTAAAAATTATAAACTATATAATAAGGTATTATAAAATGCCTGAACCATATCCATAATCAATAATGGCCTTTCAAAAAAAATTCAATTAACAAAACATGCCAACCAAAATATAATTATTACTTTAAATGTTAAAAAACAAAATACAATATGAAAACCTTGGATGGATATTTGAAGATGGAAAGATTAAATGAGGGAACTATTGACTGTAATTTTGGTAGAAGCATCGACAAAGAGAAGATTGTCATGGTTAATCATTCCTATCCCAAAATCTAGCCACTATAACATTTTGAGAACACATTACTTTACCTGTTAAATCTGGTATGCCAAACCATCTTAAAATATTTACTCAAGAGAGGCTAAAATAAGTGCCTTACCAAACATCCAGGTTTGGTGCTTTCGTGTGGACTTACATTTACAATTTAATAGATCTATGTTCAAATACAATTTATTATGCTTGACTTTCTAAAATTCCAATGAAATTAAGGAGGGCAATCCTTGTTTCCAAGTAGGTATAGAGTTGTGAGACTACTCAATATTTTTATATAAGGGTTGAGGTGATTGATTTTGTAATTAAGTGTGATTATAGAGTACTATATCAAGATTAAATACATGGGTATGATATGTCAATTAATTTTGTCTTGTCCAAAAATTAATAACTACCCACCACTCTTTATAATTACAATATCATTGTAGGTATATCCTAAAGGGAACCATGATGTGGAAGAGTTATTATGAGGAATCAAGATAATACAATCATGATATACATAAATATATATCTAGTGATTAAGCCTTACAACCAAAATATCAAAGATGACAAAGATGTGATACACATCTAATTTAGGAGAAGATATTAGTTGAAGATAAGCATACAATATCACTTAGCTACCTCATTTGAAAAAAAATAGATAATTAGGAAGTATCCAATGACATTGAAACAATCTAGATAGTGAAGGCATGGAAGGGAAGAATTTAAACAAGAAAACATGTTTCAAGTTTCTATTCTATTGCATAAATATTAAGGCTAGAATAAATCTATCTACATTTCTAGATTGTATCTAAGTTGAAAATTGAAGGAGTGTGTGCAAATTTGTCATGTATATCTTCCATGGTTTTTGGAGGATGTTAAAATACCTTATAATAGTAGGCCAATCCATATATTAAGGGGATCATGGTGCATAGTCTATACACAACCCATCCTTCCAGTCCAAAGTAGCTTGTTTGTAGAGATTGGGGGCAAATTTCATAGGATTTTTGTTGTCATGAGAGTAGTATTTCATCTTCTCTTCAATGGGTTCTCAATTGAATATTATATTATCTTATAGAATAATATCCATAACAGTCACAAGAACTAGATGATCTACTAACTAAAAAACCCAAAAAACTATTGTCATAATTAGAAAGTAAAGAATCTAAAAATAGTAGATGATAAAAGGAATTTATTTTTTAACTGACCTGAAAGGAACCCCATGTTTGATAGGCTTACAAAATTTACTCAATAATTTTTTGACGACGAGATCCTTAGATTTCATGGAAGATTATAAGGGGAATTTGTGAATGAGTAGGAGGGTGAGGTGGGTGTGTGTGTGGAGGCTAGATGAATAAATGGGGGACATGTTATATGCCTAAATCAAACAATCCCTTCACTCCTATTTTTGAGCTATCAAATTCAACAATTGAATATATATTATAACCTAATTTTCATACTATTTACACCATTAATATGATTAATAGAGTATATGAAAATGACATAGGCTTGTTTATTTTATTCTTATATAGAAATACATACCTTCCAATCACAAGGAAACCAACTTATAAATTATATGTGCCTTCATTTCAATCCTCTCATCCCAATCTTATGACTACCATAGTTTTGCTTCCACCAATAGCTTGCATAAATTACTAGAAATTAGAAAAACCATCACATATGTATTTGAGAAAATTACATTAATCATGCAAGTGATGTGTTGGAAAAGCATTTGATTTTTCCTTAGGGCCCTTCAATATGCTGGTGAAAATTTACTAAAAAATGGGTCAAGATATAAACCTCAATCCTTATAGCTTTAATTCCACCTGCACCACATTCAGTGCTAGAAATAAAAGAAAGATTAGGTTTGAAAATTATTTACTACTAATTTTCTTAGTTATTAACACCATATAGAAAGAAGAGCATGTTTGTTTTAATCAATTTTATAACTGGCACTAAAAAATATTCAAAACATTTTCATAGTTTTAAAATTATAAATTATATAATAAGGTCTACCAAAATGTATTAACCATATTCATAATTGAACTTTAATTTTTTTTTTAAATTTTAATTAACAAACCATGCCAACAAAAATATAATTATTACCTTAATATTATTATGTCCTAGGTGGTCCTTCTCTCTCTCTCTCTCTCTCTCTCACACACACACACACACACACACACACACACACACACCTGGCAATTCCAAACTAGCCAATACATGTCTTGTATAGTTTTATAGTAAATTAGAACCATATATGTATAGTAACTATGACAAATCTATGTCCCAAAATAGGTCTAAGTATAATTAATAAGGTGATTAAAAACACATGTATAATAATTATATAAAATTGAGGCTATTTGACCTTGTTGTCCCCCAAAAATATTACTCATTATTGGGACAACATTTGAACTATTTTGGTCTTACAGACCAAAATTGTCTCTTCCCTTTTAAAAATTTGTCTTGGACATTCAAATTCCTCAATTTTTCAAGCTTCTTAGAAATCTACGGACTCTGCAGGCTTGAATCTATGAACTTTGTAGGCCAAGTTCAATGGGCTTTATAGGTTGATTTCTACAAACTTGATTTCTACAGACTCTGCAGGCAGGTTCATTTCTACAAATTCAATGGGCTTCATAGTTTCTTCAGGTGGGTTCAACCAAAAGAATCAATTTCCAACACTTAGTCATTTTCAAGATTGGTTCAGCACCTTGGTTCAATCAAAAATGTCCATCGACAAACATCCAAGCAATTATCCAACCATTGAAATATTGAACCGTTGAACCTTGAACCATTTTGGTTCAACGGGTTCAACAAGTTCAAAGGTTCAAAGTCATCGACAAGAGTTAAGCGCTTCATCAAGGTTCAATAGCTTCAAAACACTTATCAAATAGAAGAAGGCTTGAACCATTGAACCACTTTGAACCATTTTGGTTCAACGAGTTCAAGGTTCAATAGGTTCAACACATTTGGTTCAATGAAGATCAAAAGGACTCAGCTGAAACAAGGGAATGAATCATTGAACCATTGAACCAAAGTTGGTTCAATCGGTTGGTTCAAGTGACAAAGTTCAAAGCAGTGCCCCAAGAGTCAAAAACACAAGTGCCCTTGCGAAGGGAATTCCTGTGGCAAAAAGTGACCAAGGCAAACAAACAGACTCAGACAAAAGCTTGACAGAATCCCATGGATGCTGCCAAGTGTCATCTTTCGAGCCTCATTTCACTTTGTTTCTAAGAGCTGCAAAAGCCACCATGTGTCTTTTGTAATTTAAGTGAAACATGCCAAGTGGCATCATTTGCATGAATCCAAATGAGTTCTACATAGTTCTACAATGTTTCTAAAATGCAACGGAAGCCACCATGTGTCATCTTTTGAAAGACATTCAAAAGGTGTACAAAGCTTCTACAAGTTCAATGGATGCTACCACGTGTCCTTCGTCAAAGTCAGTGGATGTTGCCACATGTCATCCATTGAGACAAAGTATTAAAGTAGTAGAACTTGCCATGTGTCTCTCATCAAATATAGTAGAAGCTACCACGTGTCATCCTCTGTGAGAAACTAATATAAGTCCCGAAGACTTTTCAAAGGAAACTAAAAGCTTAGCAGAAGCCACCACGTGTCATCCTCCACAGGATTCTCAAGAGGCAAGTGGAATCTACCACCTTTTCCATTGTAACTCTGTGGAGAGAGACACATGTCTGCATCCACAATTCTGAATTTCTAATAGGTTTCAAAGCCTCTATCAATAAATTTTTCTTAGAGTCCCACAAAAGTTGCCATGTGTCTTCACATGTTTAGCAGTGAAATGTGCCATGATTCAATTGCTAAAGACCAGCAAAAAGTGACTAAGGAACATAGCATCAAATTGAATCTAGGACCTAATTTAAATAACCAATAAAGGAGGAACGATGAAGAAGGACCAAAAACATTTGTGCATCGGATATGATTCTAAGAAGAAGATCACCAGGTAGACATTGAAAGATGCAAACATTCAATAGCGTGACCCGTTTCTCTGCATTGAGAAAAGCAAATGGGTAAATACCCCTAGATTCTAGCATGTCTTCTTAACAAAATTTCATGAGTCCTTGAAGTGGCTATATAAGGGACTCTCTTGTTAGTGTAAAAAGGATCTCTTTTTTGACAATCAAAATGAAACTCTGCCCAAATTGAAAGACACTTTTGAGACTTTGAGCTCAGTTTGTTTATCATATTTTGTTATTGGAATAAGAAAGCAAGTTGTTTTTCAAACTTTGTGCTGTAATATCTTTGTTGTTGAGAAACTGTTCTTATGTCTTTTTCCTTAATATATCTTATGTTCCTTTAATTCAACAAGCAAAATTAGTGATAGTAGTCAAGAAGGTGTCCTGAAGAGTCAACTATGGAGAGACTTTGTGCCCCTCCATAATTTCCTTTAGTGTGTTTTCTTTTCATTTTTGTGTAAAGTACCTTGGGGTGACTTTGTGCCCTCATTTTCCTTCGTATCTTACTCTTGAGCAATTCAGGCATAGACTTTGTGTTGCTTCTCAATTTGCTGGTTATTACATCCTTTATTACATTTTGCTGTTACTCCCTGGAGTATTCTTGTGGCTTGTTGAATAGTACTTCTAAAAGAAGAGGAGTGATTTCTATCATTTTCTTTGAGTTTCTCCTTTGATCTGCATACATCATCTCTGAAGAAAGAGAGATGGATGGTTTGTCCTACCCTTGAGTATATATATATATATAGGGAACCTCCCCTTGATGAGAGGAGAGATTAGTCCCCTATTGATGTGGTAGACCTACACATTTGGATGACTAATCTTCCTACTTTGGTTGATTAGACCTATTTTGTTTATCAGTATGCTGATTGAAAAAATATTTGACCAATAGTTTTTGGCGACTCCATTGGGGATATCATATCCATTATCTATTTATAATCTATCCATTCACCTCCACACTAACTGGGAAAGAACACATAGTTTAAATCCTCAAGCTTCAAACTGAAGCAAGGTCAATTCTTTTCCCATTTTTGTTTCACAATCTAGCAGATTCAAGGTATGCACGAAAGCCAAAGGGCTAAAGGTATCATTGACCTTACAACAAAGTGATTTTGATTTGTTTCCTTTACCATATCATCTCTAATGAACCAAGAGCTTTCCTCCTACTAAAGTCAGATCTCCATTGCCAAACAAAATATCTACTTCTGTTATTAATAAAGCTTTGTCAATAATTACCCCTTTGAGATTTGTTATCCCTCTATTTCATAATCCTACAATGGCAATTCAAGGCCCCTGGGGTAATGATTTTGGTCCTCTCAACCTTACTCCACCTCTACATGAGCTTCCATGTAGTTTTAAGAAGAATTTCCCCATATTCTATGGTGATGGGAAAGTTCATCTTGATGAACACATTGCAGCCTTCAGCATAGCTTGTGGAGTAATCAGAGTAGAATTTGAAGATGTAGTAGTCGGGCTTTTTATGGAGACACTACAAGGTGCTACTGTAGATTGGCTTTATCATCTACAGGCTCAGTCAGTAACTGATTGGAATACTCGCAAAGATATGTTTGAAGCCAGATTCAAACCTATAGAAGATGCACATGCACTTCTAGCTCAACTTACACAGATGAAGAAAGAGCCTTATGAGCTTATGAGAGATTTCATAGCCAAATTTGAAAAATTGAAAAACAAAATTCCTATAGTATCTCGACCTACAGCTAAGAATCTCAAATGCTTCTTCATTAATTCTTAGTTACCTAAAATAAGTTTTCTCTTGAGACGTGCTGGTCAAATAGATCTTGCTATAGCTCAAAATTTGGCCACTGAAGTAGAAGATGATCTCATCTTAGCAGGGAAGATAAGAAGAGATCCAAATAGAAATAGAGCTTCATCATCTTCTGAATATGCATCTATAGGCACCACAGATCTAATGGTGCAGAAATTAGAAAATGAGTTGCTTGCTCTAAAAAAGCAAATGGCTCAAGGAATGTCTTCTGCTCCTTCATACAGAAGGACATTCTCAAATCAGTCATATTAGGGCAATACTGCCAAGAATCAAGGGAAACAGAATCACCTTCCTCCCACACAAGGAAAACTTGCCCTGGAAGCTCCTCCAACCAATTAAGTAATGGGATATCTTGAAGCAAAATCAGAGTTCTCTTTCCAACTTGAATTGAATCAAGAAAATGATGTTGATCTCCTTGAAGACAATCAAGAAGAATCAGCTGGCAACTCCCACATTGGTTTCCTGAACTACCCAGATGAACCCAGAAGCAAAAGAGAAGCTTTTGATGGATCATATGCGGTGTTTACTAGGTCCAAAAATCAATCAATCCAACAAGCTAGTAAAAAGAAGATAGAAGAGCAACCATAGCCAACAGTAATGATTGCTAAGCATGGAACCACTCTACCTTTTCAGTCAAAGGATTTGGTAATCACCCAAAAATTAAATACATCAATTTTGCCTTTCCCTTCTAATTCAAATTTGCAAATCAGCCCATCTCCCATCCCTCGTAAAACTCAAAAAGTTGAAGTACCTTTCTCTGTACCTAGTTCAATTCAACCATTTGACATAATCGATCATGTCAAAAAGACAAAAATACAAGTGTCTGAGTTTGAATATTTGTAGTCCAATCTTGATTAATTGAATAAGCTAGTCTAATATGTAAAATACCAAACCATACCTGAAGGACAAAAGGCTAAAAAAGTAACTCTTGATTATCTGAAAAACACACCTATTCCAAATAATCTGGTCATTACTCCCCTAGCTGCTCCTGGAAAAATAAAACCTTTCTATGTTTCATTGTTAATTAATGGCCACAAGTTGAGTAACTGTATTATAGACTCAGGTGCATCTGATAATGTCATGCCAGCTAAAGTAGTTGAGTCTCTTGGTCTCACACTAACCATGACATTTGGGAGATGTTTCTCCATGGAGAAAAAACAAGTACCCTTGCTGAGGCAAATCAAAGATGCCCAATTTGCATTTGCAGCCTTTTCAGATAAGAGAATCAAGATGATTGTCTTGGTGGCCGAAGTCCTAGCATCCTATGGCATTTTGCTTGGATGAAATTTTTGCAAGGATATGGGAGGAGAGCTAAGCATGGATCTGTCTGAGGTGAGGATCCTTGTCCAAGGCGTAATGAAGAGGTTGCTCCCTGAAAAGGAAGCAAAATATGTGGTCACCCAGACATCAGCCCCTGAAGCTCAAATTCTTTTTGAATCCACAGGTATGGATAACTATTTTCTATCTATAGATGAAGTGCATGAAACACTTGATATAATTTTTGAAAGTGTCAACTCAGTAATCAGTTCAACAAGAACAACAAAAAAACTAGTAGGCTGCAGTACATACCAAGAAGGATCCTTCATCTCTGATGAAGGAAAGTCTAAAGAAAAATTAGTATCAGATGAGATATAGACTTTGGAATTTGATGGTAGTTGTTCTTCTATCAGTTTAGGAGTTGGGATTATTTTGATATCTCCTCAAGGAGATATGTTCCCTTCATCTTAAAAATTACAGTTTAGCAACATTAACAATACAACTGAATATGAATCTTTTCTACTGGGCATGAAGGCTCCTCAAGACAAAGGCATCAAGTTTCTTCATGCCAAAGGGGATGCTGAATTAGTGGTTTGTCAAGTGAGAAACTTATACCAAACCAAGAATGAAAGATTACACCACTACCGTAACTTGGTTTGGGATCAAAATGAAAGCTTTGATGCTTTCAACATTTCTACCATACCCAAAGAGTCTAATGACAGAGCTAGTGCACTTGTTGTTTTAGGAACTCTCTTAGTTCCTCATTTAGATTTAAAAGAAGATAGGTACACCATTGAATTGGTCTATAGACCAAGTGTTCCTGACAATGCTGATCATTAGCAAGTATTCAATGATGATCATCAAATCATTGCCTTCTTGGAATGAAAAGATAATTTTGAACAACTATGTTTTGAAGGCAGTAAATCTCAGAAGAATGAATCTATCTCTGAATCCAATTCAAATATAAATGAAGAATTCTTACAGCTAAAAAGAAACAAAATTCCCAAAGGCCTAGTTTCTCTTGAAAAGTTGTTTGACAAGCATGATAGATTCATCAAACAATAGCAAACAGACTCGAGTTTCTCTCAGGGATTCGATCAAGTGAATCTGACCACTTAAGAAAATCTCAAGATGGTCAATATTGGTAAGTCCTGCACCCCTGAAGAAATATTCAAGTTCACTTCTTTACTCCATCAATACATAGATGTCTTAGCATATTCTTATGAAGACTTGAAGTCTCTCATACCAGATGAAATCTGCCATGAGATTCTTCTTAAGGCTGACTCAATGCCCTACAAGTAAAAATCTAGACAGTATAATCTAAAAATATCAGGTACTATTCTGTCTGAGATACAAAAAATATTAAATGCTAGAATCATCTTCCCAATCCATCATTCCACATGGATTGCAAACATAGTGCCTGTAAGGAAGAAGAATGGCAAAATTTGCATTTGCATAGATTTTAGGAATTTGAATCAAGCATTTTTAAAGGATAATTATCCTTTGCCAATTATGGATTAAGTGCTTCAAATAGTGATAGGTTCAGAGATGTTATCAATGCTAGATGGCTTCTTAGGATATAATCAAGTTGAAGTTGGTAAAGCAGACCAACACAAGACTACATTCACCACACCTTGGGGTACATTTGCATATAGAAGAATGGATTTTGGTTTAATAAATGTTGGTGCTAATTTTTAGAGAGCAATGGATCTGGCTTTCAAAGATAAGATTGGTAAATTCATAGTGGTATACCTTGATGACTTGACTATCTTTTCAAAGCATCGATCTGATCATGTATGCCACTTACAATAAGTGCTGGAGCACTACTGCCAGAATGGTATTTCCTTAAACCCTGAAAAGTCTATTTTTGGCATAACAGAAGGGAAACTCCTAGGACACATTGTGTCCAAAAAGGCATAAATATTGATTCAGACAGAGTCAAATCTATTCAAGAACTTAATTTTCCTACAAGTAAGAATGTTGTTCATTCTTTCTTCAGAACGGTGAATTTCTTACGGAGATTCATCCTCGAATTTGTTGAGAAGACTAGACACATTGTGAACATGACGAAAGGGAAGACCATCTTCAGCTAGACTAAAGAAGGCAAATTAGAATTTTAGGATATCAAAACTACCATTGCTCATGCCCCTACCTTGGTTTGCCTAGACTACAACAAAAATTTCATGATATACAGCAATGTGTCTGAACACACTCTTTTAGCAATTCTTGTTCAACAGGACAAGGAAGGTATGGAATCTCCTATCTCTTTCATGAGTTGCCCTCTCAAAACCCATGAAATGAAGTATTCAAATATAGAGAAGCATGCTTATGCCTTTGTAAAAGCAGTCAAACATTTTTGCTTCTATATTTAGAATTCCCACACTACTGCCTTAGTGCCTGACACTACAGTCAAGTCTATATTAATTCAGTAGGAGTTTGGCACAAAAAGAGGTAATTAGATTGCAAATATCCAAGAGTTTGATCTAGACATCAAGCCAACAAAGCTAGTCAGGGGTAAAGGCCTATGCCAATTAATTGCTGACAATAAGCTAGAAGACACACAATGTGAAGAAACTAAAGTGGAAGAGACACCAACAGTCCCTTTTGTCTCCACTACCAATGAGTGATATTTAGGTATTTCTCATTTTCATACTTATGGTGAATGTCCTGCTCATTTGTCTTACAAAGAAAGGAGGACTATCAAGTTGAAAGTTGCCAATTTTGTCCTTTGGGATAATGACCTGTACAAGAGAAGCATAGATGGAGTATTCCTTCGCTATGTAGACAAAGAGCAACAAAGCTAGCTTTTAAAATCTTTCCACAATCTAGCCTGTGGAGGACATTTTTATACTCCTGTGACTGCTCACAAAATTCTATGAGCCAGGTATTATTGGCCAACTCTTTTCCAAGATGCACATAAATGGGTGAGAAAATGTGAACTCTGTCAATAATTTGTTGGAAGACCCAAGTTAGCTGCTATGCCTCTCAAGCCAGTGATCATAGAAGAACCTTTCCAGCAATGGAGGATTGATTTTATTGGGACAATAAATCCATCTTCAAGTGTTGGACATGGTTATGTCCTTATAGCAACTGACTATTTCACCAAGTGGGTAGAAGCAATCCCAACTAAGCATGCTACTTCAAAAGTTGTATGCAACTTTCTCAAAGAGAATATCATTTCCAAGTTTAGAGTTCCAATCAAAATTGTTACTGATAATGCAGCTTGTTTCACCTCTCAAGAGATTACACAATTCTATTTTCATTATAGAATTATACTCTCTCACTCTTCTGATTATTTTCCACAAGGAAATGGACAAGCTGAATCTAGCAATAAAAACCTGGTAACTATCATCAAGAAGTTAGCAGATGACAATCAAAGGACATGGAAAAAATCATTGGTTGATGCTCTATGGGCAGATAGAATCACACCAAATAGGGCAATTGGTATGTCTCCTTTTCAACTTCTTTATGGTATCAATGCTAAGATACCAATCACCTTAGAATTGCCAGCCTTGAAATTGGCAAAGGCAATTGAAGATCAGACATATGAAAGTTCTCTTGATAAAAAAATCATGTGCCTAACTAAGCTAGAGGAACAAAGAACCATGGTGGTGGATATAATTGATGCTCATGAAAGTCTGGTAAAGAAACTCTTTGACTAGAAGGCCAAAAATTGTGATTTCTAGATTGGGGATCAAGTCCTACTGTGGGACAAAAGGAGAGAACCAAAGGGGATGCGTGGAAAGTTTGACTCCCTTTAGAGAGGCCCATTTATAATTCATCAACACATTGGTGAAAATAGATTTTTGCTAAAATATCAAGATGACACACTCTTTTCTCTTCCTCACAATGGGCAGCATCTAAAACACTTCAACTCTTGAAGTATCAGATCATTACATATATATATATATATATATATATATATATATACAGTTTCTAATTATATTTTATTTAGTTTGTTTCTATTTTTGATGCCTTTCATTTCTAGGTAGCATGACTCCGTAACCCAATGGTACACATGAAGACACTGGAGATTCTAGATTCTACTCCTTTCAATTCTCTCTACAATTGATAGAAGTTCCCCAACTGGAGCCAGTTGTTGTCCCCCAAAAATATTACTCATTATTAGGACAACATTTGAACTATTTTGTTCATACAGACCAAAATTGTCTCTTCCCTTTTCAAAATTTGTCCTAGACATTCAAATTCCTCAGTTTTTCAAGCTTCTCAAAAATCTATGGACTCTGCAGGCTTGAATCTTCAAACTTTGTAGGCCAAGTTTAATGGGCTTTATAGGTTGATTTCTACAGACTTGATTTTTATGGACTTTGCAGGTAGGTTCATTTCTACAAATTCAACGGGCTTCACAGTTTTTACAGGCGGGTTCAACCAAAAGAATCAGTTTCCAACACTTAGTCATTTTTGGGATTGGTTTAGCGCCTTGGTTCAATAAAAAATGCCCATCGACAAACATCCAAGCAATGATCCAACCATTGAACCATTGAACCTTGAACCATTTTTGTTGGGATATGAATAATTGGAAGCACACAATTGATTACCAAATACAAGCAACTTAATATGTGGAATTAACCAGAATCAACAAGTAACTAGAATCCAAAAATAACACAAGATATGAGAGACAATACACAACTTGTATTAAAACTCTTACAAAAAAGAATATAATAAAGAAGATGCCACTTCTTCTCCACCACCTCTTCAGAGGCTTCCCACACCTCAAGTGAACAGTAATTCTCTCCTCAAAGCTCTCTCTCTTAGGTCCCAACACCCAACTCAAACACAGAGTTGGTGTTCACCTTATACCTATGCTCCACGCACACCACAAGTGCTCCACGCACACCACAAGTGCTCCACGCACTCTACAAGTACTCAAACATACTCCAAGTAGATCTCCCCTAAATCTGCATCAACCTGCACCTCAATAGACCTTACTTATGGAAGGTTCTTCCTTGCCTTCCTCTTTGCTCTAAGTACACACCTATATTCCAAGTAGATCTCTCCTGATACTGCTCCCTATTGTGTTACTGTCCTCTCTAACTTTGCACACCTAAAAATCAATTTGGTTTTGCACACCTGTGAACCTTGACCTTGCACACACATACACGTGCATATCAATGATCTTACTTACCATGTAGATCTCCTATAGAAGCCATGCTCACCTAATGACCAAGATCATACACTCTTGAAGAACCCTGCTGATTCTCCAATCTAGCACCCACCTTGGTACTATGGCACTACGAGGAACACACCATTGCTCACCTCACACACATAAAGAGCTTATAATAATGCTCTCTTACTCTCTAGCACAAGTTTACAATACAACCATGAGTCTATTATATAGATCTCATCCAAACAATAATTAGACATCTAATTACAATAATTAGATCGATAGCTCTCAGTCTAAAATTGGTTCTAAACATGCAAACACATGGTTCATCAATTAACTGCCCGTAATATACTCGTAGTTGAACCACACAGCTGACCGACGTTGGTCCCTGTCTGCCTGGGGGTCACCGACGTCAGCCGATCTCTGACCGACATTGGTTTCTTCTTGTCTCCTAACTACCGACGTCAGTTAGCCTGACTGACACCGATGTCTGTGACACTCCAACAACTCCTCCAATGGCCTTCTCCATGTCTGCATTAGTGAAGCTTTTAGCTCCATAACCTAATAATCTCCCACTTAGAGATAAATAGTTGCATTGTACCTATACCTGTACCCCATCTAATCTATTTCCTGGCTTGTATCCCTCTTCAAGATGAATCCTGAAGACAACTCACCACACAACTTGTGGTGTACCTCCTATCATCTGAGTACCCTGCCGCATCTAAACCTACAAAACCATGTAGTGAAGTCCTAATCTTGAATAGCATGAATCCCTGCTACTGGTTCCTCTCAAATCCCTGAGAACTCACTTCTCCAAATTGGCTCCTAACTCTCTGACAACACCCACTGCTTGGGCAAACTCAGGTCTATACTAGACCTCATGTGATTTCGAACATTGAACTGTCCAGCCTTTGGTGTGCTCTGATTCTGCATCCTACATCTCACCAACACCTGATTCACATCAGCTCCCACTGGAGACAAAATCAACCTGTGATCCTCCATGTCTCCCATGCTGAAGAATTTTGCTGCTCCAAATTCTTCATAGCAAACCACTGAACTAATCTTACCCTTAGCTCAAAAAAACCCTATATGTACACCCCTGCTAGCTAGCATACTATACACATATAGCAATAGAATGATGTCATGACTCATCATCCCCCTGGTAAGATAAATCATAGTAGTTACCCTGACATTGACTGAAGCCATGCTTCGTCCTCCACCTGTCAAACCCTGTACCACTATCCTACAGCTACCTCAAGACCATATGACCTGGTCTTTCATCTCACATGTCCGTTCTCTCTATTCTTCAACTAAGTTATCCATTCATCTCTGTGCTTTTCATACCTACTGGCAACCCTACCAAGTCTCCCGCTTGGTTCTGCAATCTCTCCGTGCCATGCTCCCACTATTTCTTGGATCCTTCCTACTCTACAGTCAGCAACTAGTATAAAAAAGAGGAACAACGAATTTGAGGCCTACTTACATCTTCAATCCTCTGTATGGGTGTTTGAGACTCCTTGACAGCTTGTTGTCCACCCAAAATTTGTTACAGTGACCGACCTCGGTCACTACACAGTCTGCATTAGACCGACGTCTATTCCATGTGCTTGTCCTGACTACCAACTTGCCGACGTTGGTGTCTCCTGCTATCGACATCGGTCCTCCTGACCGACGTCGATCTTACCTACTGCTGATGTCAATTTTCCTACCGATGCTGGTACCTGTGTTTTCTTATGAGTGATGACTTTTTACCCGCAAGCTCTTTTGAATCAAGTCCCATGTCCAAACTGCCCTGCTCAGAAGTATCCAGCCTCATCCACTGAACTCTATCCATCATCTCCTCCAAGAACACCAAGGCTTTCTAGTTCTTAAGCCTATCAAATATATCTATCTTCCACTTAAGAACATGCATCTCCTTCCTACTCTTGTGACCAAGCCTACGAAGCCACGTCTCCACAACAAAAGAAGAATCAGTAATATAAACAAGTAGATAAAGAGTACCTATTTTCTTACCACCAGCTAATTCAAGTGCATCCACTGTGAGAGTTTTTATGCATCTCTCATCACCCAACTCTTCTGAAGAAATTAGCCACATCTCCAAACCTGGGACCTGCATGACCTCTTTCAACACCTATGTGTTGGCCGCCTACAATTTCAGCTTCACTTCCCTTTTGCCAATTCTTTGGCAAGGCTCACCAGTTCCTCTACCTGGGGCTGCATGGAAAGAGGCAATCAAATATGTTATCCAAGATTCAACTTTATCCAAGAAACCTCCTAGAGCATCTTGTGCCACATCCCCTGCAACATCTACTTCTTCAGTTCCTTCTTGCTGATCTTCCACAAACCAACAATCTTATTTTACCTGCTCTTTCTTTCCATCAGACCATAAGTGACCATCCGTGCTTTTCAAATCCTCCATTCTTAGCTTACTTTGATCTACCATTGCTCTACTCCCACTCAATCAGAAACCCCTGAGAGTGACCTGTAACCAAACACAAAACCTGCTTCTTATAACCTTAGCTCTAATACCACGTGTTGGGATATGAATAACCAGAAGCACACAATTGATTACCAAATACAAGCAACTTAATATGTGGAATTAACCAGAATCAACAAGTAACTAGAATCTAGAAATAACACAAGATATGGGAGACAATACACAACTTGTATTAAAACTCTTACAAAAAAGAATACAATAAAGAAGATGCCACTTCTTCTCCACCACCTCTTTAAAGGCTTCCCACACCTCAAGTGAACAATAATTCTCTCCTCAAAGCTCTCTCTCTTAGGTCCCAACACCCAAATCAAACATAGAGTTGGTGTTCACCTTATACCTTTGCTCCACACACACCACAAGTGCTCCACGCACTCTACAAGTACTCAAACGTACTCCAAGTAGATCTCCCCTGAACCTACATCAGCCTGCACCTCAATAGACCTTATTTATGGAAGGATCTTCCTTGCCTTCCTCTTTACTCTGAGTACACACCTGTACTCCAAGTAGATCTCTCCTGATACTGCTCCCTATTATGTTGCTGTCCTCTCTAACTTTGCACACCTACAAATCAATCTGGTTCTGCACACCTGTGAACCTTAACCTTGCACACACATACACTTGCATATCAATGATCTTACTTACCATGTAGATCTCCTATAGAAGCCATGCTCACTTGATGACCAAGATCATACACTCCTAAAGAACCCTACTGATTCTCCAATCCAGCACCCACCTTGGTACTGTGGCACTAGGAGGAACACACCATTGCTCACCTCACACACAGAAAGAGCTTATAATAATGCTCTCTTACTCTCTAGCACAAGTTTACAATACAACCATGAGTCTATTATATAGATCTCATCCAAACAATAATTAGACATCTAATTACAATAATTAGATCTGCAGCTCTCAGTCTAAAATTGGTTCTAAACATACAAACACATGGTTCATCAATTAACTGCCCGTAATATAATTACAGTCAAACCACACAGGTGACCAACATCGGTCCCTATCTACTTGGGGGTCACTGACGTCGGCTGATCTCTGACCGACGTTGGTTTCTTCTTGTCTCCTAACTATCGACATCGGTTGGCCTGACTGACACCGGTGTCTGTGACACTCCAACAACTCCTCCAATGGCCTTCTCCATGTCTGCATTAGTGAAGCTTTTGGCTCCACAACCTAACAATTTTGGTTCAACAGGTTCAACAAGTTCAAAGGTTCAACGTCATCAGCAAGAGTTAAGTGCTTCATTAAGGTTCAACGGCTTCAAAACACTTATCAAATAGAAGAAGGCTTGAACCATTGAACCACTTTGAACCATTTTGGTTCAATGGGTTCAAGGTTCAATAGGCTCAACACGTTTGGTTCAACGAAGATCAAAAGGACTTAGCCGAAACAAGGGAATAAACCATTGAACCATTGAACTAAAGTTGGTTCAATTGGTTGGTTCAAGCAACAAAGTTCAAAGGAGTGCCCCAAGAGTCAAAAACACAAGTGCCCTTGCAAAGGTAATTCTCGTGGCAAAAAGTGACCAAGGCAAACAAACAGACTGAGACAAAATCTTGACAAAATCCTATAGATGCTGCCAAGTGTCATCTTCTGAGCCTCGTTTCACTTTGTTTCTAAGATCCATAGAATCCACCACGTGTCCTTTGTAATTTAAGCAGAACACGCCAAGTGGCATCATCTACATGAATCCAAATGAGTTTTGCATAGTTTTATAGTGTTTCTAAAATGCGATAAAAACCACCACATGTCATCTTCCATAGGACATTCAAAAGGCGTCCAAAGCTTCTACAAGTTTAATGGATGCCGCCACATGTCCTTCATCAAAGTCACAGTGGATGTTTCCACGTGTCATCCATTGAGACACATTATCAAAGCAGCAGAACCTGCCACGTGTCTCTCATCAAATGCAGTGGAAGCCACCACATGTCATCCTCCATGAGAAACTAATATAAGTCTCGAAGACTTTTCAAAGGTAGCTAAAAGCTCAGTGAAAGGCACCACGTGTCATCCTCCACAGGATTCTCAAGAGGCAAGTGAAGCTGCCACCTTTTCCATTATAACTTTGTATAGAGTGACACGTGTCTGCATTTGCAATTCTAAATTTCTAATAGGTTTCAAAGCCTCTATCAATAACTGTTTCTCAGAGTCCTGCAGAAGTTGCCACGTGTCTTCACCTATTTAGTAGTGGAATGTGCCACACGCCAATTACTAAAGACCAACAAAAAGTGACTAAGGAATAGAGCATCAAATTGAATCTAGGACCTGATTCAAATAACCAAAAAAAGAGGAATGATGAAGAAGGACCAGAAACATTTGTGCATCAAATATGATTCTAAGAAGAAGATCACTAGGTAGACATTGAAAGATGCAAACATTCAATAGTGTGACCCATTTCTCTGCATTGAGAAAAACAAATGGGTAAATGCCCCTAAATTATAGAATGTCTTCTTAACAGAGTTTAATGCAACATGATGTGTTAATGTTCTCGAGTCCTTCTTGAAGTGGCTATATAAGGGACTCTCTTGTTAGTGTAAAAAGGATCTCTTTTTTGACAATCAAAATGAAACCCTACCCAAATTGAAAGACACTTCTGAGACTTTGAGCTCAATTTGTTTATCATATTTTGTTATTGGAATAAAAAGTCAAGTGGTTTTTTAGACTTTGTGTTGTAATATCTTTGTTGTTAAGGAAACTATTCTTATGTCTTTTTCCTTAATATATCTTCTATTCCTTTAATTCAACAAGTAGAATTAGTGACAACAGTCAAGAAGGTGTCCTGAAGAGTCAACTATGGAGAGACTTTGTGCCCCCCCATAATTGCCTTTAGTGTGTTTTCTTTTCATTTCTATGTAAAGTACCTTGGGGTGACTTTGTGCCCTTATTGTCCTTCGTATCTTACTCTTGAGCAATTCAGGCGTAGACTTTGTGTTGCATCTCGATTTGTTGGTTATTACATCCTTTGTTACATTTTGTTATTACTCCTTGGAGTATTCTTGTGGCTTGCTAAATAGTACTTCTGAAAGAAGAGGAGTGCTTTCTATCATTTTCCTTGAGTTTATCCTTTGATCCGCATACATCATCTCTGAAGAAAGAGAGATGGATGGTTTCTCCTACCCTTGAGTATTATTTTTTATTTACACACACACACACACACACACACACACACACACACACACACACACACACACACACACAGAGCCTATCTATAAGGAACCTCCCCTTGATGAGAGGAGAGATCAGTCCCCTTCTGATGTGGTAAACCTACAAATTTGGATGACTAATCTTCCTACTTTGGCTGATTAGACCTATTTTGTTTATCAGTGCGCTGATCGACAAAATATTCAACCAATAGACCTATGTATACTTTCATAGATTTAGCCATTTTCAAAATTAAAAAAATCTACTTATAGCATTTAGGCTAAAAATAGCCTCTAAATTTTTTCCTACTTCCCAAATGGTCTATTAAAAATCTGTTGGAGGATGATTTTGATATTATCTAATCCTTCCAAGAAACAAGGATATTTCCTACCTATAGAGAAGGTAATAAGGTTGGAGACTAGTTTGGAAATAAGGGTGTCTTAGGGACAAGATATATCAAGTGGAATAATGTTCAAGATATTCAAATGGAGGTGTGTCAACAAATTGAATTAGAAGCATGTTGTTCATATGTTGGACTTTATATTCAAGCCTCTTCAATTTATTTAATAGTTAATGTTATCCAAAATCATAAAGGTCATGTTTTGGCTGGTTATGTTAATGCTTATCATCAACACAATGCAAGACACACATTTCAATCATTTATCCTTTTATTGGAAATGAGCCTACAGGAAGCTCATGTTGCTCATGATAAATATTTGTCTATTCCAGAGGACTTAATTTTATTTTGGTGAAATTAAAACCACCATTAATTCCTTTGTGGT
This sequence comes from Torreya grandis, assembly GCA_037957365.1. Taxonomy (NCBI): domain Eukaryota; kingdom Viridiplantae; phylum Streptophyta; class Pinopsida; order Cupressales; family Taxaceae; genus Torreya; species Torreya grandis. The sequence continues at coordinate 853,158 of JARHVA010006143.1, read as the reverse complement.
TTAGGGATGTATGGTTAATCATTCTTTCTTAAAAAAGAGAAACTTTGACTAGTTTAGTAATGATAACCATGGTCAACTAGAGGGTTTTAAAAAGTATCTGGGAAAAGTTTGCATTATGGGTGGAGACCACTTTATATTTGAATCGACCAATGTCACACTTTTTAAAAATAAGATTGAAATTTGGATCATTCTGTAAGAAGGAGGCCTCACAACATATACGAAAAACATCTAAGGATATGATCCACACATTTTGGTGGAGTTCATCAGACCTTGGAGAGGATGTTATGTGGACATGAGTGAAATGTTAATTATAGTTAATGAGTAAATTATAGGGAAAGTTACTGACCTGAGTATGCAAGGGATAAAATTATAAAAGTCTAAAAGGGACAAAAAGGATGAATTAGAATAATTTCTTGAGGAGGAAGAGAAGTTGATTGATTTCCAAGGTTGATATATAAGGCATTCCATTCCTTCTCCCTAGTATGAGGTGATGCATAAAATTTTGATGTATATAACAAGGGATGGTATATATAAGGTAGTCTTCTCTTATAATTTTGCATTTTTGAATCATTTTCATCATAAAATTATTGTCATCTTCCCATTTTATTTATTGTATTCTCTGGAGAATTTGGTCATCAAAGTACACTTGGTAAAAATAATATACCCATAAAACAAGACTTTATCTTCCTATTATTTATTCATTCTATAGATTTGGTGATTTTCCCTTGTCCCAAGATTAATTTTTTTGAACCTAGTAAGAAAGAGAAAGTGGTTGGGAAGGGGAAAGGTAACATAAATAATTTTAAGACTATCTTCATCAAGATACTAAGGATGGAAAATGTTAAATATCATCTAATGACTATAAGTCAAAGATGTCAAACAATAATTATCTTAGTAAAGATGATCAAGCATTGGAGCCTTTACAAGTTGAGATCCTAGAAAAGAAGGAAGAAGAGATGAAGGAGGAAGTCTTCACTCAAGGTAAAAGAGATTTCACGGGGGAAAAAATGAGCCTTAAAGGTTAGCAATGAATATTTTTAGGATAAGTTGAAATTGATGGCTAATGATTTGGATCTCCATAAGAGTATTTTAAAATGGATTATGAAGGAGAATGATGGAATTAAGGAATCCATCAAGCATATTTAACTACATTCTAGTGGGACCACTTGTTAGGAAAACCTTCATATGGACATAGGTGAAATGTAGAATTTATAATAAAAAATTAGGAGGTTAGAGGATAAAATCACTAAGATGAAAAGTGAAAAGATACAAAGTAAGGAGGAAATACGACATATTATTCAAATTAGGAAGTTGACTTTAAAAATTTATGTGTCCAACATCAACATGCTAAAAGAAGTGATCAAATTTGGGAACGAATATCAAGAAGTATGAAGTCATGCAAGCAGACTAAAGGTCAAAATTAGGGTAAGCTTATTGAGGTGGAGAAGATTGGCATAGGATAATTAGATAAAATCCTCAATAATTTGGCTGAGGAATGGAATGTAGTCCTTAATGGGCTTAATAAATAATTTTTATTGTTGATGGATCCATTTTATTGGTTTTCTGGGTTGTATTTCATTTTTTTATCTCATTGTTATTGAATGACTATAGATCAAGAGATTTTTGTTTGCCCTAGCTATTCTAGTTAACTTGTTTGAGATTTTTAATATTTTCACTTGATTCATGTCAAAGTGAAAGGCCCATTTCAAAACCTTCACTTTAAATTTATCAAAAATAAATTGATTTGATAATAAATGGATAATATGAAAATTAAAGTTATGAAACAATCACACTAGGCATAATCTTGAGATTCTAAGAGTGGAATAATGGTATAAAATGAATAAATTAGATGTGCATAAAATATATACTGCGCACTATTAAAGGTCATTTTTTTGCATGATCAACTACTAATGAATTTTTTCAACAAAAATTAGGTTACCAAATAAATCCCCTTACTATCACTGACGAATATGTTAACGAGAATCAAGTCTATACCATACACATTTTTGTCTTATTTATTTTTATATAGAGGTGCACCCATTGATGTCATGCAGTCCTATGTTTACACTCTTTGGATATGGCTAGAAGAATATGTAAATTAATGTATTATTCTTATCTTTGCCTAATTAATCATAACACATAAGCATTTAAGAGAATGGATATTAATATTTAGGTCATGAAACCTTAAGGGATTTTTAGCTATGTTTCTGAAATCCCAGAATCTCACCCCACATATTTATTGTGCAGTGTAAGTAGAATCTCAGTAAAGGGTGACAACCCTTTCTCCCTTAGAGGTGTTGATGCAAATACATGGAAATTCACCTAAAACCTCATTTGGTTCAAGTGAATGATGTAAAAATAGATTAAATAAAACTAAATTATCAATATTAAAGTGTAGCAATAGATATTTAAATTTAAGGCTCTAACTTGATTTGGAGAGAAAAGCATAGGAGATGCTTAGAAGATTCATAATTGAATTCTACTTGACTCTTCTTGGTGAATTAATAGTAATTATTTGTTCATAGAGCTCCTTAGGACATGACACATGCAATGGAATACCATATAAATTAGTTATTTGGTAAATCGAAGGAGATAAAAATCAAGGCACAGAAGAAAGATGTACAAAAAAGTAGACCAAATACAAAAATTAATAAAATATGCTATGTAAAATGGGATATGTATCGATTTTGGGTCTATGCATAATGCCCCTACTTTGATGTGCGTATGTGAATTAATAAGTATATAAATAAATAATTGAATCACATTATTTCATATACCTATAGAAGGAAGGATGAATTAAATGATGCTTTATATATGCTCTATCCACATATATTTATTTTAATATGTAAAGTGAACATACTAAAAATAATGTCTAATTTCAACAAGTATTCAATATCACATCTATGAAAAAATGTACTAATTTAAAACACATAAATTGAAAGGAAAGCATATGAGTGCTGATCAATGGTATTTGAACCATACCACCATAAAACCAAACTCTTTTACAATGAGAATATTTTAGACAATTTATAAACATAATTAGCATTTCTCTAGGAGTTACAACAACATAATTCAATTATTAATCAAGGAATAAGAAATATGAACCATTTATAGTTGTCTCAATTTTCTCAAGTTTGCTCAATCATGTTTTGGTCAAAACTTTTGCTCAACATTGCATATATATATATATATATATATGTATATATATATGTATATATATATATATATATATATATGTATGTATATATACATATATATATATATATATACATATACATATATATATATATATACATATATATATATATACATACATATATATATATATACATATATATATATATATATATACATATATATATATATATATATGAAACATTGAAATGTGTGAAAGGTCATATAAATCACATGTAATCATCACATAATATAGTTATATAAATATTTGGATAATGCAGCATCATAAAATATTTTCATGTAAAATAAAATATAAGGGTGTGCATCCTCGTATAAGGATGAAAATATTGGATGAGATTTGGGAAATAACATGCCATGCCATGGAAAAAAATAAGTGAGATGAACAAAAAATGTTTACTTATAGAACCATGTATTGCGTGCATTCACCTAAATTATCTGGGTGCAAGTTAATTTTTTGGGTTGGCTTGCTTGCTATTTAAAATAAAATTCATACATATAAATATAGTTTTATGAGCTTATTCACCATTATATGTAATATATAATCATTTAAGGAGTAATTACCTAAATTTCAAAGCATATCGACATAGATACCATCTGAAGGTGCTTGTGTCACTCGCTAGCATAGTTATCACCTACTTATAATAGTATCACCCACCACAACCTATGTTGATTATTAACAATCTTGTCACATGATAGCATCCATGTCTTCACTATCACCATTGGTGTCACCTAACATCATTGGCATCAACCAAAATCATTGGCATCACTCGATAGCATGGATGTCGCTTGCCAACTCCCATGTTGCTATCCAACAGTGTCACTTGTCTATATTATGATCAATTGATTATATGGAATTTGTTGTATATGTTAAGGGGATGGGAAAATTAGCTAATAAAAATCTTATTATCTTATTTTAGCCAGCTAGAAAAAATCCCCAAGCAACTGGTGTCCACACCAAATTTATGTATAATACTAAAAGATGAAATGTATTTTTGTTTATTTTTAGTTTCATATTAATGTTCAATAACAATTCAAAGGTATACCCTCTTAAATGTAGAACCCATAGATAATACTATTTTGGTTCAATGAAATAATCACATGTCACCATTTGAATATATTATTGATGATGACATGCCAACACTTGAAGACTTTATTGAGTATGACTATGCAACACCTCAAGTAGAGGATAATTATAAACAAAATTACTTAGATGAGGGGAAAATATAAGAAAAAACTTATAGATCTCATGAAACACCAACTTTGGTTAAATATTCAACTCATAATTATATGTGAAAGAAGAGGAAACTGGATGACATTCTTGATAATGAGATCCAAATATCAGATTATATTTGTACTCATAAAACACAAATTTTAGTTGAAGACCACACTAAGAAATCTATGCAAAAGAAGAAAATTACATGGATAATTGGAAGGTCTTTTAAGTTTGACTAGGTAGTTAAATATCCCTTCATTGAACCAATGGAACTAGAAAATGGTAATAATGCTCCAATAGAATGTAGATGTAAAATATGTAGTTAGAAACTAGAAAAGGAACACAAAATACGACTTCATCTGGACATAAATGAGAAGAATTAGGGAAAAATAATGTCTCGATAAAATAAAAAGATGGATAAACCCAGACTACACAGATGGAAAGATACAAAAGAATGCATGCATGTAAGGTACACATCAGAGTATGAAGATCATAAGAAACATCTATGAAATCTCATTGCGAAGGCAGGAACAATAACAACTTAGTTAGGAAAAATTACTCAAGATAATCTTCATGCCAAAAATATACATTTATCTACTATCTATCACATTTTGAAAAAAGACAAACCTATATCATATTTTTAGATTATAAAATTTGGTTCCAACATAATGGATTTCATAACATTCCACAATCCCATTGGTTAGATAAAAGTGCTTGGGAAATGGAAAAATGTATTGCCATGATTGACAAGGAGGATTTGAAATAAAAGGTAAAAAATGCATTGTTAATCTCCTTGTCAATTGATGAAGTCACAACAGTTGAAAACACCTCATGGGGTTGAATTCATGTTTATAATTTTCATAACCATTCAAGGCAACCTCATATGTTAGCTTTCCATAAAATGACCTATTTTTTTAATGTTTTAAACCTTAATAAATAAATTATTTCTAAATTTAAGGATATAGTTGGGATGGATGAATATGTTATAGGTACCACGTTACTTTATGTTGGTACTGATGGTGCATCTATGATGCAATGCACATAACTTATCTTTGTGTTTGACTGTAAATTTTTTTTTTCCCCATACATGATTATAATTCATTACAAGGATCATAGAATGAATATTTCTTATAAGATTGTTATCACATTTGAAAATGTCATAAATGTGGAGGAGGTTATCTATGACTTGCATGCACACATGCCAAGGAGTCTAATAATATGTTTAGAGTTTCAAAAATTTATGATTGGAGTGATTGATGGTAAAAATATTTTGAAAGATGTTGATACAATATGGATTTCTATGTACAAGCCAACAAGAAAATTTTTAGAAGAATATCTATCATTAATAAGATGGAAGTTGACAAGGCAAGATATTTGTTGTATTATTTAACAAATCTAGAAACTTTACTGAAATGATGTGGTATTTTGCCTATATTTAGATAAATGTAATGATTGATGAAACATGCACAAGAGAGATCTATATATATTGTTGAATTCTTTTAGTTGAGAAAACATGTCTAGCAATATGTAAATATGTTATACTTCTCACAAGACTATTTTAAAAGCCCTCTATTTGGTAAATGAGAAATTTTAACAGATATTAAGGACCCTAATAGCTATTTTAATTTTACTATAAAAAATAATATTTTAATCATTTTTAATTGAAATGAGATACCAATGCACACATTCCAAAAATTTATTGATTTAGCAGGCACAAAAATTAAAGAAGCTCCTATAACACGAGTACTATATGATATTGTTGTTTATGAGACCTAGCTGAAATAAAGAAATATTTTAGAAAGCTTGTCTACTAAAATTCAAGATCATTTAAAAAGAGATGACTTGATTGAATCCATGGGAGTAATGAATTCAATATTTTGTAACAATGTAAATGGTGAAGAACTAACAAGTTTATTTGAAGTAATTAATTTGTAGTCTCATTGAGCATTTCAACAAGTCTATAGAGATCAATGGAGTTGAAATTAAAGGTATTTTTCAAAAACATTTAATAACATCTCAATCAACACATTTTAGACTTACAATGATTGACCAATATCAATTTTTAATGGAACCAATAGAAAGTGGTGCTATTATGAGGCTATAAAAAAAACTTTACCGCAACAGTGTCCTACAAGAATATATCAACGTATATTTTTTATTATATGAACTTTGAAAAATAATGATTTTGGGATCTATGGAAGATGAAAGGATATTCAGTGCATTATATTTTATTAAATCCAAACTTTAGAATAGATTGGATAAAAATCTAGAGACTTGTTTGAGGTTGTATGTTTCTCGTTATCCCATGAATAGTTTCCTTATGAAAGAGTACTTGTAAATTGGATTTCACTAACTAAAATAAGAGGTGTCATGAATACAACCATGAATAGAGATGATGTTAATTATGATAGTCAAAATGCCTTTGATAATGTAGATACAAATTTCATCTTTGAAGAATAAGCTGCAAAAGGATTGCTTCAACTATTTGAGTTTTAGTTATGTAAATATTGTAAACTCAAACATTGCAATTTAATTCATTACCAATTGTGATATTTTTTGTAATTATTATAAAATATTATCATGATAATTAAATAATTGTAAAATTTATCACATAATAGTATTAAAAGTAAAATATTAGTTATTTATAGTCCAATTATTTATTATGCAAAGATAAAATCAATAAGAAATATAAATCAACTTTCTCATAGATACCATAATGATATATAAATTTATTACTAAATCTTTCCCACTTGTCATGTGGTTGATATTTAAATTCTTTCTCATGTTAATCACATTAATAAGAGATTAATACATGATTATTGATTAACTAGAATGCAAAGAAAAACACAATAAGAATTTGATGTTCAACAACCATTCTTATTAAAAAACTTCATAAAGACAACTTTACAAGAACCATTTCTTAACCTTTAAGGTCAATCTTAATAATATAACAGTTGGCCATTTCTCTTATCAATAACCAACATCATTAACACCCGATAATATATTTATTAATCAAATGATAAGCTTGAGATGTGAGAAGACTAGTTTTGTCCCTTAATAACTTTGACCATTATCCATTTTCATTCTAATTAAAGAAATATAGTGATTATATTAATAATTTTTTTTTTTTTTTTTTTTTTCAAAAATCTAGTCATCAAAACATGTCTACTACAAATCAACACTGCTATAATTGAAATTGATAATAAGCAGTGAAATTTAAAAACATATATCATACATATAGTGTAGCTAAATTAATTACAAACACAACACTATATCTCAAGATAATATATAACACATCAGCAAATAAAAGCCATCAAATAGTCCAATGCATCTTCCAAAAGCCATAAAAATAATATATATTTAAATTTAAAACTAATCATTTTATAATATTATAATATTTCCACTATAAATACATGTTACAACTCATTGATTCATTATTTTTGAATTTCCTCTAGACTATTTATCTACTTTTCTAATGTAAAAGACACTCCCTCTCTATGGCTTGTATCATCTTTTAGGATTCCTAAATGGAGAATATCCTTGGAAACAACATTAATATTAGACATATTTGCCCTTTCATCTTTTGTTGTATATCTTATTAAAAGCAATGAGGGTCTGTATCACCTTTTTGTTTGAACAAAATTTCTGGATCCAATCCATTCTCCTTGATAATTTTATTCAATGTATTATTTTGTTTATTAAACAAAAAAAAAAGTTATTTCAAGGAAATAACTGCATTTAAACATTTTTTCACTATTTGTTGGTGCACTTCAAGTACCTTCACTTGATTATTTAAAATTATATATTTTGACTACAATTAAATGATGAATATTATTTAGCTAAAAATTACAAGAATTAAAATACAAATAACAAACAAATTAGAATGAGTATAAATTACCAAGCTTTCCCCTTTCATGCGTTAATAATAACCACAAGGATTTTATATTTTGCCCATTTATAGTACTATACATGAGCCTTTGCATTTAAATTCTTAAGTTTATTAAATATAATAACTAAAAATTTGTCATTGTAATCATTACTAACAATTATTTCTCTAGAAATAGCATAATTCAATAAAACATCAATTTTTGTTGGTTGATTTTCAGCCAATTTGAACAATTGGTTATGTTGGGAGTGATTGTGAAAATGAACATTTATTTATTGAATCAAAACTTTAGCCCTTACCTCCCATATTATCAAACACTCAATTTCAACAAGAAAAATTTCTTTTACATATGTGGCGGTATTATCTGCTAATAAATTATCTAAAATAAAATTGGTAAGTTCATCATCAGTATTAAGAATCCCATAATTGAAAGGGGGAGGGGTGAGATATACCATAAAGAGCTGGGTGTTATCAACTATTAAAAATTGGCCTTTGATCCACTCAACTGTGATCTTTAAATAATATCATGGGGTTGAAAAAAGTATATTGATCCACACTCTCCATCCATGAAAAATCATCATCAGGATCTATTTGTTGTAAAATGGTAGTTCCTGAGCTAGGGAGACCACAAACAGAAAGGTTTGGAAGCTCTAACATTGTCAAATGCATAGTGCCACTGCTTGGGGCAAAAAATAATAAATGTTTTCCCCCAGTTACAACTTGGTGGGTTGGTGGTGGTGGTAAATATTGCCTTTGAGAAGGGGTACCTACAAATTGAAAAATAGATTAGATAACTACTAAATGAGAATAAAGTTAACATTTAATAATTATATTGTTGAAAACCATTAATAAGTGCATACCTTGATGTTGAAGATGCCTTGAAGATCTCTATTGCAATATTTAATACTTGGAGGTTGTTGTTGAGAATATTCAGGGAAGCATCTAAGGATGCTGTAAAAATAATATGAATCAAATAAAACACCACAACTGTAACATATAATGAAATTATTAATAATGAGAAAAAGATAATGGTATTACCAACAACATGAGAGTAGGTTTGAGTTTACATTGATGCAACTACATTAGGTGGAGGCATAATAGAAATCCACATCATTTTTTTCCTAGTCAATGGATTAGGGGATTATTCCACATCCTATTATTTCAATAAAATAAAGTAAATTAAATAATTTTTTAATAATTTAAAATGTAGTTATAAACACTAATTTACCTCTTGTTCTACAACTGAAAGAGATTTGAGCTTCATTTTTTAATGAAGATCAGTTGGAATATTCATGCTTTCCATTATATAAAGTAATAATATAATTTGGTAACATTACTATCATTATATAAAGTAATGTTAAAAAATGGTGGAATGTTACTTTATATAATGAGGCATTTCACCACAATGTTTCTACTATTTGGTAACATTACTATCATTCAACAACATTACTGTTGCTCATAAATATTGATATCATTCGATAGTAGAACTTTTCTTTGTAGTCTCATGTCATCATCCTTTCGTGTCCCACTTCATTACATATATCATTTCACCTACTCACTTAAACACCATCCATTAAATTTCACCATACTTTGGAAATGCATACTTAGAGTTTCACAAAAAACCTCAAGTTCATCTCTATATGGGCCACTAAAATTTACCATGCCATGTAGTAAAGATGATGTTGGCCAGATTATCTATCAGCTAAGGAACTACACTGCATGTACCATAGACTTAATTCCATTATTGTAGTAACATAACACTTATATAGGCTGATAGAAAAGATGATTGTACCAACTAGATCTGTAGTAAGAAAGAAGGCTTTGCAGAGGCAAAGGAAACCCTGATTAAAGAAAAGACATGTCTAACCATAGACATGACTATTGATTTATGTTATTTTGGTGCAGTAATTGTACCACAATGTAGTGTAATAGATAGATAGGCAAACAATAATATATAAAAATAGAGATAGATATATAGAGGTTATAAATCAGAATAAGTTTTGTATTCATGGTATAAAATATAGAGCATATAAACTAATACATTTGGAAATTATATATATATATATATATATATATATATATATATATATATATATATATGTAATTTCCAAATGTATTAGTTTATATGCTCTGTATAATTTAAATATTGAGGGAGAGAGAAGAGTTAGAATAAGAAATATTGTGTTCTGTGTATTGTGAATGCAATATTTTAAATATATGCACTACTTAAATTCGAGTGAATTCTAAGGAATATAACCAATACTAACCCTTGTGATACATGAGTTTCACTAAATTTAACTTTCTTAACATAAAAGCATGTGCAACCAACAACTTTGGATTATATGTCAACATTTGGTGGCACCGACCAAACATTAGCAAACTAATATCTAAGGGGAAGTATTATTTGTAGTTTTGTAAGCTTGCATTAACATAAATAGAAGAGTTATGGGAAGAAATACTATTTTTTTCTCACAAATATTAAAATAATAGGTGAAGCATTACCAAAAATTACAACAACATTATTTTAACCACAAGAATATTAATTTTGGATCACTTTTATGAAACTATTGTGTCCTTGGATACTGCGGTAAGCCAAACATAATAAATGGTGCCACATTCATAATAAAATGCCTATTTAATGTACCACATGAAATTTTTCCACACTCTAATGACTTGATACATCATTAACTTGGGCTATTGATCACTAGTTCAAGACAACTCTTAGTTCATTCATAGTAATCTAGGTTATACAAGGTTGGAAAAGCTTCGATTCTAAGAAAGATGAGTTTGTTGAAGGAGAAAGGAAAGACTTTTTGAATAAATTACCACTCATCATCAATTTATTTATGGAATAATGGCTAATAAGAGAAGGAAAATAGTTCCTTTAGGGCTATACACCTAAGGGATCAAATGTATAAATAAGGGGATACTCAAAATATGTAACTACTCTAAATATAAGGTCTAAATAGTTGGGATAAGTTAAATAAGGGGATATGGAAGTATGTAATAAGTAAAAATATATTAATGAAGAATAAAAGAGATAGTATTAAGAGAATATATTAAAGATAGTTAAGACAAATAGTGAATGAGGAGATGAAGAATCAGATTGACAATGAGAGAATTCAATCAAAAATTAGGAAAGAAATACAAAAAAAGGAAAGATAAAAAATAATGATAAGAATAAATAAAACAACAAATAAACATGATCTAGTCTCAACTAGGGGAAGTACAAATATTGAAAATCTTGATACTATCCCTCTACCATAAATGAACGAGTTAGTATTCACACCATAAGAAGGCATAAATGAGACAAGTGAAAGAATTAAAATAAAAGAAATTATATATCATATACTCATTAAGGTGATTAATGATACAAGAAAAGGATTAATAGAGTTAGCTACACTATTTGTAACATCCAAACTATTCCAAACCATGGGTTTGGAAGACCAACTGGTTACGAGTAGTTTGGCCCATAGTGCATGAGGCCTAGAAGGTAGTAGAAGAAGAAGTGATGAAATGAAGAATAAGATATTAGTTGTTAATTACATAGTTGAACCAAGGGAAGAGCTATTATCCATATAATGTAACCCAAAAAAAAGTGACAAGTAGGAAAGTTTTATATTTAACATATAATAATATATAAAAGCAAATGAAGATGATAACCCACAAGATAAAGGTGATTCAGAGATAAGTATTGGTGTTAGGACCTAAGAGTAAAATTGATTACTTTTGTATAAGCGACTAAACATGGAATTAAACCAGAAGAATAAGTAACTAGAAATCAGAAACAACAAAGAATAGGAGATACGAGAAATAATACAATCTGTATTAAACTCTTCCAGAAGGAAATACAATGAAGAAATCTCTCTCTTCTCACACCTCTCATATGTACATTAATTCTCCCTCAAGAGTTCTCTCTCTTGAAGACCAACAAAAGTTGAATGAAGATTCAACTTCTCCTTTGTTACCAGCTTTGTTAACATATCAGCAGGGTTCTTATCCATATGGATCTTTTCCAGCTTCAACTGTCCATCCTCCAATACCTATCTAATGAAGTGGTACCTAAGCTGTATATGTTTGGTTCTTGAATGAAAGGCTAAATTCTTTGCCAAATGAATTACACTTTGACTATCACTGTACAATCTGCAACTCTCTTGCTCCTTTTCCAACTCTTCCATGAACCGAGTCATCCAAATCATTTCCTTGCTAGCCTCTATGACTAAAATATATTCTACCTCTATAGTAGACAAGGCAACAACCTTCTATAACTTTGAAATCTAGCTAACTGCTGTTCCACCAACAGTGAACATATATCCTGTGGTGCTTCTCCTGCCATCCAAGTCACTGCCATATCCGAATCTACATACCCATGTAGATAAGTGTTTGACCCTCCATAGCATAAATGCCTACTACTAGTCCCTCTCAGATATATGAGAATCCACTAAACTACTTTCTAGTGTTCCTTTTCTGGATTGGCCATAAACTTGCTGACAACTCCCACTGCTTGTGCAATATCCGGTCTAGTACATACCATCCTGGCCTTATGTCTCATTTGACCATTCTCTCCTTCCTTTAACCTGTATACCCATTTGTTTTTTAGTGCTTTCTTTCTAGTTGGTAACTCAACCAAATCCCACATATGGTTCTCTTCTAAGGAATCAATTTCCTCATTCATGCCATGCTCCCACTGTTTCCTGGATTCTACCTGCATTGCCTCATCAAAACCTTCTGATTCTCCACCATCAGTGAGAAACAAGTAGTATAAATAAGGGGAATAATGAATTGGAGGTTTACTTACCCTTTCAAACCTCTTTATGGGTGTTTAAGACTCATTTACAGCTTGTTGTCCACCCAAATTTTCTTCTGACAGTGATTGATCCCAGTCATCTCTGATCGATGTCGGTCTGTACCCAACCGATGTCAATTCCTCCTGATTGAAATCAATTTCCACTTGACCGACATCAATCTTTGTGTTTTCTTGTGAGTGATGATTTTTACCCACAAGCTCATTTTGGATCATAACCTCTTCCAGATCAAGAGTGCCCTGCTCAGAATTATTTAGCCTCTTGAGCTAATCACTGTACATCACCTTCTCATTGAAAACTACATCATGGCTTCTAATAATTTTGTTAGTTTCTAAATTCCATAACCAAAATTTGAAATCTCCAAAACCATAACCAATGAAAGTGCACCGCATAGATTTAGCATCCAACTTCTTTCTATTTTTTTATCAATGTGCATAAGTAGATAGATAGATAAATCAGTAATACAAGTAGATAGATAAAGTGTACCTACTCTCTTACCTTTTGCTAAAATAATTGCTTGGAAACTTTCTAAGATTTAGCTGTGAGAGTTACTGTGCAACCCTCATCACCCAACTTTTCTACAGAAATTAGATTCCTCTTCAGGATGGGTACATGCATGACATCCTTCAACACCCATGTGTTGCCATTCTGCAATTTCAGCTACACTTTTCCTTCGCCAACAATTTTACAAGGCTCATCATCCCCTAAATAAAATTTTCCAAAGTCTCCATGGACATAATCATTGATAAATTCTCTATTTGGGGTTGCATGGAAAGAGGCACCAGAATCTAAAACCTAAGATTCTACTTTATTATTCAAAAAATATATAAGAGCATCCTGTGCAACAATACCTGCAACTTTTGCTTCTTTATTACCTTCATGCTAATTTTCTTTGTTATCCTTCAACCAACAATCTTTCTTTGCATGCCCTTTCTTTCCACAATTCTAGCAGGTTATTCTTCCATTTCTGGATTTGGATCTACTTCCCATCTTTGACCTTGATTTCCCTTACTTGCCCTTCTCTCTTTGCCTTCCCCTACTTTCAACACTTAAAGCATTACCTGATGTTTCTCCTATGTTTTTCCTACGAATTTCTTCATTCAAGATTACACTAACAACATCATCAACTTTCAAGATATTAAAAGCAGATGTAGTATTACTAACTGCCATTACCAAACTATGCCAACTTTCAGGTAAAGAGCATAAGATTAAGAGAGCCTTAATTTCATCATCAAAAACTATTTTGACTAAATTTAACTAATTTACTATTGTATGGAAATCATTAAGATGACTAGATACCGATCCACTTTCCTACATTTGCAAATTAAATAATTGCTTCATAAGATATACCTTATTCGAAGCTAAGGGTTTTTCATATAAATTTGCCAAAGTATCCATTAACTCTACCATTGTCTTTGCCTGTGATAAGTTGAAAATCACTGAAGATGCGAAGCTCAACCTTATAGATCCAAGAGCCTTTTGATTAAGAACATTCCATTCTTCATCTTGCATATCTGTGGGCTTACTTGAAACCGCACCCAATGGTAAATACAAATCTTTCTCATACAGATAATCTTCAATCTGCATCCTCCATAATTGATAATTCTTTCCATTGAATTTCTCCATTCTTAGTTTACTTTTTTCTGCCATTGCTTTGCTCCCACTCAATCAAAAACCCCTGTGAGTGAATTCTGTAATCAACAAACACTAACACGCTTTGATACCACTTGTTAGTGTATACACATAGCTCTGACACCACTTGTTAGGACCTACAAGTACAATTGATTACTTTTATTTAAGCAACTAAACATGAAATTGAACCAGAAGTAATAAGTAACTAGAAATCAGAAACAACAAAGAATAGGAGATAAGAGAAACAATACAATCTGTATTAAAATCTTCCAAAAAAAATACAATGAAGAAATCTCTCTCTTCTCACACCTCTCAGATGTACAGTAATTCTCCCTCAAGAGTTCTCTCTCTCTCTCAATCAATTATAATCAACTCACTTATTGAGTTGTCTTCCCCTTCTAAAGCTATGAGGATCTAACCCTATTATATAGTATACTACAACACTAGGGTTCATGAGTCATGCATTCACCACCATTAGATCCATCTCTTAATCAAAGGCTCAAATCTATTCATCTAAAAATAGTTAGGCTAAATTAGCTTGGCTAAAAATAGCAATTCTAGAAATGCACAGAAGTTGATGTCGGTCTGAAGATGACCGATGTCGACCAACCCCTAACTGATGTCATTTGGTTTTGACCGATGCCAGTTACTGTATAACCGATGTCGGTTACTGTGTAAACCCAACAACCTCCACATTAGCTCATTGGTGAAGCTTTTAACTCCACAACTCAACAATTGGTATATATAATAAATAAATACCACACAATGATAAGAAATAATATAACTCCATAAGAAGAGGATTAATTAGTGGAAATATGGGATAAGAAGTCTAATTAGAGAGAATATGAGGAAGAAGAGATTCTAAGTAATATGAATCCCCCAAACCCCAACTTCAAGAGACCCTGAGAAGAGATGAACCTTTTAACCCAATCTTCAACCCCCATGCACTTTATAAATTGATGTGTACATCCATCTTTTTGATGAGATATATTTATTGGATATGAGGTATAAAAAATATAAGAATCACAATCAAGATATTAATAATAGGAGATAATTTGTAAGTAATCAAGTGAAAGTATTAGGAAAAAGGTAATTTTAGGAAGAATCACAAAGGGATAAAGGTCATAACTATAACTTGCTTAGACAATATAAAGATAAGTAGAAGCAACATTATAATAGTACTACAAAAATAAGTACCTCAGGAAATTAAATGAATAATGATACTAATCCTAGTAGTGGTACTCCCAAAACATCTCAGAACACTAAGATGTCACATAATAGAATGAATTTACCATTGTTCATTAAAGACACAAAATGCAAAAGAATATCTATCAAATTAGACACATATTGGAGGAATCACAACATTACTAATGAAATGGTATATATATATATATATATATATATATATATATATATATATATATATATATATATAGTTAGACATTAAGAGATTATGCACTCAAGTGGTAGATGAAGACTTACTTAGGACATGCCATGACATGGGAAGATGTCCAAAACATATTTAAAGGTGATTTTCACTACCCCAATATACCAATGGAGATAATTAAAAAAATGGGGGAATTGATTAAGAAAGAGAAGGATTTTATGAGAGATTATGATAAATGGTTTAAATCCATAGAACAAAAACTAGAGGAGCATCTAAACGAAAAACAAAGGCTAAAATGGCTTATTTCTGGATTAATTTCTTGTCTTTACACAAATATGGATGGAAAAATTTTCAATACATTATGTAGAGACATTGGAAATGGCATCAAGACTAGAAGCATAGTCTTAGAGAAGATATATAGATAATAAAAGACAATGTGGAAATATTACAATTATAATTAGAACAATTGAGACTAAAACATGAGATATAAATGAAAGGGGTTGATTTCATGTACCACATAATAAGCATACACCACCACAACCAAGGTTTTGGTGTACCATTTTATATGTATAGGGCCACTATAGGAAAAATTATCCCCATAATGATATGAAAAAAAGAGAAACTACAATAAGATCAACACAAACACAAATAGGAATGACACCACCAATTCAGTAGTCCATATATGGCAAAAATAATTACCGTAAAATATGCAGAGTCTATAATCATTATCCATAGAACCTATACCCAATGATGGAAGTTGTACCCCTTATAAATAAGATGATGCACTACCCAAACTATGGGTCATTTAACCACTATAATCATAATTTTCTTGGTACAGATGCACTTGTAGATGTACAAGCCACTTTCCATAGAAGAGAAATAATAGTATAAAAAATGACATCACTATAGTTACCCATAACCAATGCTAGCATATTACAACTTGACCGAACATACCAAATCCCATTAGAAATTGAAAATCCACAAACTCAGTAATATAATAACTACCAAGGAGGCTATAAAAGAGGTGGTCAGAATGGTTATCGAGGAAGATACTGTAGAAGGGGAAATTACCAGGGTAACAAAGGATATAATCAAAATTATAATCAAGGGTATAATCAATAAAGACTCCCTATAATGTGTTATGAATGTATAAATATTGGGATATTAATAGGAAATGTGATGAGGAGCCACAAATAGACTATGGATTTTAACATGAAAAAGGAACCCATGATTCATTTTCCTATCCAAAAGAAACACAACTTTTAAAAAATTGTTGCACAAAAACTAAAGAATTGGTAGAATATCTACCTAGAAAAGGGGTAAACACTTACATAAAATAACAAAGGGATATGATGTGAAAGAAATATGTAATTAAATTTAATATAAAAAGGAAAAATATAAAAAAATAGACATAGAAGGTTGTTCACCTTAGAGGGTAACCATGATTGAACATATTAGACAATGTCAAGAAACTATAAAGGATAAAAAAAGGCTCTCCACATTAGGTAGGATAATTCACAACTATGAGTAACAATAAATGATATAAGTGGCATGGATATGAGTAAATGAAAATAAGTAGCCATTTATTCTAGTATGGAATTTGACTCAGATGCATAAGGGGATAAACTTAATATTAATGAGCATGATAGAATTGTTGAAAAAAGTACGAAAATAATAACTAAAAAACAAGATAAGGATAAACTTAAATTGACTTAATTTGATAAAGATGATATTGGATATTTAAAAAGAATAATGAAATTAGTTGAGAATCAATACCTACTAACCAAAATTTTAATTTTGTAAGTATTGAAAACAACAACAAAGGGAACAACATGTATAGTGGGTAGAGAAAACTAAAAAGAGGAAGCCAAAAAAAATGCTTTCAGAACAAACTAAAAATGGAAAAAGACTACCATTATTCTAAACATCAAAATAAATGTCAAAAAATTTGAGAAAACACTATTGAACCTTGGTACAAACACAAATTTATTACCACATAGCATGTGGGAATAGTTATGGAAAACACAGTTACATAAGACAACATATGATATTGTCATCGGTACCCTGCAGTCACCCATTGACACCTTAAAAAATGTTGAAGTTGATTTTATGGTAATAAATAAGAGGGTAGACTTTGAGGTAATTGACATGTATAATATCATCTATCTAGATTTTCTAAATCTAGAATGATTTATGGATTCTAATGTCTTATTAGACTCAAAAGAAGAAAAGATCACATTTGATAAACATGGTTTAATAGTCCATTTTCCATTGGAGATGGGAATGGCATTGACATGGTCAGAGGAACTATGGCTAGAATAGGAGGATAGTGACTATGATAACCTTACTGGTGTATATACTTTGAAAAAGATTATAAAAATTGAGGATGACCTAGAACCTAATGAGGACAGAGAGTTGATAAAAGAAGGAGAAGGAGAAGGAGAAGGAGAAGGAGAAACACTTTTAGGAGATGAAATTGAGGTATTCATATATGGTGAGCCAGAAACCATAGTGAAAAAAGTATTTTTTTAAATAAAAAACCAACAAAGGGAAAATTACCAATGCACTAGAAAATCCTTTTCCTTAGAAAAAGAGATCTCACCAAATAGAATGGGATTCACATAATAAACTACCTAAGTTCACCAACATAGGATTGGTCAATGAATACTTCAACAAATGATATGATTTTTACCATAAAAAGAGATTAGGATGAAATAAAGTGATGATACACTTACTATTATTGTTTCAAGAGGGTTGCACACCCAAAAACTAACCATCCATACTTGGAGAAAATTTTATGTACTAGTCATAATGTAGTTTATACAGTTAGAAATTTACTTTCTATAAATAAGATGTTACACAAGAGACACTAACCTACAACAACATATTCAAACATGCAAAAAAGTATGTAAAGAGTGAAAACTAATAATTACCTATGGGTATAATTATTCTTTTAGACATTGAAAATAATTCCCAAGACATGATATTTGCATCAATAAATGCAGAAGGGAACCAATACATGGACAGATTTTAAAATGGATTTCTATAAAAAATTTAACTTTTGGGACCTGGACACAAGAGTCTACAAGGCATTATAGAATACTTAAAAAAATATATTTATGGAATAATCAGTGGATAAATAACAATTTTATAAAATAAATATGGAGGAAACACTGTTAAGACACACATATGACTAGGATAAAATAGGTAAAATTGTGTGAGAATCACCAAAGATCATAGGAAAAACCTTGTAGGTAAAAGAGCTCAAACAGAGGTCCTATTGCCAAAAAATTACAAAGCAAGAAGAAGAGGAGAAA
This sequence comes from Torreya grandis, assembly GCA_037957365.1. Taxonomy (NCBI): domain Eukaryota; kingdom Viridiplantae; phylum Streptophyta; class Pinopsida; order Cupressales; family Taxaceae; genus Torreya; species Torreya grandis. The sequence goes on along the minus strand of JARHVA010006143.1, from coordinate 833,723 downwards.
TAAAAACCTAAAAATATAAAAATTAATGTTTCAAAAAGATAAGTACAACTTATTGACATCGTAGAAGATAGAACACAATATTTTTACTAATTGCTTAAGATTAGGGAAGGAAATATTGTTGTAGAAGGAAATCCAAACATAGAAAGATTAGGAAACTATTGGTTGGAAGAGGAAGTGGAGAATATTTTAAAACTATTAAGGTATTTTGAATACTTATTATTAAGCACATTTACTAAACTCAAGGGAATTAAGGAAGATGTGGGTACCATGAAGATTCAGTTGAAAGAAGACATCAAACCATTATGGAAACAAACATACTAGCTAAATCCTAATATAAAATAAAAGGTTAAGGATGAGTTGAATAAAATGCTAGCTGATGGTATTATAAAATATATATAGGATACTGAATAGATAAGTCTTATGGTAATACAAAAATATGCATCTACATTGACTATAATGAACTAAATAAGGCTTGTCTACATGACCCATTCTCAACACCATTTACTGAAGAGATATTGAAAAGTGTTGTAGGCAGATAAATCTATTCCTTTACCAATGGATTCTAAGGATACCATCAGGTCAAAATAGTGCAAGAAGGTAGACCAAAAACCATATTTTCCACAGAATGGGGATCCATCATAGACAAAGTTATGCCATTTGTATTGAAGAATGCATTAATTGTATTTAGTTGCATAATAGTAAATGTATTTTGACATTTCATACATGAGTTTTTGAGGTATATTTAGATAATTAGATAGTTTACAGTTTTATCAAGGACCATGTTTAGGTACTGTAGATAATGTTCCATAGATGTAGACAATTGAACATTTCTCTAAACCTTAATAAATACATCTTTTCTACTCCTTTTAGAATTCTATTGGGCCATATAATATGTAAATAAGGATTGATGGTATATCCACTTAAAGCTTCCATAATCATTAACCTACCACCACCCAAAACCAAAAAGGAAGTTATAATAATATTGGGGTATACTAGATATCATTATAAGTTCATAAGAAACAATGCAACTATAATTATACCCATCAAATAATTATTAAAAATGACATAATCAATCATTATATTTGTCTAGACAATGCCAAAAATCCTTTGATACATTAAAGAAAAAGATTATAGATTCTCCCATTTTATTATTCTTAGATTGGAAGAGTCCTTTCCATGTGCATGTGGATGCCTTAATAATTTCAATAAGAGCTATAATATCACAACCATGGAGAAATATAAACCACCCAATCTCATTTTCTCGTAGTAAATTATCAAGGGAAGAAAGAAATTATTACACTTCAAATAGGGAAACATTAGTGATGGTCTACACAGTATATAGTTTTAGACATTACTTATTAACAATCTGATTCACATTCTTTACAGACCATGAGCAACTCAAATATTTGATAAATAGGCCCATATTATAAGGAAGAATCTACCACTGGCTCATGTTGTTCTAGTAATCTGACTTAAAAATTGCATTAAAATTGGGGGATTCTAATAATGGACTTGAATATCTATCAATAATAACCACAGGGAAGATATAGGACCAATTGAGGATGAGTTTATTAAAGATCGCTTCATCTGTGTAGAAGCAATACTCAAAGACATGGAAGGTATTGCACAATTTTTATTTAGCAGAGAGTATTTGGAAGAATATAGTGCATTATAGAAGAAAATATTAATGATTCAAGCACTTCCCTTCATGTTGATTGAAGGGGTACTCTATAAAAAGGGAAGAGATGAGGTGTTGTTGAGGGTTGCATTACTACATGAGTGGTAAAATATCCTAAGAGAAGTGCATGATGGAGTTGTAGGAGGACACAACTCTACGGAAGCAACCAAGAAGAAGATACTACTAGTAGGCCTATGGTGGCCATCATTGTTCAAATGTCCACATATATGCATATTAAGTTTTGACATCTTCCAAAGAGTGTGTTAGCTAGACACTAGTGATGACATGCCTCTCCACCTAGTTATAGTTGTAACCCCACTTGAAAAATGGGAAATCAATTTTATAGGCCCAATTAAACCCATGGCAAGGAAAAGTAATGCAAGGTTCATTATCACTAGAATAGAATATCTCACAACATGGTCAAAGTTATTCTAACAAAATATTGTACCATGAAGACTAATAATTTTTTTTTGTATGAAAACATAATAAAAATGTTTGGATGTCCTTTAAGCATAATAAGTGATCAATAAAAACACTCAGTAAATAACACAATTTTAAAATTATTGAAACATCTCCTAATCTAACATCATAGAAGTAATCCCTATCATCTTCAAGCAAATAACACAATTGAAACATTAAATAAAGTATTGCAGAAAGTACTCACAAAAGTATGTAATACAGAGATATGGAATTGGGATAAAAAATACTAGAAGTCTTATGGGCCTATTACACCACCTATAAATGGCTGACTAAATACTACCTTTTTCAATTAGTCTGCATACTAGAAATAGTGATGTCAATCGAGTACATACATCCATGTTTGAGACTTGAGGTAAAATTCTAGATGAATGAGATATTTTATTCAAGAGAGGTGTTAGAATTAGAAAAACTAGATGAAAAAAGGTTTCTAGCAATGTCTAACCAAATGCAATAAAAGAGGCACCAAAAAGCATGGCATGATAGGCATATAAAAAATAAAATAATTTTAGATTAGAGATAAAGTTTTACTTTATGAAAAAAAATACAAAAAGTTGGGCAAGATGAAAATATGATGGTTTGGGGCCTACATAGTTGAAAATATATTGAGCTCAAGTTCAATAAAGCTATGAATTCTAGAAAGAAATATTAGGTGAGGGTTTGTAAATGGAGCCTGGTTGAATACCTAAACCATAGACAAATATGATGTATGGAGATAAAACCAATGTTAATATAATGTATGAGGTGACATTGTCCTTCTAAATGGGTGAATTTTGGTAGATGGTACTGCAATGCCCTATACCAAATTCTTAAATTTATGGTTGTATATCACATCACCCCCCCCATTAGGTTAGTACTATCCTCCCAGATGAGGAAATGGAATAAGGTTACCATGGTAGCCCAAAAATAATATCTTAGTGACTAATTATTTGATATTGCCAAAACATCTTAGCAGGACATTTAGATCAATTAAGACACATGAAGATAGTGTAAAAACATAAAAACATGTCCTTGAAGAGATAGATAAAGTAGAGGTCGAACTCAATAGATAGGATACTCAATATATGTAAAATAAAATATGAGATTGTGGTAATTAATTTGAAATAACAGTAAGAGCCTAAATAACAATATGAAGGAAAGTGGTCATATTTTATTCCATGGAATTATGATGTATGGATAGAAAAAACATAATTATATGGTTGATATATATATATATATATATATATATATATATATATATATATATATATATATATATATATATATATATATATATATGTATAAGAGAGAATAAGATTTCAGAATCATAACTACCAAGAAAAGTCATTGCATATCCATACTGTAAACCACAAGGAAAGATATATCAAAAACATAAATAAATAAAGATATGAGAAGATAAGAAAAGGAAAATTTTTAATGGTGACATTAAATATACCATAGTGGTAAGAGAAAAGCATCGTACAAAATAAAAATAGTTACAATTTGTCTTCGTAAATATAGATTATGAACACTATATATATATATATATATATATATATATATATATATATATATATATATATATATATATATATATAAGAGAGAGAATAAGATTTCAAAATCATAACTACCAAGAAAAGTCATTGCATATCCATACTGTAAACCACAAGGAAAGATATATCAAAAACATAAATAAATAAAGATATGAGAAGATAAGAAAAGGAAAATTTTTAATGGTGACATTAAATATACCATAGTGGTAAGAGAAAAGCATCGTACAAAATAAAAATAGTTACAATTTGTCTTCGTAAATATAGATTATGAACACTAGAGGAAGGTGTGCTAAGGAAACAAACCATATGATGAGAGGGAAAATGGGGGAAATCAAAATAATATTTGGTGGTACAAACTAAGACATACCGGTAAGGAATAAAGATTTTAGAAAAATAATTAAATTTGAATTAATCTCTATAACTAAGTTTTAAAACATGAAAGTACACATTTTTGGAAGAAACAAAAAGCTAGTCGTAATAAAACAAGGTAAATAGAGGCTAATAGTAATTGAATTTGCCCTTTATTAAATGAAAAACTAAGTAGGTTAGTCCATTAAAAACTATAAATAGTTAAAAAAATAAATGGCAAGAGCTATGAAATGGGAGACATCTATCAAAATTAGAACAAAGAGATAAGAAAAAATAAATGCACGATTGGACTTGTTATTACCATGTAAAGCAAGTAAAATCAAGGAATGGACAATGATAATAAATGAAATTTAATGTATTAAAATAGCTTGGCATTATTAATAGATAGATCAAGGAAGATATCAATTGAGGGTTTGGTTAGACAAATAAATTACCAAATCATTTGAGTACCAAGACTCTATCGAATTTTGCATTGAAGCTTCATACCCTATTAACAACTATTATTTTCAGTATAATTATGGAGATTCCTCAAGTGGTTGTGACTGAGCAAACTAAGTAGCCCAAGTATAATAAGCATTCAATTGAGTCTTAGAAACTAGACCTATTGGACACCTTTTAAAAATTTCATTCCCTTGCCACACATAGATGGAAGCAGAAACCTATTTCATGCTACAAGTAATCCTTATGACTCAATCATTGGAGTATGAAATAGAATATAAAATCATTCCACAGTTGAAACTAGATGCATGGAACTAATTTCCTTACTTTGGGTTGATGCCAAGCACAACTAAGGTGTTATTGAGTAGGTCACATGAGGATATTCTCTACATATACCAACAGTACCACATCACACCTGAGGTGATATAAATAATGAATTGTCTCCTACATTAAGGACATTATATTCACAAGTATGATAGAAATAAACATGTGAGTATCAAATCCTTGCCATGATGATAGGCACAAAAATGAATAACAAGGTTCTATCCATTCAAAGTATGAAATATTTGAAAATTAGATACATCATGAAAGCCATCATCTAGAAAGTCTATTAAGTGAATAGATATGAATCTAAAATAAAAAGGAGTGTCCATATTGTGTATGACATGATCTCCACTGGAATGAAGTATGATTTAGCCACCACACTTTATGAATTGCACATGGAGAACCTGCAAAAAATAAAGGTATAATTGTTCATGATTTCTACTATGGTTCCTTTTGCTGGTACTTACAATGTATTTTATGCATACCATTCCAAGGAATGAGGGATAGGTATAATATAACTTAGATACCCATCTAGGATCTCAAATCCTAGAGACAATGAAATATATCCCTACATTTCAACAAGTAGAAAAATTCTTACAGTAGGAGAAGACACTTAGGAGTATGGTATAGGGGAGGTTCCAAATATATAAGGAAATTGTTCACAATTATTTTATAGAGGTCCATTTTTTATAAATAATATTTTCATTGAACCTTTCATTAAAAAAATTGTTCCCCTCACACCTTTACCCTATGAAGTTATCAATGAGCAAGTTGAGTCTATAATCATTGTATACAGAAGTCTACCACCAGACCTTAGGGAATAAATATTTTTTAGTGAGATGGGGGAATGTTTCTAGTAAGAAGAGGAATCAGGGAAAACTAAAACAAGTGAGGACCCATTATCCTTAGGGGGAGTAAAGGCATACGAGCCTCAAGATGGTATTTGCAAGTCCTCCAGACCAAATAAATCAATTATTGACTTGAAGGATTTGAATGAGGAGAAGTAAGAAGAAGAGGATAAAACTAGATTTTTGGTCTATGACTCTATTACATGAAAATAATTAGGAGAAGAATATATGGAATAAAATGGCACCTCAACTTACACACTCAGGAATAGGAAAGTCTCACCTGGAGGAGACCTATCCTCAAAATCTAAATGTAAAATCCTTACCACAGAAGAGCTTGAGGTGTCCCATACTGCATCTCTCATTGCAGGCCAAACCCTATTACAAATGAATGGGAAGAAAAAATAAAGGATCCAATAACCATAGGCAAAAAATAAAGGAAAGAGAAAATAAAAAATGGCTAAATCTAAAGCCAAATTGGTAATAAAAAAATCAAGTTCAGAGTCCTCAAATAAAGTACATACCATAAAAATAGAATAAGAAACATAACAAGAGGTAACCAATTAGGTCCCATAAATGAATACCCTCATCGGTATGTGTCACAACAAAGGAGGGATAAGCAGAGTAGGGAGCTCACATAGAAATGTAGATACTTCTAGATAAGGTAGGGTGATAACAGGAATTATGGATTACATTGAGTTGAGCCCATTTAACCTAGAGGATGTTAAAGATAGACTCCCAAAATATTTACAAAACATATTCATTCAAATAAAGGAAAGAATTAAATAAGCTAAGATAACTGTCAAAAAATACAAAGAGGAAGCTTTACAAAAAACCATCAAAGAGTCCTCTCTATCCCTAATTTACTAGGAAAGATTGAAAAAACTCTAAAATGGAGTTAAGGTCTAAGCTTAAAACATATATGGTCATTGAAGCCTTAGAGAAAATAAAACAATTGGAATTAGATAAGGCACTAGAGGAAGAAATGATTCAAAAATATACACACCTAAAATATGAACTGAAGGACTAAAATTGGAAATTATAGAATTATCCACCCAAAAGGGTAAATAACTATTGGACAAAGAGAATGTAGAGAGGGAACAAGCAGAGAAGAATGTGGCAAAAAATAAATATAAGGAACAAGAGAAGAGAGATCCAAAGGAAACACATAAAACACTTGAAAAAGAGGAAATAAAAAGAAGAATAGAAAAATAAAGCAAAAGAAGAGGAAAGGAAAATGTAAGAAGAACATAAAAAAATATTGGATGAAGTAAATAAAATAAATTTGGTAGAACTCAAACAAAAAGAAGAAGAGGATTGATAGAAATAAGAGTTATAACAAAAGAAGCAAACATAGTAAACAATGGCTCCATAGATGAAAGGGAAGGAGAAGGAGATAAGCCTAAGAACAGAGGCTACCACCTAGGATGCCACAATAAGCACTTTGAACACAATGGTAGAAGGCCTAGGCATTAAAAAAAATCCTATGGATCTGCTAGCAGAGATCAAAATAGAGTTGGCTAAGCACAAATAAAAGACATCTACCATCCCAGTGCCATCAAGTTTTCTCCAACTAGTTGAAGGAGGGAGAATTAAAGTGGTACTATAGTACCTAAGTCCAATTGACTAGGAAATGGTAGGTCAGACTCTCATCTAAAGCTTTAGGGGATATTGGAATATGCATTGCATTGGCTTGGAGGGAGTAATTTTATCTTCATTGACTACCACTCGACCATAGTTTGATTTAGATACCATTTTATTGATATAAAAATAGTTGGTGGAGATAGGGTAGAATTTCATCATCCATGTTGGAGCCATTGTAGATAGAGGCCTCATCAAAATAAAGGCTTGGGAGCAATACAAGAAGGATTTATTAAGGTCATTCCTAGGGAAAAATTATGCCAATAGAATAGAATACAAGGAACAATTAGGGAAAATGAAGGAAAAATTAGAGAATGTAACCACCTACTTCATTTACCCAATCAACTGGCCACTATAAATAATAGATAGGAAAGCTAAGTTACAGGAAATGGAAAAATAGTGAGTGCAACCTCAACTAGCTTTAGATCTCAGAACATTCCATCCACTGGTGAAAGGGATAAAAAGATATACTAGCATGAATTTTATAAGGATAAATAAAGGAAGTGAATATCTATATATGAGGAAAAAGAGGACTATGGTGAGTGCTTAAGCAAATAAAAGGAGAAGATGGAGGTATGCTCTAAGATGCATACTAGTTACATAAATTTATTGGACAAAGCTCATGTCCTAAATGACATTATATTGGTGGCGAAGGAGAATGTGGTTATATAAAATATGATTTTGGAGGATAAGATGTTCATTTTGGATTGGGAAACTTTTGTTCTAACTATGGTAATCAAGTACCAACAACATCTCCCCAAGGAAGGGGCACCTACTCTATGATCTCCAGTAGTGTACTATAGTAGTTTCTACAATTTTGTTACACTTAGGTAGATTGAGGTACTTTTTGGTACCTATCAACACTTAGATTTGTGTCAAGATGAGATAAAGAGCTAAAAATTGGACAAATGTTGGAAATATTCTCTATCATCTAAGGAACTACACTATAGGTACCACAGAGTTGATTCTATTACTACAACAACATAACACTCATTTAGGATGATAGAATAGAGGGTTGTACTAATTGGAGATGCAATAAGAATGAAGGATTTGCGAAGACAAAGGATGACATGATTAGAGAAAATACATGTCTCACATAGACATGACTATTGATTTGTGTTGTTTTAGCTTAGCATTTATATTGCAACATATTTTAATAGATAAAGTAGAGAATAATATAGAAGAATAGAGATAGATATATACATGTTATAAACAATAATAAATGGTGTATTTGTGGTATCTAATATATACCATATAAAGTTTTGTATTTTTTTATTTATAGAAATATATATAAAAGATAACTTAGAATAGGAAATAATGTGTTCTACTATACTGTGCATACACTACTACAAATATAGGCAGTACTTATTTTTAAGTTAATGCTAAGGAATCTAACCAATACTAACCCTTTCGATACATTGGTTTCATTAAAGTTAACCTACTTAACATAAAACCATATGTATCCAAGAGCTTTAGATTTTATATCAATAAATTAAATTGATAAATTCTCAAACTAGGATAGTTTGCATCCTCATAGGAGGTTGAAATAGATGGGGCTAAATAGTATGCCCCAATTTTTATGTTTTTATCATAGTAATAACTCAAGGAAATATAGATGTATATGATTAACCTAATGGAAAATCAAGGTGGGTAAAATTGGTGTACCCAAATGTATCAAGTGTTCCCCTAGTAAGGATAAATAAAACAATCAAGTGAAAAAACTAGTATTTCCCCATAGATTAATGTTGGTTACTATTGACCAAATTTTGAATTTGGGTAAAAATTTGGTCACCCCCTATAGGTTGAAAATTCATAGAGGTGTATAATGTTTTTCATGGTATTTTCATGGTACCAAGTGATCTTAGATAGTCCGATATGGTCATATGTGTCCTTGTTTATCATTGTCCAAGTTTTGGTCTTAGGTTCACTTGTCTAGTCTTATGATCAATCATAAGGTCTTTAGATGGTCAAACATAGTCAATGGTATAATATAGTCTAGAATCATTTTAAAAGGTTATTTTTATGTCATTTAATGTCATATTATCTTACACTAACCTTTATTTGACTCTCATGTGTAAAAAATGTCAATTTGGCCACCTTTTAGCCCATGTGGAAGAGTTGGACATGACATTAAAAGAATAAAATTTTCAAGAAGATTCCAAATGCCCTTGATGTTATAAAAATATTAGAGAAGGTACATGAATAGTCAGAGTCTAATATAATCTGCAATTTAATGCCTAATAATAGCAAAAGGACACTTTACAAGCACTTGTATGACCTTGTAAGATTAGTTTTCAATTGTAAATATTTTATAAGTGTCCCTTGGGATCCCTTAAATCATTTTCAAGATTTGAACTAGGTTTTAAGTCAAACTAACAATCCAAACACATTTTTTCCTCCATCATTGCCTTTACAAGCTCAAGAAGTGGAATTTGTATTGAATGGGATGACCATGAAAGAGAGAGTTAGGAACTAAAACTTTGACAATTGTTAGGGGTCTAAGTAAGCTTGAAATAAGTGGCATTATTTTATAGATTGATGGCTTCTTCTTTATGAATAATCATTAAGAGTGACAATAGGTTACTATAGTCTATTCATCTGAGAGGGGTTTGTTCTTGTACCTATTCATATAGATCAGTATTCTATGGAGGGGAATTATTTTGAGGGTGGTTTTCAAGTTACTGGATCTCCCTTTAATGGTGGTTTAATCAGTCAACTCATCTGTATGAGGTGATTTCACTGAAAGGAAGAATGTCTTAGTATATAGGTTGTTTAAGTGAATTATGATGCAAGTCTTTGTTTTATCTTTATGGTAGTGATTCTAAGAGGTTTATAGTGATTCATTGTTTATGAAAACTCCATCAATTTCATCTAGTCCATGTTATTTTGCTTGAGATGTGATTTGGTCCTTATCCTTCAAGTATGCTTGCTTTTGGGAACATAGTTTGTGTTTGAACAATCTACTTGAGGTTTGATTGTCAATATTATATCAATTACCAGTAATATATCATAGTGTGAGGTTTTGAGATGATACTATACTCCTAAAAGTGAATAAAGGTTCAATATAAGAATCTAAATGCACACTTTTCCAATGAGAGTTCATTGTTATTTCCTTCAATTACATGTTGTATGGACTGTAGAAGTAAAGGGAAGAAGCTCAGAGCTATGTAAAAGACTTGCCACATATCCTCATTCCTTCATGATCTTGATGTCTCTACTTCCTTCACTAAAGTGATAAAAACTAACTAGGTGTTATAATTCTTAACTCATAGAACATATATCTTTATACATTACTATGTATACAGTCTGTACAAAGTATAAGATGAAGTGGAGGGTGATTTGATGCTTGGTTATAAGCTTTGTATACTATTGATAAATGTTATGGAGATGTGTCATGGTTTGATAGTCTTGAAAGGTTCAAAAACTCCTTGAGAGATGTATCTTTGTATAGAAATATACAATCAAATGAGACCTACAAGCCCTGAGGCCTATAGGTCCTCATTTTGAACCTTAATCAATATCAAACCAACATATAAGCAAATCTAAAGTATAGACTATTGATTGTAATACAAGATGAAACAAGACACAAGCTTTGAATAAGCCACTAGGTCACTTGTAGGTGAAAGATGATAGTGAGTTTGAATTGATAAGTTTCTTAAGAGCACCTACAATACCCTATATAGAAGGACCAAGTGCAAAGAGAGTCTGAAAGTGTCATAGAAGAATTTTTAGACCCTATAGAGATTGGAACTTTATCTAAGATCATGGACTGTTAAGAAGGAGAGTGGTGTTGAAGGAGAGATCTATACATAATCAAGTAGCCATAATGAGCATCTACAGGTGACCAACTAGACAGTGGGTCTTAAGTCTAGTAAAGGAAGGACTAGAACATGGCTGAAAGTATTTGAACTTACTTTGTTATCTTATCTAAGTTCATGAACCAAAGAAGTCTAGTTGCGAGAAGGGTGATATGGTCTTAAAACAAAACACAATCAATACTTTCTAAGTGTCACCTATGGGTGGCTTAGAGGTTTAGTTTCATTTTTAGACCTAAAAGAAGGGTAGAGGAGTGTTTTAAAATGATTTGAAAACTCATATGAAATACTTTAACTATGTTCATTAACGTTTAGGAAGTTAGTGATGTAGTAAAGTGAGGTTTGAACACACAAATGCAATCTTGATGCCTTCATGGGAACCTACATGTTACTCTAACTATAGATTGACCCTAGGCTTGAAAGAGAGAGCAAATAGATGTTGAAAGGATATTGAGTCTTATTTTGGACTTATACTAAGTCTATGACCTATTTAAGAGGTTAGAATGAGAAGAATGAGATCCTAAAGCACCAAGAACACAATCAAAACTTTCTAAAGACACCTACAAGCTTCCTTCTAAGACACATATAGGTTGGTTCTAAGCTTAGAAGTGTATGAAGAGAACCTCAACCTAATTTGAGACTTCAACTAAGTCATGGAACATTGAGAGGTTACTGAGATAAGAGTGAGGTTTCTAAACCCTGGTCACATTCAAGTGACCCTAGAGGTAAGCTCCAGGCTTGGTAGTGGAATGGATTGACATCAAACCTAGAAAGAAGATAAAGTGTTTGGAGAGGTTTTGAATGCTAATTGAATATTGAAACTAGGTTCATGAACTATTATAAGTATATTTCTAAGACTGCTGAGATTTTAAACTCAAATACAGTCAAGTCACTCTATAAGGGAATACACAAACTTCAAGCTCAAGATAGGCAGACCTTAAGCCTAAAGGGAGAGTAAATCATGGAGTGAGGGACTTTGAGTCCACTTCAAGGTAGATAAATAAGTAAGATTGAGTTTTGAGACCAAAGGAAATGAAAATTGAGAAGGATTGACTAAACTAATTTTCAAACCTCATACATAGTCATATCAAAACCCTACACATAGTCACATGCCTATAATTAGTCTTGAGAAATTGAAGCGTTGATGCCTCTATAGGCATGATTAAGATTTGGAAATTGGTAAAAATGATGTTTTTGAGTTGATAAATATTTTCATGAACATATCAAATCCATACTAACAATGGAAGTACTCATTGTTTTGTCTCAGACTTGGCCTACCCCTTTGGCAAGGGGCAGTTAAGAGACTTAGGGGTCCACTTAAGCTCAAAAGCACAAATCAAGCATTCTAGACCTCATGTAGGGACCTTGAGGGCATTAAAAAGTCATATAAGAAGTCTCCATACACTCTTAGGTGGCAACAAGCTTAGGTTTCCATCGAAATGCCCTTGAGGGATAGCAAGAAGGAGATGGGTCTTAAACCCCAAGACCTTTAACCAATACACCATGAGAATAAAACGGAGTAATGAGCACTACTACAGAATGTATAATCATATATAAGGATGTTTCAAAGTTTTTAAAACCTCTCACAATAGTTAGATGAAGTTTTGAGACCCAAAACCCAATTTGAACCTATCTCATGCTCAAGAAACACTAAGCAAGCCACTCAAAGAGCAAATCTAGATGCTCATACCATATCTCACACTTTCAATGGGATTATAATAAATTTGGGATAGTTTAAAAGGTCTATAAATAAGGTTTTCCAAGTCGAAGGAGTTTATTTAATGATTTTTCCTTAATGAACAATCGTTAAGATCCCAAACATGTCTTAAACCCTAATAATGACTAGTCATGGAGAAAAGAATTAAAATTCACATCCTAAACATATTTTTATCCTAAAACCTATTGTATATTTTTGAGGATTCCAAGGATATTACTCACATTTACTTTGATGTTGATGTCACTTGTACGGATTTCCACAAATGCCCTATTTTTGCATGTTTTTGGTGTTTTTCAAGTGCTCTAAGAAGGGGAGAGTTTTCAAATCATAGAATTAAGTCATTTGGAGTTTTACTATCCATTCAAGTCCAAAAACATGCATAGTAAATTCTAGATATGATCAAACCAAGCCCATTTTCCAAGGTAATCTCAAATAGGATCAAAATGAGGCTAGGTGGTAAGGTCATTTCTTGGTTTACATACTTCCATAGGGTCTTAGGACCTAACAATTGACTTGGAGGTTGGTGATGTCCAAGGGAAATTTAATCACACACTTTTGGGTTCTTTAACATTGTGGAAGAATTCTAGAGCAAGAAAATAGGGTCCTAATCAAGGAGGCCTAATTGAGGCCTAATTTAAGAGAGAGTGTAATGTCCCCAAATTTATGTTAAAATGGTTTAATTAATTTAAGTTGTCCAAAAATTAAGATTACTTCAAAAGGATGACTTTAATTAATTAATTTTAATTAATATAGAAATAAAATATTAAATAAGTTGGCATCTTTTGGAAGATTCTTGGAAGCCTTTAAAAGAAGTTGAGGGCAAAGCAATTTTCATCTTTTTGTTGCTAAAAATATTCTGATGCAGTATTGTGAAGCTTGAATCTATGATTCAACTAAAATCTCTGAGGACGCAAACCTTCAGCAAATTGGAGAAGAGTTGGATGAAAACCTAGCTCTTTTTAGGGGTGGATTCATGACAGAATTCATATCATGCTTATTGATAAGATCTGGGGCTTCAGCGGTCATTCACTAGATATATCAAGTGTTCAGCATATACAGAGGTTTCCAAGTATTTATTTCATTAGATTTGATTTAGAAATATATATATATAAATCTTCATATTAGGTGCTATATGAAATCCACATAGATTGGTACCAGGCCGTACCAGTAGATTCAAAAAATTGAAGAAGGGCCCGTTCATAGTTGCATGTCACAAGGTAGTATAGAGGTCGACATCAGTAGGTCAGTGACTGACATCGACAGGTAGACCGACATCAACCGATCAGTGACCGACATCGGCAGGTAGGCAGACACAGGTAGGCAGAGATCACCACTAGGAAAATAATGATGGTAGTGTATTGACCGACGTCGATAGAATAACCGATGTCGGTGACTATGTTTCTGACACAGCGACCAGATCTATGCATACTTCCAAGTTCTTGGTTCTTTGGGCTTCATTATACTTTCTATAGTATTGTTGTGTACTGTAATTTTTTATTATTCACTGTTGAAGCAAATCTAGGCAATATATTTTTGTATCAGCATACTCTAAATGCAAACAATCAGATTTATATCTTTGTCTTGTAAGAACCTATATATTTTATGTCTCCAAATCTAGAAAGGGATATTTCAGTGGCATCAAAGCCAAGCATCTGGCCAGCCTGTAGGGGTGAATATATTTTATCTTTATGCATTCGGGAAGATTTGATATAACCCATAGGTACTTTACATGCAGAAGAGCTCAGTATGAGCGTGAGTTGGCTATAGATCAGGAACCTATCATGGCAGAAGAACAGGGGGATGCTCAAAGAAATCAAGATGAGGTAGAGAGAGAGATGATGAGGACTCTCATCACTACTTAGCCCAAGATTTTTCAAGCTTTAGACTGATTACAGGATACCATGGATCGTTTGGAGGTGGATAGACACAGAGGCAGGAGGAATAGATCAATTTTAGTGACAGGGAGTCATCATAGCCATCAGTCCAGTCAGCATAGTCATCAACCCCATTCTTCAATTAGGAGCACCCGTCATTCCTCTAGGCGACATCGCCATCATACGCCTACTCCAAATAGGCCATTACTTCCCCAGTTCATACCAAGGGAACATCCAGCACAGGTAGAACCACCTGAGGTTGGATTTCAAGAGTCAGTTTTGGCAGTCACCGCTGAGTGGAGAGCTCTAACTCTGGAGGTTCGGGAAGTCTTTCCTCTTCCTCAGTATTGTGCACAGCGTAGAGAGGCAGCTAGATTTAGAGGAGATCGTGGTAACAGACCACCATAGTAGTAGTAGAATCATGACCTCAATAGAGCTACTGGGAAGATTACATTAACCCCATATAATGGCTCTATTGACACTAGTGCAAGAGCTTGGGTCCACAAGCTAGACATATATCTTTCCTTGAGGCCCATGCCTGAGCGTGAGGCTATTCAGTTTGCTGTGCTGCATTTAGAGGGGGTTACATATGATTGGTGGCACCATGGATTGGTCACCCAGGATCACGCCTTAGTTCACTCCTATGCTGAGTTCACTGAGTGACTCATTGCACAGTTTGACCATAAGGATACAAAACTTTACTACAGGGAGTTGGCTCATCTTAGACAGACTGGTCATGTAGAATCATATGTTAATGAGTTTCAGCGTATTTCAATTATGGTACCTGATATGCCCCAGAAGTGTAGCATGATGTTATTCATTGAGGGATTACATGATAGATTTTAGTGTCTGGTACGTGCTTTCCAACCAGCCACGCTTAAGGAGGCCATTGATGTGACATTGAGATTGGATACTGTCCCCTCTTCTTATCAGGTTGATAAGAAACCAATCACAGACTCTTGGCCTACACAGAAGGCCAACACACCACAAAATAAAGAAGGGTCATCTTCTATAAACCCTTGGATGAATCAGGAGACAAGGAATGATTGGAGAAGGAAAAAGTTATGTTTTTCCTGCAAAGATCCATGGGAACCAGGACACCGTTGCATGGGTAAAGGAAAGATTCATTTGATTGAGGTGACTTCTGATGTAGGGGATGAGGAGGTTCCTGATACTGATATTGAGGATAATATAGAAGATGTTGAGCAGGTTTAGACATAGTTGGAGTTTGACACCCCTGAGCCTTTGGCATCAGCCAAAGTAATTATGGCTACCCTTTCTAGTTATCCTAACTTTCATGCCTTTCAATTGAAAGGTGCACTTAAGGGCAAGTGGGTCGTGAGCTTGGTAGATACAGGTGCTACACATAACTTCATTGATCAGAAGTTAGTGGGAAAGCATGGATTACAGTATGAGAAGTTTGGTGGTTTTGGAGTAAAGGTGGTAGATGGTGCAATTTTGGGTTGTACCAAATGGATTTCACATCTTAGTATTCAGATGGGGGATTACACTCTGACCGATGATTTTTATGTGTTTCCTTTAGAGGATTATGATGTGGTCTTGGGCATGCAGTGGTTACAGGGTATTGAGCGTTACATTATTGATCACCACCGTATGTAGTTAGAATTCCTCTCTGGGGGAAAGAAGATTATCTTGAGGGCAGCGCTAGATGGAGGACCTAAGGAGGTGTCATCTCACAGGATGGAGTCTCATTTTATAGGTGATGAGGTAAATGATTCTATTTGTTGCATGACATTTTCCCTTCTAATTATGAGTTAGCATCCTTATGGGGATTTGGAGAGCTTGATAATCAGAGTAGCGCAGCGGCCTTTTGCGAAGACTAAGGTATGTGATGGTGAGTTTGTTAATTACATATTGAGAATTATCACACTACTCTCTAGGAGAAATAAGGAGAATGCATTCATAGATATTTTACAGTATAGTGTTTCAGATAGTAGAGTTTGTAGATTTTTGAGAATGATATGGGATCCTAGAAGTTGGTGTTGGGTATCAGGAGCGAATTGCTTGAGGACAAGCAATCTCCAGGAAGGGAGGACTGTAATGTCCCCAAATTTATGTTAAAATGGTTTAATTAATCTAATTAATTTAAGTTGTCCAAAAATTAAGATTACTTCAAAAGGATGACTTTAATTAATTAATTTTAATTAATATAGAAATAAAATATTAAATAAGTTGGCATCTTCTGGAATATTCCTGGAAGTCTTTAAAAGAAGTTAAGGGCAAAGCAATTTTCATCTTTTTGTTGCTAAAAATATTCTGATGCAGTATTGTGAAGCTTGAATCTGTGATTCAGCTAAAATCTCTGAGGATGCAAACCTTCAACAGATTGGAGAAGAGTTGGATGAAAACCTAGCTCTTTTCAGGGGTGGATTCGTGACAGAATTCATATCATGCTTATTGATCAGATCTGGGGCTTCAATGGTCATTCACTAGATATATCAAGAGTTCAGCATATACAGAGGTTTCCAGGTATTTATTTCATTAGATTTGATTTAGAAATATATATATAAATCTTTACATCGGGTGTTGTATAGAATCTGCATAGATTGGTACTAGGCCATACCAGTAGATTGAGAAAATTGAAGAAGGGCCCATTCGCAGTTGCATGCCGTAGGGTAGTACAGAGGCCGACATCGGTAGGTCAGTGACTGACATCGGTAGGTAGACCGACATCAGCCAATCAGTGACCGAAATTAGTAGGTAGGCAGAGATCACCACCAGGAAACTGATGACGGCAGTGTATCGACTGATGTCGGTAGAATAACTGATGTCGGTGACTATGTTTCTGACACAGCGACCAGATCTGTGCATACTTCCAAGTTCTTGGTTCTTTGGGCTTCATTATAATTTCTATAGTATTGTTGTGTACTGTAATTTTTTATTATTCACTGTTGAAGCAAATTTGGGCAATATATTTTTATATCAGCATACTCTAAATTCAAACAATTAGATTTATATCTTTGTCTTGTAAGAACCTATATATTTTGTGTCTCCAAATCTAGAAAGGGATATTTCAGAGAGAAAAGTAGAAAAGATAAAATTAAACTCAGAGTCTAAAGGTGAAATTTGACATGGAAATAGAAGGCCATAATGGTTCCTATAATATTCCCTTGCTTTCTCAATATCATCCATACAACTCCATACACAAGGAGGTTTATAGGTTTTTAGGGCTATAAGGAAACTAGACCTAGTAAGGGCTTAACTAGAAAAATGAGCTCATGGGAGTTGTTCCAAGAACCAAAATGGTGTGTTTGAGACTTGATAAATATTTGAAGACCATTAATGGATTTTGGATGAGTTGAAGAATATGTACTTTAGTTTTGACCCACTTGGACCAAATTAGGTGTTGGAAATCAAGAGTTACAAGACACCTATGCACATGAGTAATGGAATGGCAGATCAGAGGAGTTTCCTAAGGCATGTCAAAAGTTAAATTAGTGGTATGAGATCTGTTAAAGGTGAATTCATGGCTGGAAGGTCCATTTTTCACTCCTTTCATTTAAGAAATAATAGTTTTCAAGGAGCTAATCAAGGTGTCAAGCCAATTTGTAACCCCCATGACACTTAGAAGGTTGGAGCTGATTCAAGAGTGAGACACATGGCCTTATAGGTGTGATTAGACTATCTCATAACTCATTTTTTGGTTGTAATTATCATGGACATTTTTCAATCTTCTTCTAACACACATCTATCTCTCTCGCTTCACACTTCTTTATATAAGTAACCACTTTTGGCTAAGTTTATAATATCCAAATTTGGCATGGAAAAACCCTGATGGTTTGAATAATATATTTGCCTTTGAATAAAATATTTTAAATCTAGTTTTGAGTTCATAACTTCTTATCTAAGTGTGTGAAGTATTGCATAGTTGAATGATAAGTGATAATCATCTATCTTTGTGTTCACTTTACTCTTTCATGTTTTGTACAAGTGGTCTGCTCTCTAATAGGTCACATGAAGTGTAGTTAGTGTCTTTATATGTCTCTAAGTGTAAATAATATAAATAGTGTCTACAATCATAACTCTTGTTCATTCACCTTGAGAGGTGCATTGCATATCACCTTCATGTTTTAAATACTTATGTTATAGAAAACTTAGATGTTGAAGCTAGTTTTGTGCATCATATTTCATAGTGTGAGTTAATGGTAGTTTAGTGGAGATAAAAATGGTGTATCACCTCATTATACTAGGTTCCTTTCATGTTCATTCTATCCCTTTTCATCCTAAGCAAGCAAATAGTACATATGATGAGCTACAATGAACATATTTAGGGAGCTAGTCCTTTAATCTAGAGGTTTACCTCTAATATAGACTACCCATAGGCCTATATGTAGTCCAATGTTTAACTCAATTTGGAGGAGGATTGAACTACCTATATAAGGGTGAAAATTTGAGTGATAACAATTTTAGCATGCTTGATGGGACTATTATCTCAAGCACTTCTGATCAAGGTGAATGCTAGTCTTGACAACATCATAACTACATAAGTGTTCCTCACTCAACATTTGGTGACTCCACTAAAAGTAATATATGGTTGAAGACCAAGTTTTCTTATTTCCTTTGTTCATGTTTCATGGTCCTTACTAGATCAGCTGATAGTAGAAGTAACCATCCCATAAATACACTCCCTCATCCTAAACTTCCCCTTAAAGTTCAATATCATGAGCCTATATTGACATTTGAAGATCAATAAGATTTTACAAGTCAATAAGAGTAAGAGAGTGAAGAAGACTTTGAAGACAACATGGCTAGGCAACATGCTTTCCCAGCCTTCAATACTAAAAACCCTATAAACCTCAATGCCTATGAGATATCCCTCCCAATGCCGCCAAGATTGTTCCCACTTTTAATGGGAAAGGTCCTATCACTCTAAGTGAGCATATTAGGGACATTTCTAACTTCTTCAATTTCCATAATTTTAATGAAGTTAACATATCAGTCTGATTGCTTGTCATGTCTCTTATGGGAAAAGCCTTTGATTGGTAGAGAACATTGTTAGGAGGATGTATCACTACTTGGGATGAGCTAAATGTCATCCAAAGAGGGCTTAAGGAGACTATGCATGAGTTTAATGGAAGGTTTCAAAGAACATAGAATAGGATGCCACCTGCCATGAGACCCCTTATAAGTTTTATTTTCCCAACCTATCTTAGAGCTGTAGGATCTGGTATAGTTGTCATGTTGCTATCTATGGATGGGTACACTTTTCCTGGAGCCCATGACATAGCCATTAGAGTTGAGAATGTTTTGATCCAATCCAGTAATCTCCTTTTAAATTTATATATGCCCATATTTCCTAATATGTTTTTCTACTCCAATACTTAGTCCAATTCTAAGTTCATGCAACAAGTCTAGATCTATCCCAAATAAATCGTATGATGCCATTGATTTGGATACAAAATGTAAGGCCTTGCAGTCTCATATTAGAAAACTAAATCAATAACTTGGAGATCACCAAAACCCCTACTACTACCCTCCACAATAAAATAATTTCCCACCTCATCATAATGGTCAAGGGAGGGGACAAGGTCATCCTCACTTTAATAGGCCACCCGATGCCTATAATCCAAACTCTACTCCCAACACAAGAGACATGGTTCTAGTCCATAGTAACTTGGTTCAAGGTTAAGAATGATAGCCTAAAAGATAGTATATGAATGCCAATGAGGGTGAAGGAAAAGGTTTGGTAGCTCAAGGAGAACCTACTCCTCAATTGATAGTAGAAGATGAGAGATTCATGCAAGTAGAATCAAATGGAGAGTATGGCAATCAAGGAGTGAGCCTTGAAAACTTCCAAGTAGAAGATACACTTGTACTAAATTAGAGTACTCCAGTTGCATCCAACACAAGGTCAAAGAGAAGATCCCTGGGAGATGTTAAATATGTGAATACAAGTTCAAACAGACTTCCTTCAAGGCATCAAGGTGTGAATGTAAATGTGGCAACCTCTACAAGTCTTTCACCTGTTCCAAATTAGAATTTGGGAAAAGTGACTCAAAGTAATTCATTGCCTCAAGCTCAAGGCACTTCTTTTCCTCCAAGAATTTAAGAAAATTTGAATGTTTCTTATTTGAATGTCATTGATTCGTTGAATAGTACAAAGACTAGTATATCTCTTTGAGAAGTACTCCACATGCCCAATCAAAAGTAACTACTTCAAGAGTAGTTGTACCAAATCCATATTAGTCCTAAACCATCATGATATGGTGGTGTAGCCATCACTAATGCACCTAATAATATTATTTAACCCTCCACAAAATATAAAAACCCTCCACCTTTCTATCTCACCCTCATTATGTGAGACAAACTAGTCCATAATTGCACTGTGGATAGTGGGGCAAGTACTTCAATTATGCCCAAGCTAGTTGTAGACAAGTTGGGCTTGAAATATGATCCATATATTAAAGGAGTGTTGCATGTTTGTGTAACTCCATCCAAGTTAGTAGGGATCATCAAAGGTTTGAAGGTATTCTTGTATGATTTGCCAAGCTTTCCAATTTCACAAGATATAGTGGTGGTAGATCTGCCTGCACATTTTGCTATTTGCCTATCAAGAGACTTCATTGCCAAGATAGGAAGATATATTTCTACTAATTGGTATTTCTTAGAATGTAAAAGAAGGTATGGAGCAAAGGTGACTATAAGGACATATCCATTGGCTAAGTTCCATGTTAAACCATATGTAGAAGCTAGCTCTAATTTGAATTGTACTATCCATGAGGAAGAGGAGCATATTATAGATGATGGAGCATATTCCAAACTTGAGGGTATCTTTGATCTCTTGCAAGATGAATATGGTGCTAAAACATATGAATATGATCTATATTTTTTCATTGAATGGACAAACCTTGGCACATACATCATTCATGATGAAGGTGATCAACATTCTGAGGTAAGCCTTGATGATCTTTTTCAACAAGCTACTGAGGGTAACTATCTTATTCATATGTATAATGTTGAGTATTCAAGTGTGATAGATCATGAAGATGTCAAAGATGGTACAATTCTACCTATTCAAAATGAATAGGTTCATGGATGTGACAGTCATGAAGAAGAGGATGATTTATGGTAGAAGTTTCATGCCATAGTACAAGAACTTGAGCAAGTAAGATAGTCCTTCCTAAAAAGAAGAATGAGCTTGAGAGTGAGGTCATTTGTGGACCTAAGAAGCATGAAGAGAATAATCCAATCACTATCAAGTAAGCTACAGTATTGAAGGATTTCAATCAGGCCATGGCAAAAAGTCTTTTGGCTAAGGATTAGCCCAAACCTCAATCTAATGTTGAACCACTAGCAGACATGTTTGAGTAGCAAGAAGACTAGTTTGATGATCCTAGACATTAAATGTATCATGGTCTAGAGGAAGGTGAAGTTGAAAAAAGTTTCATGCTTCCCAAGAATAAAAATGAAGAACACTAAATAGACATCAAGGAGATCAAGCAAGTTACACTTTTAAGCAGTCCTAAATAGGAGTTAAGAGGACCATTCCATGGAGTTTCAAATGGTGTACTTGTAGCTAGTAGAGATTATGTGATTGGTAAGTCATTTGATCATCTTCACATGCAAAAAATTTACAACAAACATCCATCATATGGTGACTTATTTTAATGGAGCAGCTATGATTAAAGAAACATTCTTTTTTATCCTAGTTAAAGTAAGAATAAGTGTTGCATGACCTCAAACATGTTTTGAAGTTTGTACATAGTAGGTTAGGTATGTTGTTTGAAGTCTTTTATATGGTTTTCCCTAAATGCTTTGAAGCATAGTGTGTGTTTCCTTCTTATTGTGTGTTTTGTGTGGGTTTGAAGTATTTTGAAGGCATATTAGTCTTAGATTGAATAGAAGAGTGACCCCATATCCCAGTGGAAGGAGAAGGATACTGACCCATTAACATTGCAGGTATGCTACCCTTGTGAATCACCAATAATGTTGACCATATTTTGACTTGGGGTCAAAATTTGGTCATCCCCTATAGGTTAAAACTTTATATAGGTATCTAATATTTTTTATGGTATTTTCATGGTCCCAAGTGATCTTAGATAGTCCCATATGGTCATATGTGTCCTTGTTTATCATTTTCCAAGTTTTGGTCTTACGTTTACTTATCTAGTCCTATGATCAATCATAAGGTATTGAGATGGTCAAACATAGTCAAAGGTATAATATAGTCTAGAGTCACTATAAAAGGTTATTTTTATGTCATTTAATGTCATATTATCCTACACTAACCTTTATTTGACTCTCATGTGTAAAAAATGTTAATTTGGCCACCTTTTGGCCCATGTGGAAGAGCTAGATGTACCATTCAAATAAGATAATTATTAAAATAATATTAAAAATTCCATTTATATAATAAAAAATGTTAGATAAGGTACATGAATAGTTATATTCTAATAAAATCTATAGTTCAACACTTAATCTTGGTAAAAGGATACTTTACAAGCACTTGTACGACCTTATAAGATCATTTTTTAGTTAAAAATGGTTTATAAGTGTCCCTTGGGATCCCTAATATCACTTTACATATTTAGACCAAATATAAAGTCTAAATAACACTCTTGACACCTTTTCTCCTCCATCGTTGCCTTCACAAGCTCAAGAAGGCAAATTTACATTGAATTGTACAGACAATAAAGAGAGAGTTAGGAACTAAAACTTTGGCCATTGTTAGGGGTACAAGTAATATTGAAATAAGTGGCATTGGTTTACAAATTTATGTATTATTATTTATTAATAATCACTAAGAGTGATAGCAGATCACTATGGCCTATTCATCCAAGAGGGGTCTATTCTTGCACTTATTTCTATAGCTTAGGAATTGATGCAGAGGAATGATTTTGAGAGTTGTTTTAAAAGGTCTTTTAACTTCATTTCATGGTGGTTTTGTTATCCAAATAATCTCTATGAGGTGTTTTCACTTGAAAGAAGAATGTCTTAGTGTACAGGTTGTTTTAGTGAATTATGTTGCAAGTCTTTGTTTTATCTTCATGTTAGTGATTTTCAGAGGTTTATAGTGCTTAATTTTTTATGTAAACTCCATTATTTTCATGTATTCCATGTTCTTTTTTCCTAAGGTGTGTTTTTGTTCCATATCCTTCAAATATGCTTGTTTTTGGGAACATAGTTTATGTTTGAACAATCTATTGGAGGTATGATTGTCAATATTAGCTCAATTACTAGTAATATCTCATAGTGTGAGGTTATTATATGATACTATACTCCTAAAAGTAAAGAACGGTTTAAGATAGGAGTCCAAATGCATACTTTTGTAATGAGAGGTCATAGTTGTTTCCTTCAATTGCATCTTATACGGATTGTAGAAGTAAAGGGAAGAAGTTCAAAGCTATGTAAAATACTTGACACATATCCTCATTCCTTCATGATATTCATGGTTGTACTACCTTCACCAAAGTGGTACAAACTAATTAGGTGTTATAAGTCTCAACACATAAAACATATATCTATATACTTGATTGTGTATACAGTTTGTATATAGTGTAAGATGAAGTGGAGGGTGACTTGATTCTTGGTTATAATATTTACGTAGTATACATAAGTGTTAATGAGGTGTTTCATGGTTTGATAGACTTGAAAGGTTAAAAAATTGCTTGAGATATGTCTCTTTGTATAATAATATATAGTCAAATGAGACCTATAGGCCCTTAGGCCAATACGTCTTCATTTTGAGCCTTAATCAATATCAAAACAATATAAAATCAAAGCTAAATTGTATAAACTTTATTGTAATACAAGAAAAAATAGGATATAATCCTCGAAGAAGCCACTAGGTCACTTGCAAGTGAAAGATGATAGTGAGTTTGAATTTACAAGTTTCTTAAGAACACCTAAATTACCATGTATAAAAGGACCAAGGAATAATTTGTAGACCCTATAGACATTGGAACTTCATCTAAGCTCATGGACTATTAATAAGAAGAGTGATGTTGAAGGAGAGATCTACACACAGTCAAGTAGCCCTAATGCACATCTAGAGGTGACCAATTAGATAGTAGGTCATAAGTCTAATAAAATAAGGATTGAAACATGTCTAAAAGTGTTTGAACATATTTTGGTATCTCAGCTAAGTTTATGAACCAAATAAGTCTAGTTCTGAGAAGGGTGATAAGGTCTTAAAACAAAACACATTCACTACTTTAAGAGCATCACCTATAAGTGGCTTAGAGGGTTAGTTTCATTCTCAGACCTAAAGGAAGAGTAGAAGAGTGTTTGAAAACTCAAATTAAAGACTTAAACTATGCTCATTAACATTGAGGAAGTTAGTGATGTAGTAAAGTGAGGTTCAAACACATAAATGCAGTCTTGATGCCCTCATGAGCACCTATAGGTTACTCTAACTGTAGACTATCTATAGGCTTGAAAGAGAGAGTATAGAGATTTTGAAAGTCTCTCGAGTCCTCTTTGTGACTTCCACTAAGTCTATGACATATTGAATAAGTCAGAATGGGAAGAATTAGGTCCTAAAGCACCAAGAACAAATTCAAAAGTTTCTAAAGACACCTAAAGGCTACCTTTTAAGACACATACAGGCTGGTTCTAAGCTTAGAAGTGTTGGCAGAGGTGTTTGAAGAGAACCTGAACCTAATCTGAGACTTCAAATAATTCATAAAACATTGAGAGGTCATTGAGATAAGAGTGAGGTTTCTAAACCCTATCACAGTCAAGTGACCCTAGAGGTAAGCTACATGCCTACTAGTGGAATGGACTGACATCAAACCCAGAAAGAAGACAAAGTGTTTGAAAAGGTTTTGAATCCTAATTGAAAATTTCAACTAGGTTCATGAACTATTAGAAGGATACCTATGAGGTTGATGGGTTTATAAACTCAAATTAAGTCAAGGGACTCTCTAAGGGAATACACAGACTCTAAGCTCAAGATAGACAAAACTTAAGCCTAAAGGGAGAGTAAAGCATGGAATGAGGGACTCTAAGTTCCACCTAAGGGTAGATAAACAAGCCAAATTGAGTTTTGAGACCAAATCAAATGAAACTTGATAAGGACTAACTAAACTAAGTTTCAAACCTCATACACAGTCATATCAAAACCCTGCACATAGTCACAGGCCTACAACTAGTCTTGATAAATTGAAGTGTTGAGGTCTCTATATGAATGACTAGGCTTTGTAAATTGGTATAGATGATGTTTGTGAGTTGAAAAATATTTTCATGACCATATAAAATCAATATTAATAGTGTAAGTACTCACTATTTTATCTCTGATTTGGCCTACTCTTTTGGTAAGGGGCAGTCAAGAGACTTAGGGGTCCACTTGAGGTCAAAGGCATAAATCAAGATTTAAAAACCTCATGAAGGGACCTTGAGTGTAGTGAATATTCATATAATATGTATATATACACTCTTAGGTGGAAACAAGCTTAGGTTTCCATCCAAATGCCCTTGAAGGTTAGCAAGAAGGATATAGGTCTTAAACCCCAAGATCCTTGACCAAAACACCATGATTACATAGAGGAGTAACGAGCACTAAAAAATCATGTATAATCATATAAAGGTATATTTAAGGTTTTTAAACCTCTATAAATAGTTAGATGAAGTTTTGAGACCCAAAACCTAATCTAAACCTATCTCACACTCAAAAAACACTAAGCAAACCACCCGAGGAGTAACTTCAAATGCTCATACCATAGGTCACACTTTTAATGGGACCCTAATCCATTTGGAATAGTTGAAGAGGTATATCAATAAGGTTTCCCAAGTGGAATGAGTTAATTTAATTATCTTTTCTTTATGAACAATCATTAAGACCCCAAGCAGGTCTTAAACCTCTCTTAAACCATGGTAGTGACTAGTCATGGAGAAAATAATTAAATTTCACATCCATTGACATATTTTTATCCTAAAATATCTTGGATGTTGTTTATGACTCCAAGTAGGTTACTCACATGTACTTTGATATTGATGTCACTTGTACATATTTCTACAAATGTCCTATCGTTGCATGTTTTGGAATTTTTTCAAGTGTTTAGAGAAGGGAAGAGATTTTAAATCATGGGATGAGGTCATTTATTATTTTTAATATACATTAAAGTCCAACAAATTTCACAATATATTATGTATATAATTAAATCAGGCCCATTTTCCAAGGCAATCTCAAACAGGTTCAAAATGAGATTAGATGGTAAGGCCATTTCTTGGTTTCCATACTTCCATAGGGTCTCACGACCTCAAAATTGACATGAAGATTGTTTATGTCCTAGGGAAAGTTAATCACACACTTTTGGGTGATTTAAAATGTGTCGTATAAGTCTGGAGCAAGAACATAGAATCTTAAGCAAGGAGGCCTAATTCAAGAGAGAGAAAGGCAGAAAAGATAAACTTACACTCAGAGTATAAAGATGAAATTTCACATTGAGTTATAAATCCATAATGGGTCCTATAATATTCCATTTTTTATAAATATCATCTACACAACTTGCTACACAAGGAAAATTATAGGTTTTTAGGGCAATAAGGAAACTAGGCCTAGTAAGGGCTTAAGAAGCAAAATGAGTTATTGGGAGTTATTACAAGAACCAAAATGGTATTTTTATGACCTAAGAAAATATTTTAATACCATTCATGGAGTATGGATGAGATAAATAATATTCACTTGAGTTTTGACCCATTTGGACAAAATTAGGTGTGGGAAATGAAGAGTTACAAGACACCTATGCACATGAATGATGGAATGGTAAGTTAGAAGAGTTTCCTAAGGCATGTCAAATGTTTAATGAGTTGTTTGAGATAATTTCAATATTAATTCATGGCTGTAATTTCCATTTGTCACTCTTTTCATGCAAGGAAGGGCAGTTTCCAAGGAGCTAGTCAAGGTGTTAAGCTAATTTGTAACCCCCACACCACTTGGAAGGTTGGAGATACTTCAAGACTGATACACATGGCCTTGTACATGTGCTTAGACTATCTCATAATTCCCCTTCTGGTTGTAACTCTCATGGATACTTTTCAATCTTCTTCTACCATACCCTTCTCTCTCTCTCTCTCTCTCTCTCTCTCTCTCTCTCTCTCTCTCTCTCTCTCTCTCTCTCTCTCTCTCTCTCTCTCTCTCTCTCTCTCTCTCTCTCTCTCTCTCTCTCTCTCTCTCTCTCTCTCTCTCTCTCTCTCTCTCTCTCTCACACTTCTCTATATAAGTAACCACTTTTGGCTAAGTTTTTAAGATCTACATCTGG
This sequence comes from Torreya grandis, assembly GCA_037957365.1. Lineage (NCBI taxonomy): Eukaryota > Viridiplantae > Streptophyta > Pinopsida > Cupressales > Taxaceae > Torreya > Torreya grandis. Next base: position 805,790 of record JARHVA010006143.1, on the reverse strand, counting down.
TATGGAACATCCCTTATGGTTTTAATATTATTTGTGCCTTTTAATAAAATATTTTCAATCTATTTTTGAGTTCATAAGTTCTTTTCTAAGTGTGTGAAGTAGTGCATAGTTAAATGACAAGTGATAATCATCTATATTTGTGTTTAATTTACTCTTTCATGTTTTATGTAAGTAGTCTAGTCTCTAACATGTCACATGAAGTGTAGTTGGTGTATTTGTCTATCTCTAAGTGTATGAAATAACATTATTGTTTAAAATTATACCTCTTGTTCATTCACCTTGAGAGGTGAATTGCATATCACCTTCATGTTTGAAATACTTATGTTAGAGAAACCTTGGATGTTAAAGCTAGTTTTATGAGTCATCTTTCATAGTGAAATTTAATGGTATTCTAGTGGAGATAAACTTGATGCATCACCTTTTTATATTATGTTCCTTTCATGTTATTTCTATCCCTTTTCATCCCAATCAAGCAAATAGTATAGGTGATGAGCTATAATGAACATATCTAGGGAGCTAGCCCTTTAATCTAGAGTTTTACCTTTGCTATAGGCGACCCAAAGGCCCAAAGGTAATCCAATGTTTCACTCAATTTGGAAGAGTCTTGAACTACCTCTCCAAGGGTGCAAAATTGAGTGACAATAGTTACCATTTCATTATAGGTACCAAACATAGTGATATTGTAAATAGTAATGTGCATAGGTAAAGATCATGGTAACCAACATAGTATATGCATGAGATACATCATGTAAAAATCATAGGTTATCAAATAATAACTCCAATCAAATTTCATGCAAGTATGTATTTACATCTAGGAATTCATCATGCAAGGACATATGAATCACATGACATGACACTATAATAATGAAAAATAGAGGATCATTTATGAAAAAATATTCAACAATAAGAATACACTAAAACACACAAAAACATACACATGAAAATAATAGACCAAATATAGATATGCAAAAAAATTAGTATTGTAACAATTGTAATGTAACCATACAATGTAGATATCCATGTCATACAAGATGTAGGTACTGGTAAGCTATGATATAATAAATGTAAAATGTATCATTATGATAAATAGAAAGCAAGAAAGATATCATAATAAATTTTGTTGCATATAGATCCCCTAAGGTAGTGCATGTTACCACTATTATCATACCCTTTATGGTGTAGGAAACATAGTATCCACCTAGCATCTAATAGTCCATAGTCATATATAACTTGTATATCTTGCATCTCACCCACTCAAAGAATACTATGAGAAGCATGTGTATAAAACATGAATGAGAGAAACATCTTTCATAGGTATATAATCATAATATGTATCCATCGATAAAGTAATTTTTAAATATTTTTATTTTCTAATGGTTTTAAATATTTATAATTTAATAGAAGAAGCAAGTAGATGAATTGACAAATAAGCCAAATGCAACAAGAAATCAAAAATAAGTGAAGCTAAATTTAATAAATAAATACGTATGGGAAATATCAAGATAAAAATGTAAATAGGCAAGCAAATGGGTAAAAAAATAATAAACAAGTGAATCTCAATAGAATAAAATAAAATTCAATGGGTGCAATCAAGAAACCACCCAAATAAGTAGGCCAAAGTGGCACAAAACTGAATAAGAATATGAACATTAAAAATAACATACAACTTCCCTTAGAACTCAATATGTGTTATGATGGAATGTCTCAATATATATGTTTTCATCATTAGGAAATATGCACACTAATAATTAATGTGATAAGAAAATCATAAATTAAAGGACCAATGAAACATAGTAATCAATGAAAAACTAAGGGCCTATAAGAATATCAAGGAAAAATAAAAGGAAAGTACCAAAGTATAAAATCTAGAAGATGTAGTAGAATGCAATCAACTCAATGTAGAAAGTTATCTAAAGGATATGCCATATAGAATAAAAAATCTATGTAAATTAATAGTCCTATTTTATAATAATGATATATTAATGAAGCACAAGATTCTGGCTACTAGGGATAACTGATGGTATGATCTATAATAGACAACCTAGAATATCATAATTATATGTGTTTCTCAAAGTATCAACAAAGTAGTCATGAGATGTGTAATAAGTGAAATCATAATTCAATGGAGAGATGTGTGGTGAGTGAGATGGAATATCTATAGAAACCTATATAGGATAATATGTAAAAATATGTTATGATAAAATCGATGATACAGTATGATTCACAATAAGAGGTTGAAAATCAATATGGGGATGTGGATGAGTATGAAATATAGGAATAAAAGGTGAATATTAAGAAGATAAAGCTTGATTAACTTGTACATGATATAATGGTGGCATTGGACATGAAAATGTAGTAAATAATGGTGATGATGTTGTAGACTCATATGTAATAGGATCCATAATTGATGGTTGTGAAATAGTAGGTATCACATGAGGTTGGATATTTTTTTCTCACAAATCACACATTTGATCACATTTGTAGTATATCAAGGTTACAAGGTGTGTAAAAAATGGTATATACATAGTTATCATGCATAGACTTAAGACAATGGTGAAGTGTATAAGGTATTTATCTCATCTTATTAAGACAATGACATCAAAGTAATAGATTATGTAATCTTATGTTGGGAATGACATAAAAATATAAGGACCACAAGACTAATTACAACTAGTACTATAATTTGAAAAAGTGGCATGAATAAAATTTCATTGTAACTATGAAGTACCATAGTCATACTAAGTAAATCTCATTTAGTGTAGCCATTATCAATTATAATGCCATGTGTGCTTAAATTGTGATGGGAAAAAATGTGGGAATGTATAAAGGATCATTTTTTTAATTCATTTTTAGGTATCTCATGGTCATATAACGTAGTGAAGATTCTTGTCATTTAGAACTTAAAACTAGACAATAATGGGATCAACCTCATGCTAATCTGAAATAGTCAAATGATGTATATATATATATATTTATTCATATTTTATAACTCTATATTATTTATGATTTATAAAAGGATTTTAAAATACTTTCAACTGTTGAATATGAATTTTGACATATTTGGTCAATGTAGAATTATAACTTTCGATTTGAATAATGTTTTTATTGCTGAGATCTTGAATCTTATTTGTTAATTTGAATCATCCACTAGTTGAAAGTCCAAACTATCAATGATATTCATAAAATATATTTCCTCTATACACTATGAAATATTTGAGTAATATCTAATGTATATGATTCATGTAAAGTAATAGTCTTACATTTGAGCAAGTGTTTAAGAATTTTTTGAGGTGGGTCTGGTAACTTCATAAATTAAAGAGTGTTACTATAAGTTGGAAAAATCGTTTGATCAATAATTTATTAAATTATGTTGATATATTATCCCCACTCTTAATTTTAAAATTAGGTGCATCATTAGTCATAGGTTTGAATGTTAGCTTTCATTGATATTTGGAGGTAGTGAATGTAGAAGTGATAGATATATAATTTAGCATATCGGTACCCATAATTATAATCTCTATATCATGTATTGTATGACAAAGCTCATCAAAAAATTCATGTGTTAAACATGACTTTATCCTTAATCAGATAAACCACACTATTTGAGAATATACTGTGAAGCTCACTTTAGGGAATTTGGTGTGATTCTTTCAAAAGCATGGTTTTAAATGTAAGCACATAGTTATAAATATATTTATTAGGTATTTGTTTTATTTAAGGGTTTTGATAAAATTTAAACTTTTGACTAAAGTTTATATAAATATATGGTAATAACATCTTGAATTTTTTTTTGAATCTACACATAGAACCCACAGTATGGTGTAGAACCAATCGAGGGCATTAGATATGAGACTTCTATGAAATTGATTTATCATAATTAAAGAATTGTGATTAAAACCAAATAAAGATGCAAAATAAGCTCTAATATGATCTGTTGGATACCCATTTCCACTATATAATTTGAATATAGGCAGTTGAAATGAAGTGGGAAAAGGATGAAGAATAAATTTTTTGAGCCAAAAGGTTATGTAATATATCATAATATGAAACCACAAGTATAGGTTTGTTAGATGATTTAAATAATTTTAAAAGTTTCAGTCATATTTCATCAAATTTTTATCATACTAAAATAGTAGTAGATGTACCATTAGGTGTAGGATTATCATTAGTATGTGTATATGTAATAATTTATGCCTTAATATGATTAACATTAGTTGCAATGGAGACATGATTGGTATTTTTACTATGTTAAATACCAAGGGATGAATTATAAAAATGTGATTGTGGAGGAAATTTGTCATTGGATTGGTAATAGGAAGAATCATGGAATCCTTGGGTTGTATAGGAATAATATTATTTAAAAAAGGAGGGGGTTTAGAAATAGGTGACGGTAAATCAGTGTCAATAGTAGCATGAGGATCTCTAGCCTCACCACTTAATGTAGATGTAGATACTATAAGTAGTAGAGTAGTATCATTCAAAGGATCTATGTGAGTAATATAAGGAAAATCTTCTTAATTATTAATTATTTATTATGCACTTTATCATTTTACAATAATGATTCTAAACAATTATAATGCTTATTTATTGTAGATTTAAAATTATAAATGATAGTCAATCAAAAACATTAGAAAAATGGGTATCATAATTTGTTTTTGGTTACTATCATCATTACAAGGAGAAACATAAAGTACTCTATTAGAAAAAAAATCCATTGGTACCAAAATCAAATAAAGGAGGAGTAATATCAATAGAAGTGACCATGATCAATAAAACAAAAAATAAAAATAAAGTTTAAATTTGAAAATGAGATTTGTAATTAGAGAAGATTAAACCCTAGAAAAATAAAATTTATAAATGATGAAGAAATAAAGGCACATACACCAAATTATGAAAGATGTATTCAATAAAAAAGTGGATATATGTATTTAAGTCATGAGCTAGGGATTTATCAAAGAATGTAAAAATAAGATGTAGATTTTAAATCATATCTAGAAAATAAAAATCAACCATGAAACCCTAAGGGTAATCTCTCTCATATATATATGATTCCAATGAATGGAGGGTTCACCATTTTGTTTAAAATATTTATGGTTTAAGATGAATTGAGATACATAAAAATAATTAAAACTATTACACAAGAGAGATCTTGAATATAGTTGTATAAAATAGTAAGTCAAATTTACCCTAGTGGCTAAAAATAGTAAGGAAGCATAAATGTAATTGATGTAAAAATAAATTGATATTATGTATAGAGAAAATCATAAACATTCACACTAGGTAGAATATTGGGATTACAAGAGAGCAAAATGCTCTAGAAGGAATCAATTAGATTTTTGAAAAATATGGAGTACTCACTATTAACATAAAAATTTGGTGCGTTAGTAAGTACCAATTAATCTATTCAATGCATATTGAATAGTTGAATTAGTACATCTATTATTATTGATGAATATTTTACTAATAATAAAATCTATATTTCATACCTTTATGGGTTTGGAGTATTTTTTTCAAGTTTTCCTCCTAATGACAAAGTTTTGCAATTGCACTCTTTCAAATTAGAGGGAAAATATCTAAATTAACTTATTCTTCTTTCCTTGACTTAATTTTCCAATATATATATATATATATAAGGTAGAGAAGTAGTTTGGGTCAAAAAACCTAAAGGGAGCTACAGATACATATCCTACATTGTAGAATCAAACCTCACATAGTTATTGTGTAGTGTAAATATAATATTGAGAAGGGTGATGATGCATATACATAAACATTAGTATAAAACCTCATTTTGTACAATTTTATGATGTCATAATAACTTGAATAAGATTCGAGTATCAAGATGCAAGTGTATAAATATACCTAAGTTGAAGGATCTAACTTTATTTGGAGAGACAATAATAGGATATTCTTAGAGGATTGATACTTGAATCTTCTTGGTAAATAAATAGGAATGATTTGTATATATAGGAATATTATATTAATGACACGTGAAATGGATGACAATAAAATGTAGTGATATATGAAATAAAATGTGTTAGAAACCATGCCAATGTAGAAGAACACAAAAAACAAAGGAGACATATTAGATGGCCTACCAAATCTACATGTAGTAAGTTTTAAGGTAAATTTGTGGCTATCAAATCTATGTTAGGAGAGATAAATGATCTATAAGTGTGCAAGAAACTTATAAGATAGTCAAATAGACTCAAAATCTAAAATGGATGAATGAGTATGACACCTAAAAGGGAGAAGGTATAAGAAAAAATAGTGTTGGGAATTTTATAAAAATAGACAAATATAGATAGGTGAACCAACTGTGAAAAATTGAGTAATAATATTATGGTAAAGGAAATTTTAATTTTTTTAGCTATCTACATAATGCCCCTAATTTTATTGCATATGTGAGTAAATTAATGCACACATCGAAGTATGAAAAAAACTAATGGAAGCATGTACCTTGAATTACTTAAGAAATGAAGAATGAATCGAATGAAGTTTGAGATAGGCTCCATCCACATGGATTTGATATATATTGAAAGTGGAGATAACTAAAAAAAATGGTAAATTTTAGCAAATTTTTACTGTCGATATCAATGTGAAAATCTAGTAATTTACAAAATGTAAATTGTAAAGAGAGCATAAGAATGACTACACCTGGTGATATTCAAAACATGTTGGTGTAAAACCAAACTTTATTTAAATGAGTAATTTTTAGAAAAATTATGGACATAAATAAAGATTATTTGAGAGTTATTATAGCTAGATCTACTTCTCAATCAAGGAAGTAGACAGATGGATCATTTCTAGTGCTCTCAATTTTCTCAAGTTTACTCAATCCTAAATTTTTATCAATATTTTTACTTAATGATGAAAATATACACAAATATTTGGATAATTTTCCCTTTTTGAGGTGAGGGATTGTAAAAAAATGCACTTCAATCACTAATCTCAAAATAAATTTTCAAATGCAACATGTGTTACAAAATTTATATGGTAGGAGCATCAAAATTCATGAAATTTGGTATAAATCACATGTAACCATCACATAGTATAATTATATAATTTGGAAAATTTAACCATTTCAAAATATCATATAAAGTGAAATATAAGGGTTTTCATCCTTTTATGAGGGTGAAATACTATAGTATATGGGGGAAACAACATGCCCCAACACATCAGTAAATAGGAAGATGGATAACTAATCTATACATATATAACCACATACTCAGGATAATGTCATGTAATGATCAAAATGGAATAGTATACATCCTCATAGGAGGATGAAATAGATGGGGGTATATATTATGACCCAATCAAATATTTATATGCACGTGATATGTATCATACTAATAACTGAAGGAGATATGGAATGGTATGATGCCCCAAATGGTGCATCAAGGTGCAGACAAATAGTGTACCCCATTTAGAATTTTTTCCTCCAGTAGGGACACATGAAACATGAAGCACACCCATTAGTAGTATTCACTTCATATATTCATATTAAGTACCATGGAAATATATGTACCAAGCATAAAATATTTCAAATAGTTATGTGCATAGGTAAGATATTTGTAATCTTAACATAGTTTATTCGTCGTATAGATCATGGAAAAAATCATAGAATATCTCATAGTATATCACATAAAACACACACACACATGTAGCTAAACATAGGAATTAATCACGATAAGACATATTACTCACAAGACATAATGACACAAGTGCTAAAGTATCAAATCTATAATAAGTAGAAGGAATGAAATCAACTCAATGGAGGAAGGCATATGAAGGATAAAAAATATATGTAAAATGATAAAACTATAGTACAATAATATATATCAATGAAGCACAAGATGAAGGTTTGTAGTGGAAACTGATGATTTTATCTATAATGTGACAATCTAAAATAGTAGAGTCAGATGTTTTCCTCAAATTATTAAAAAATTATTCATGATATGGGTAATAAGTGCAATAATTATCCCAAAGAGAGATGCCTAGAGAGTGAGATCAAAGAAATTTGGAAACCTTTACAAGAGAATGCATAGGAATATATTGTGATAAAATAGATGCTCATAAATTATCTATACTAAATTTTTTTAAATAAATCTTAGGACATAGATTTGTAAAAAAAGACAGGACTCAAAGGTACAACTATAGGATATGGAACTCAAGGAGATCATAAAATAGGTAGTGGTGGTCTCAAAGATGGAAACATAATAGAATAAATAATTGATGTTAATATTGTTTTAGACTCAAATTTAGTAAGAGAAATAAATTATGGTGATGAAAAATATGCATTTATCATATGAGGTTAGATTTTTTGATTATCATAAAGTGCACTAAATTATTACATTTGTGATCTTTGAGGTAATATAGGAACATCAAAAGGTGTAATGTGAATGGTATCTAATTTTCTATCATGCACAAATTATATACAATGGTTTAGTGTAGAAGTTATTTCTCTTATTTTATTGAGTCATGGGTGTCAAAGTAATATATTATGTGATCCTAAATTTGGAATGACATAAAAATAAACTATAAAGGTCACATGACTAACTATAATTGGTAGTGTAATACCATAAATCTATGGGAATGAAATGCCATTAAATATGAAGATTCATAGTCATGATAAATAAATATCATTCAATGTAGCATTGACTAAATAGAAATGACTTAGTAATAAGATATTATATTTAACCATTATCAATCATGATGTCTTGTGTTCTTGAATGTTGTTGGAAAAAATGTATGAATATATAAAGGACTATTGTTTGATTCAAAATTAATTATCTCATGGTCATAGAACATAATGGAAGGCACTTTCCATTAAGAACTTAAAATCATGCCAATAATGTTATAAATATCATGCTCATCTATAAAAGTTTAATAATGTATAGGTGTTGTCATATGCACATTGTCTTACTTTGTAGAATATTTTTTCATTTGATTCTGTAAACATAAATTTTTTATAGGGCTCCTATAACCACCAAGCTCAAAATATATTCAAAAGATACCAAACAGAGTGAAATCAAAGAAACAAGCCCCCTAAGCTAACTAGAAAAAAGAATCGTTAACTAAACTTCTGCCAACACACTACTTATACAAAACAAGACAACAAACAAAAACAAAGTGAAAGGAATATAAAAACCAAATAGAGATTAGAAAAATGACTCCTTAAAGTCAACATATTCCACAAGTGTTTCTACTTCAACATTGCCTTTTTGTTTCTTCATCTTATATTTCATAGTTATGTCTATGGTACATTTACTTGGGCCCTCAATAGAGTCTCTATAGTCTATCTTCAAGGAGGTAATGATATATTTATCCTTGGGGGTAAGCTTATCTTTTTTAATCTTCTTAGTTCATTTGATATTCTCATTATTTATGTTGCTCGTAGAAGGGGTTTTGATGGGGTCAAGATTTATCATACTCGCTTCATTTTCCTTCATGAGGGACATGTCTTTTGCATCTTCAACTTATTTTCCACCACCATAGAATCTAAGGCTATCCAAGGCCATTTTCAAATTGTAAATTTTGGCCTTTATTTCATTCCAATCATCCCTCTTTTTAACCTTTAAATGACCTGGGACTTGTAGTTTGTCTAAAAAACTTGTAGTTTATTCCTGTGATCCATGAAGGGGTCCACAATGTCCCTTTTCTCCTCCTCCTTAATTACTTATACCACCTTCAAGGGTTGTATTTATAAGTCAATATTAGTTTTATTCCTCCCAATAATTGGGATGGTTTTAGCCTTATGTTTTCCTTTTTTAATCTCAGCCTGAACTTTCTGTAATTGAAGAATGATATGAGGGGAGGTGAGCGAAGAGTTTTTAGAATTTTAGGGTTCTTATCCTCTATTTTACCTAAATCATCTACCAAAATTCCTTCCTTAGTCTGCCACTAAACTTATCCCTTCTTGACAATGTGGAAAATCAATCCCTAGTGGATTAGGTCTCTAACAGGGTTTGATTTAAAAGACATGACAAAACTTTTGAGAAATTTGAGAAAAACACAAAGTAGGATAATTATTTAGCCCATGAATTTATTTAGGAGGAAGTGATAGGAAATGATGAGAGTGAACTTGCCTTCCCACGTGATGTATTTCATAATTTGTAGGTAGACATTGGGACATTGCCTTGGCAAGCTTAACCTCAAGAAACCTTTCTTCTCTGTTTTGAGAATCATGTCTATTTTGAATAAGTTCTTAATGAGCTCTAGCTTCCTACATTTTTTTTTGAAGGCTTGTGTGCCTTCATATCTCATACCCATAACCTCCCCTATCATTTCTTCTAAAAATTCAATTTTAGTACCTCTCATGCAGATAGTGCACTGCTTTTAGCCAAGGGAAAAATCCTTAGACACCTTGTGATCATGCCCTATAATTCTCATCATGAACTCAATGAGGCCTCCCTTATACAATTTTCACCATACTATATAATTTCCTTGGGCTTCTGAAAATGATATGGGATCAATTTTATCTCTACCTCCACCCATGGTTGTTTCCACTCTCTTCCTCAGGTTATGGAATAAGTCACTATTTTTTAAAAACTTCATAGAGCTTAGTCAAACATCATGTTTGGAGTGGTTATTAATTTTGAAATGCTTTGTTTGATATACATGAACTACCAAGTCCTTGTAATTAATTATATAATTATTACACATGGTGATATATATATTAGGATTAATCAATTCCAATCTACCTCATGTGACCTAGTCCATCACTAGACTATTGGTGGTTTTTGAATCATTATTAAATAATTGAAAATTTTGGGGGGTTTCTTTGTATAATTATAATTTTGAGATGGATTTTAAAATATTTTCAATTTTTGATTAGGCATTGTGACAAGTTGGTTAAATGTAAAATTATAGCTTTAAATCAAATAGTGTCATTATCAATGACATTTTGAATGTTATGTTTTAACTTGAAACATCAAATAGTTTAATGTATGTAAGCTAGATGATAGTCACAGAGTAGGTTTTTGTTATAATTAAATTAGTGAGTATTTATAGAAGTCCTCATTATTTGAGGAAACTAACAAAAGCACAACAAATTCCAATAACATAAACCAATTCATGAGCAACAAGAAACCAATTAGAATTTTCATTAATTACTTGAAATAATACATAAGAGTCTTTAAATAAAACTCAAATATAAATTAAAGTTTTTATGCACAAAAAATATATAAATAAATCAAAAATCACCTAGATTTAATTAAACCTACTATTTTTAGTAGTTGTTATTTTGGAAAATTTTGAATGCAAGATTGGATGGGCCTAGAACTATCCATATTCTATACATTCATAAATAAATATAAAGGGTGACTTGAAACTCAATTTCATGCCTGGTTTATGAAAAATCAAATTCTAAAATTTCTAAAAAATAATAAAAATTTGTTAAAATGTAGTTTTTTATCCTTAGATAGTCAATTTCAACCTAGAATTTTTTTTAAATCAGACCTTAACTATCTAATGTGGTTAATCTACCATAATTATCTTCAATACCTTTGCATATAAAAATAGACTCAATTAGGGTCTTAGATTGGCCCCTACATCATTTTCCTCAAGTTGAAAAGAACTCATCTCCTATGATTTGTCTTGATTATAATCCTACCATTTATCTATGTCAAGCTTCTTAACTTCACACTATAAAAAACAAGTGTTGTCTTCCTATTTTTGTCCTTCCATATGTACCAAATACATGTTATAGCTGCCTTTTCTAGTGTGCATTATTTTCTTATCCAAAACTTGTGCTATATTTTCTTTCCTCTTACTTGATACATATTGACTCCAATATAATTATTATTCTTGCCCTTTATTATAACAACCATTAAATTAATATAAATTGGAAACATTGAATACTTGAAAAATATCAAAATTTATTGGCATACTTACCTCATATGCAATATCATTTATTTTCTTCACAATTTTACCTGGACCAATATATGTGTACTTCATCTTATTGTATGTCCCTTGTGTAAATATTTATTTTATAAGATACACCATCACAAACTTTCCTTCCTAAAATATTTTTGGCCTTATTATAACATCAAATATTGCCTGATATTTTTCATTACTTTCATGTAGTTTTCTCCTTACTTATTCTTGTAAGTGTTGTATGTGTTCTACAAATGCCTCACATCATCATTAATTCATTCTATAACTGGAAATTGTGCAAAGATTAAAAAACCTTTAGGATTTATACCTTAAATAGTTTTTAATGGTTATTTTTCTATTCAATTGTTCATTAAACTTTTCATTCGAAACCTATGGTAAATCCAAGTCCTATTTCTTAAGATCCTCTCCAACAATGCATCTCAACAAATTTCCTAAAATTATGTTCACTATTTTTGTTTATCCATCTATTTGAGGTTGGTATGCACTATTAAAATTTAGTATATTTCTTATTTTTTTCCATAAATTTCTCCAAAAATTAATTATGAACTTTTTTATCCCTATCCAAAGTGATGATTTTTGGAACACCATGAAATCTAAAAACATATTTGAAAAATAAATCTTCTAATTTAATTGCATCATTAGTTTTCTTTCATATAATGAAAATAACTATCTTAGAGAACATATCTACAATAACATAAATTTGATTATTACCTCTCTATGTTTTTGGAATCCCCAATACAAAGTCCATACTCAAATATTTCCATGGTCCTTTTGGCACTAGTAATAGCATGTAAAACCTTGTATTTTGTGTGTGGTATTTAAACATCTGACTTAACCCACATCTCTCTTCATAGTTGGCCAAAAATAATTTTTCTCTACCAGATCTACTATCTAAATTTTACCAAAGTGTCCACCCAAACCAAAAATATGTATGTATATAATAGTATTTATTCTCATAAACCCAATTGGGATTTATAACTACTTTCATTTGAAGTGATTACCATCCTACATAAGGTTATCATCATTAATAGAACCTATCTCACCTACTAATGGATTCATTAATTGTCCAAAAATATTTATAAAATATGGATCAAAACCATACAATCCATTTATATCCTCAAATCTAAATACCTCACTCATCATAGTAGTTACAAATTTCACATGGCTACTCAAATCATCTGCTATATGATTATGATTCCTTGATTTAGGCTCCAAATAAAAAATATACCACTAGAAGAAAGAAACCCACGTTTCGTGTCTACTATTTAATTTCTTCTAAGTGTTAAAATAATTCAAGGCCTCATGGTCTATAAATATAATAAACTCCTTATATACTAGATAATGCCTCTAATTTCTCAATTCTTTACAATGACATAAAATTGAACGTCATATGTAGAATATTTTTTCCTTACCTAATTCAACTTCTCATTGTACTATGTTATTGGCCTTCCTTCTTGACTCAATATATCATCAATAACCACATGTAAAGCATCAAATTTCACTCAAATATCCTAATAAAAAAAGGTAAAGATAAAACATGTGATTTTTCACCTTCTTCTTTAGTAATTATAAACTATTTGTTGCTACCCTTTTCCATACAAATTAATTTATCTTCATACAATCTATTATTGGGACAATAATACTAAAAACAACTTATGAATTTTCTATAAAATATTTCTAAACCATGGAAACCCATTTCCTATGATATGATTCTTAGAGTAGGAAACTCAGTAATTTCATTTTCCTTTTCTTCATCAAATCTCACACCATCTTTTGAAATTACAAATTCAAAAAATACATTTTGTCCCCATAAACTGGCACTTATTCACATTTTCATAGAGATTATCCTTTCCAAAAACTATAATATCATTCTCAATTGTCTTAAGTTCTTTTTTCTAATTTTATACAGTATCAAAATATCATCAAAATAGACTTCTATAAACTTACTAATATAATATCATAGCATTGTGTTCATCATCCTCATAAATGTATTGGGTGCATTAGATAATATTAATGACATCACCAACCACTCATATATTCCATCCTTAGTATTGAATTTGTATTTTCATTTATATACTTCTCAAATCCAAAATTTATAGTAGCCATTGCATAGATCAATCTTATTAAAGTATGAATCTACTACAAGCACATCCATCATGCCATCTTGGTGGGGTATATTAAATCTATATTTAATGGTTTTATTATTGATTACTCTACTATTTAAAGGCATCCTTAATGTTCCATCCTTATTTTTTTAATAATGAAACAATTTCACATAGACTCATTCTCTACCTCACTACACCCGTTATGACCAATTTAGTTATATGCCAATTCAATTTTGCATGTTCTATTTGGATCATATAGTAACCTAGTTAATTATATAGAGTTTATACCTAAATCAAATCAATATGATGTTGATTATCTCTCTTTGGTGGTAAAATAACTATAAATTCATTAGGTAAAACATCAACATATTCTTCCAACACTTTTACAACCTTTAATGGTATTTACACGAATTATATATTTTTTATTTCTTTGAAATAAATTCATAAAAAACCTATCATATTCACCTCCTTGATAAATTATTTTGTGGACATCATACTTTATACCTTCCCTTGTTATATACAAGGTAATAAAAATACCGTTGAATAATATTTATAGAAAGTATTTTTGTTCTTCTCTACATCATGGATTACTTTCCTTTCATATTTTCATGGGCTTACCAACAAAACATGGAGTGCATCCATTGGGATTAAATCACATCATATTTCATCCATATAAAGTATTTTATATGTAAAATTTGATCAAAAACCTCTTATCTACTATAATTTCATTCCCATTTTTAAACCATGAAATATAGTAAGGATAATGATTCTTTTCATATTGTAGACTTAGTTTATGTACCATTTATTTAGAAACCATATTTTCACAAAATCTACCATCAATAATAACTTTACATACCTTTATTTATGAAGTGCACCTAGTTTGGAAAAAAAAAATTGTAACCACAAGTCACCACTATCTTTAACATGTACATGTAATTTCCTTCGATAAAACATTGTTCTTCTCATCATAATATTTTCTCCTACATCTATGTAACTTTTGGATTTTATCTTATGCTATAGCCTCAACTAAATTCACTCTTGACTAATCCTCTTTCCTACTATTTTGTGCATGATATTATGGACACTTGAATATTCTATGCCTTCATCTTTGTAAAACATAAGGTCTAAATGGATTGTTACATCATCTATCACCACCATTGTCTCTACCTCTCTTAATTCCTCTTCTTATTTTCTATTTTTAAAACCCTTATTTGTTATATTATTTATTATCCACCCCATGGACTAATTCTCCCCTTATGGGATTAAAACCATCTCATCCCCTTACTAGAGATGAATGACCTCTCTTAAACCTAGATTATTTTTTAAAATCCTTTTTATTCTACTTTTATTTTTCCTTCAAAGACAATTGATAGGCCTCTTTTATACTACTAAATATATGCATGTTTAATTCATATTTATTAGATGATTTTAAATCATTCACATACCTTTCAGCCATATATTATTATATTTCATCAAGATCCACTATAATGGATAGATTGTACAATTCATCTATGTAATCTTGTACATTGTGATCCTTTTACCTTAGATTCTGAAATCTTCTATAAAGGTTTTGTGCATAATCGATAGGGATGAATTTATCTCCCAACTTCTTCTCCATATTACTCCAAGTCTTGATCTTATCCTTACCATATATTTATCTTTATTTTTTCAGTTGATCCCACATTATCATTTCATAACCATTATTTTTGAAAATTTTAATTTATTCTCTTATATCATACTTTTCCATTCAAAAATCATATGCATACTATTTAACTATTTGATCAAGTCCTCTAGTTTTAGATGCCACCCATATTCTAAAATGTCCACATTTATTCATTAGTTCCTTCATTCCAACACCCTAACCATCATTTTTTCAATTGACTATGTATTGTAGGATCGATAAATTTACCATTACGTGTAGGATTCACACTGGTATGTGTATGTAAGAATCTATACCTTATTATGATTAATATTAGTTGCAATGGAGGCATGCTTAATATTTTGACCATGTGCAATACCAAAGGATGAAATATAAAAATGTTTGATGTGGAGATACATTATTCATTGGATTGGTAATAGGAGGAATAATTGAAGCCTTAGGTTTTATAGGAATAATAAGATTCACCTAAGGAAAGGGTGTATAACTTGGTGAAGGCATATGAGTATCAATTTTAACATGATGAACACTAGCCTCGCCACCTAATGTATATGTAGAGCCTCAAATATGTAGAGTAGTATCATGCAAAGAATATATAGAAGTAAATTAAAGAAAATATTCCTTGATCTTAATTTATTTTTGTATAATTTTTGGCTTGTATAGTAAATATTCTAAAAATTCAATATTCTTGTTGGTTTCATATTTAAAATTATAAATGGTCAAAATGCTACATTTATCAACACCATTATAAAAAAATTATGTCGTAAAACAATTCTTGGTTACTATCATCTTTGAAATGAAGAACATAATGTAATCTACCAAAAAAAAAAAAATTCCATATGCATCAAAATCAAACATAGATGGAGTAATATCACTATAATTGTCCATGATTGATCCAAAAATATGGATCTAGTTTACTTTTATTTTAACTTTTATTTTGATCTTTTCTCATGTGTCTTTCCCTTACTTATATTTTACCTCATTTTGCATGCCTAAGAGACTTTTGGTGAAAGCATGGTTTAATTACATTTATGTGGTAACTGTTTATGGAAAAGGTTAGAAGGGATGCCTTTGCACGTGTGGAGCTATTGAATGACGATAGTATTTATTTTTCACCCTAGATTTTAGGGGGTGTTGAAAGAATCCCTAGTCAGAGAACTATCAAGGATTTGGATGGTGAGGAAGGAAATAAGGAATGATCAAGGAAAATACCTCTTTTTTTAAAAGTCCTATAGTATGAAGATGTTTCGAAACACTCTAATGGTATAGAATTTTATTGTCCAACTTTTAGAAGAGGGTGGTGATGGAAACAATGATAGTGTCTCACTCAAGGATGGTAAGCCATATGGTCTAGGCAAAACCTTTTCCTTGTTTTTGAATGAATCAATGGAAAAAAAATTACAAGTAAAGGAATCTCATTTGATGAGTGTTGGGGTTTTCTTTGTCTGTTTGAATAAGAATTCCTTACCTCAAGGAATTGTTTTGATAATTGGTTGAATTTTATTTGGGGAAAAAGATGGGTATTTATGTTTATTTTTTGTAGAATGTTTTATAAGGAGGTTTTCATGATTCTTTTCAAAAACTCCAATATATAAAGGCATGTTATTAGTAACCCCCTTTGGAATGTTGTTAAATCAGCTTTCAAGGTTGTTCCCTATAACCCTAAGATGGATTGTGATGATATTTCCTTTAAGGCTACCTTGAGATGGGTTGATCTTGAAAATGTACCTATCCAACTCTATAACTTTCTACCCCAAGCTCTAAAACCTCTAGGAGAAGTTCTAAGGATAGAAGATTTTAGAAGATCCCTTGGACATATGCATGCAAGATTATAATTTATGTGCACCCATTAAACGTCTTCTATGAAACTCTATTATTTAATATTAGAGTACATTATTTCTCTTGCCCCATCAAATGGTTGGGAGGTCTCAATGCCTATTTCTTTTGCAAAAATGATGGTCACCTTAGAAAATATTTCCCATTATTGGGGGAACTAGGAAGGGTGAATAAACTTGTGTTGAATAAGTCTCTTTCTTTTGAAAATAATGTATTTGATAAGATTGTCTCTAATGCACTAAGTGTATTATTTGAGTCCCCTAAGTGTATGGGAGATTTCGACACTTCTATTTGGGCATGTGTAAAACTCATATTGGATGTAGATTGTGTTGGCTCTTGCTTTGGGACTTCTAAATAATGTTAAGTTGAGACTCATCTACCTTTGAAGCAAGATATCCCTTCTCATTTGCCTTATTTAGACCCTAATGTGTAGAGTACTCACATGATAGGAGAGACTTCTTGCTCTAAGGAAATACTTTTAGATGGGTAAATTGTTATTTTGGCAAATCCATTTGAATTTATAGTTCTTACCCCTGGTTCCTTGAATCTTGATTCTTATTTGGGTTGTGATGAGAAGGTCTCCATGGTAGCTTATCATGTGCCAAGTGTTTCTATTAGCACTGATGTTGATTTGGAGAAAGCTTTGCCTCTTAAATTTGTTGGTTTGAATTCTCTCTATTGTGGTATATATAAGAACAATAGTAAAAGATTGAAAACTAAGGCCAGTTCAAAACCCTTCTTGGGGTATCCCTGGGGAGAATATGGGAAGCTTCATAGGTATTTTTAGGAGGTGTTGAGGAGATTAAAAAAAATCTAAATAAAATAAGGTTCCTTAGTGTTTCACAAGGTTGTATCAAAACAAAAGAGGATCCAAGACCTCTAATATGCAAAGATAGGTTCCCCCCCACCTTCTTTTTTATGAGTATTGTTAGTTAGAATGTGAGGGGCTTGGAATCCCCTAATCAAAAAACCCATTTAAAGACTATTTAGGTGCTTAAGGGAAGGCATTGATTTCTTATTGATTTAGGAGGTTAAAGATGTTGGTTTCAAACTTGATTTGGTGTTGGATTTCATTTGGTTGTATTCTCCTCACTTTTCCACTTCTCATCCTAAAGGGAAAAGTGGTGCCTCCATATTATTTAACCCTAAATGGGGAGAGTCTTTTGTTGATTCTGGTTCATTCCTATGTCACAGAGATATGTGGATCACTATCTAAAGTGAGAATAATGTTTTTGGGTTTTACAATATATATACTTCTAATGATTATAGAGAAAGGGATCATGGAATTGGCTTGCTACTAACCTGAAAGACATTCTATGGATTTTTCAAGGAATTTTAACATGGTTGAGGAGAAGGAAGACAAATAGGGTGGTGATCTAATTTTGTGGAAAGGTAATGAACTATTATTTTGGTGAAAACTCAAGCATATTCACAAGATATCTGAACCTCTTAACTAGGGTAAAAAGGATATCAAAAGCATCTAGTTTACATGGTACAATAACCAAGGTCTTAGTAAGATAGTCTACTATACACTTTATAAATTATATTTCAATAATATTGGGTTTAGAGTGTAGTAGGAGAAATCTTTTAACTTAGTTAAGGTGCTCCTATTTACTATCTTTGATCATCACCCTATTAAAATATCTATTTTTCTAAACAATGATCTAGAGGTGAGTGCCTATGAGTGGAAAGGGTTGTATAAGTTAAATGTTTCCCACCTAAATAATTTATAATTTAGAGGAGGTATATGCTCTACCTAAAGTATGGGTAAGCTCACAATAGATTCTTCCTCTTATATTGACAAGTGGAATTGTAGTATGAGCCCATGTAAAAATGTTATGTGTATGTTTGGCCAACACCAAGATAATATGAGGAGGAGAAAAGCTCGTATTACCCAGTTGAAGCTAATTTTCTTAAAATCTAGATTATAGCTTTATCTAAATAATGTTATTCTACTTGATAAGATGATAGGGTTAAAGAATGAAATTAGGCAACATTAGATGTTTGTATCTTGGGATGCTCAAGTTTGGTCTAGACTTAACTAGATAAAGTTGGGAGACAAAGGATCTAAGTTTTTTTTTCAAATTCCTAAGAGCAAAATAGAGTAAAATCAAGATTACAATGATTGATTATGGTGGTTGTGTGTATAATGACCCAAATAAGATCAAAAAAGCCTTATTCTCATTTTAATCTAAGCTTTTCCCATTTGTGTGGATCGAACCCGCTCTCTGACTAGTGTAGAGATATTGTACTAAGTTTATTCCAAATAAAGTATCTAGTAAACAAGAAACCTCATTAGATAGTGAGATCTCCCTAGATAAGATAAAGGTGATAATTGACTATTTGAATAATGACAAAGCCTTGAGGTAAGATGGTTTTCCTATGGAGTTATACAAATCTAATAAATATTGGATTGCACTTGAATGTTTGGGGGTATTTAAGGAATCCATTAAAGTTGGCACACTAGGACCTAAGATTAATAGAGGTGTGGTGAGGCTCATCCTGAAGGATGGTGAACTTACCTTGGTTAAGAATTGGAGACCTATCACTCTTCTAAATGTCTCTTATAAAATTTTGGCTAAACTACTTGCTAGGAGGCTTTCCTTCCTTCTACCCTCGATGATCTTGATTACTTAGTCTGGTTTCATTAAATTCAAGTACATCCTTGATAATCTTATTTTTAGCTGGGAAGGTATGAACTAGGCTCGTGATTCAAGAAAAGACATAGGTATAATCTTAATTAATTTTGAAAAATCCTATGATAGGATTGAATGACCCTTTATTGATTTAATGTTGAAAGCATTTGGGGTTTAAGATAAGTTTTACAGAATGGTGAATGTCCTCTTTAAGAATGCCCTAGTAGATATGGAAGTAAATTTGGAACTTACTGAGTCAATTGAACTTCAAAGATCTATCAGATAAGGTTTCCCCCTTTCCCCTATCTTTTTTTTGGTTATGGTTGAATCCCTACACTATTTGTTGAGATGTTCATTTATTGGTCCACCGATCAGAGGTATTTTGCTAAATAATGGATATGAAATAATTGATGTTCTATTTGTAGATGATTCTACATTATTTTCCAATCTTGATAAGGGAAATATTTAGCAAATGGCTAAAAGGATTGATATTTATTGTTCTGCCTCTAGTGCTAAGGTGGCTCTTCATAAATTATGAATGATTGGTTGGAATGATAAGCCACTATATTAGTTAGTGGAGTTTGGGTGGGCATGGAAGGGAACTAACTATATGGTTAGATACATTGGTATTCCTTTCACATTATCACCTTATTTCAACGAGATGTAGGATTGGTTATATGTTAAAATTAATAGTAAAATTGGCAAGTGGCATGGCCACCTTCTATCTCTCCTAGGCATAATTCAAATCTATCAAAAAGTGCTTTAATATTACAACATCTATTATGTCTCATGTTAGATGTTTAGTAAGTCACAAATTAATCTCTTACACAAAATTATCAGAGATTTTCTATAGTTATATGATAAGGGTAATAAAAAAAGACATGTTGTGGCATGAAAGCTTTACTATGTGCCCAAAAATTGTAGGGGGATTGGGTTGAAAGACCTTAGGCTCCAAGGTATTACACTGGCTATCAAATGGAACATTAGATCTCTAGAGGGTGATGATCCATTGAAATTTTTTGTTAGAAGTAATATTTTGAGGGGATTCTGTAAAGGTAAACCAAATTGGAAAGTGTTACATTTTTATGATTTTTTGATGGGCTTCTTTTCTTTTCAAGTTATGGGATCACCAATTTTTTGGACAATTTGGAAAGCTTGGGAGCATGTGAAGTACCTTATCATTATAGCTTCTATTTTTAGTGAATTGGGGTCAAGGTGTTATGGGTATGGTTCTATATGGTGGAATATTTTTGTGAATAGAAGGCCCCTTGCCATAACTAGAGGGTGATCATCCTTCATTTAGTACTCTAAGGGGTTGAAATGCTTGAAGTATATTTTATCCTTTAATGGATGAGCTTCATGGATTAATATTAAAGCAATGTTTTGGATTCCTTCTTCTTAGATAAGGACATACACCCTATTAACTAAAGCTTTGTAGTGTAGAAATGATGTCTACATCTTTGACGATGAAGATGTTTTTTGGGAGGATACTAAATGGATCGATGGAACTCCCTTTTTGGAATACAACACTAAAATTTTTTATGATAAAATTACTTTATTCAAAAGTATGTACCTTACCCATAACCTTGTGTGGCATGTTTGTGATCCTTATTCTAGTTGGATGTTTACATTTAAAGTTGTTTGGTCTTCTTTCTTTGAACCCAAAAAGTCTTGTTTTAGATGGATGATTTTGTATATCAAACTTGTAGTTAGGTCATTTATTTATAAATTTGGATTTGGTAGTTTGCAATATTTGATTTATGGTGAGTTAGAAACTATTGAGCACCTCTTTGTATCTTGTCCTTTTGTGGCTAATATTTGGAAATGTTTTCTTTAAAGTTGGAGTGTTCTATTTGGTTGTGAAATTCCATGGTTTAATGTGGATTTTGGTTATGTTTGCTCTAGAAAAAACTTCATAATTTTTTCCATAAATTTTAGCTTGTATTCTCTACTGAGATCATTTGGTCCATTTGGAATCAAAGAAAGTTTAAAAAATTCTAGTTTAAGTCTAGATTGCTTACTAATTTTAGTCTTGAATTTACAAATAAATGTGTTTCTTGGAAAATTTACTTATAAATGAAGGTGCCTTAAAGTGAGCTAGAAAAGTTCTTAAGGGTTGAGATGCTGAAAATATCCCCTAATTACCTGTTGGAGAGTGGGGTTTACTCGAGAGTGACAGCCTCTAGACTGGAGGATTCGCCATAATGATGTTGCTCAGGTTCAAGTTTCTAAGTGTGAATGGGGTTTGATTAAGGAAGCTTATTTTGAGAAAGTTGCTGATTCAGTTGCTTGATGGGCTAGCTCTTTAGATTCTGATATGAATGGCATTGTGACTTGGATAGAGGCAAATAAAGATGTCCTTCATGCACTTCAGGACTATGCGAATGATTAGGGGTCTACTTTTGGTGAGGTGGAAAAGTTGGATGTTACCGACAAGATTTCTATCATTTTCAAGGGCTCTCCTTCTAGCAAGGTAGATAAATTTGGAGGTTTTCTAGGTGTTGGTGTTGATCTGAGTCAAAATGTTCTTAAAAGTATTGAGGATTTTGTAAATGAGACTTCTTTGAAACTAGAAAAGGTTGTTGAAGATGGGATTTTTAATTATGTCGAGGAGCTATTGAACTTTGTTAAAGATTCAAACATGAAATAGATGTTGGAAAAAACTGATTATTTTCCTAATTTGATGAATTGCACTCAGATGGGACCTTTTTCTCCTAGTAGTAACTTAGGACCTATGGTAGTTGGTGTTGATGTTCCTGAGGTTGAAAGAGTTAAGACTGATGATGGGACTAAATTAGGATCTTAGTTGTTGTTTGTTCTAGTTGGGACTTACTTTTTCTATTTCCATCAATGTTTTTATTTTCTATTGGAGTCATCCCTATGGAGTTTTATATTATTATAATGTTACTATGACTATTTTTTTATGTTGTATTCCATGGCCTTGGTGGAGGTTTCTTATGGTTTACATCTTTAGATGTATATAATTTTTTCATTTTATTCTAATATTAAAAAAAAAGACAATGAAACCACTAGAAAATATAGGAAGAGGTTGTGTAATTACCCTGTTGGTTATGTAACCGCCAATATTTTTATGTGGCAATGTAGAACCACCTAAAATATTTTATAATTTTTGATATGTTTAAAGTGGTAGGTTTTTCACCAAACGAAACATAAGAAAAGGAGAAATTAAAAATTATTCTTTTCCTTAGTGATGGTTCATTTGAAGTTTGACAGAATCATCTAATATCTGACTAGAGAGGATTGAACACATGAAATATGAATGTGGAAGAAAATAGAAGAAAAACTCCATTATTGAGAATGAAATCAAACCAGAGCAAAATTTTGATAGTATTATATTTAGAATTGATCAAACATAGATTAGAGTAGAGGTACATTTATAGGTATAAGAAAGGCATAAAGCTAATACATTTGGTAATGTGAACACAAGACAATTGGGAAATAGATTATGTGCACCATGCACATTATGTCAATATTGGTGGGTAAATGTCAATGGTATCCTCACCCACCAATTTGACTACAATTTTTACATGTGCACGTGAACATTAATGACCTCATTATTACACCTAGGTGACCTCAATATTACACATAGGAAAGTTAAATTCATTGTATGAATAATACAAAATAAATAAATACAAGGAAAATAATATCCTATAATAACATCCCCCTTAAGCATAGAATAGGTGGGTAAAAAATGGGTCCTAGCAACATGGATTGATGAGGTACCCAAGTACAATGCAACTCTCATAAAGTGGAGAAAAAGGAGAAAACCTGTAGGAAAAAAACCTCCACCTAAAATAAATAAGAGAAGAAGAGGACTAGAATCCCCCCTTGAATATGATGTTGATGCAGCTTGTACCATAAGAAGAGCTTAAAAATGAAGATATGTTCTCTCAGTGAAGGGTTTGGTGAATATATCAAGTATCTACTCCATAGTCTATCAAAATCTAAGATAAATGACCTATCCACGAATGAGCTCTTGAATGAAGTGTATATGTATCTTGATGTGCTTGTTCCATTGATGTTGGACTAGATTCCTATAGATCTGGATGGTGCTTTGGTTATCACATAAAATGATTGTGGGTCAGTTAAACTATATACCAAACTTAGTAAGAATCCCTTGAAGCCAAATATCTTCAGTAGAAGCATTTACATCCCCTATGTATTTAACCTCAATAGATGATAAAGTAATAGCATTTTAATTCTTGCTAGACCAACTAATTGGTCCTAAACCAAGTGAGAAACTATATCTTGAAGTGGAATTACGAATGAATATTGCTAGCCCAGTATGAATCTATGTATCTAATCAAGTTAATATCAATGCTTGATTCATAATGAATCTCGATGTTATGAGTACCCTAAATGTAGTGGAGAATCCACTTGGTTGCTTTCCAGTGCAAATCATGTCATATCTGCATAAACCTAAAGACCATGCCCACTGCATATGAAATATCATGTCTAGTGTGATTCAAATAGATGATATTTCCAACAAGATTTTTATACATGGTAACATCATCCAATGGATAAGAACACTTAGCCTAAAGTTTGAATCCAAAAATAAAGGGAGTAAGAGATAGATTATAGTCATCCATGTGAAACCATGTGAGTAAATCAAGAGCATAATTCAATTGTGTAATGGTAATCCCTGAGTTTGACTATGAAATCTCAATACCAAGGAAGTAATGCAAAAAACCCAAGTCAATCATGGAAAATCTATCATGAAGATCATTTTTCACTACTACAATGGGGGATGAAGAACTCCCTATGATCAATAGCTTATCCACATATAGAACTAGAATCAAAAGTGAATCATCCTACCACAAGATGTAGACATTTGGATTAGAATGGCATCTAGTGAACCCAACTATGAGAAGGAATGAATCCATAGATAGATTTATAAAGTTTATTCATTAAGGAAGAATATTCGATTAAAAATTTCACTCCCAACCCAACTTGTGAAAATCCTTTCACTTCCAACCATACTTTGAACTTATCCACTGACCCATCCACTACAAATTTTGTTTGATAGATCCACCTATATCGAAAAAGTTTTCTTCCCTTAGGAAGGGGTCCTAAATCTCAAGGGTGTTTCCTTATCAAGGAACTATACTCCTCATGCATAGATTTATCCCACTTAGTAATATTAGATGCCTCATGATTTTATTGTGGATCAGAAGCATAATCAATGAAAACATGTGGAACACCATGAAATTTTGAATGAGTCTACCTGAAATATGATGGATCCCTAACCCAATCACCTGAACTCTATAGAGTTGGTCTATCCTAAAGAGAACTTGAAGTTAGAAAGCCAAGAGGATATTCTTCAACTTTAGAAATGTGACTATGAAAGGAATGAGGTGAATCCCCATCACTGTCCTCATCATCTGAGCTAGAAGAATAATCCTTATCATCAGGTATCTAATCTAAATGATCTTAAGCATCTAAAATGTCATCATATCCTAGTGAGTCTGAGGATGGGGAAGAAGTGTCAAGTGTAGAGTCTAAATGACCCTCTTGAATGTGTATATCCCTCTCAATGAATAACTCATGTGTGGTAGGATGAATAAGCCTATATCGCTCAACACCTTCTGCATACCCAAATTATATGCAAGGCCTACTCTAATGTTCCATGGACTTACATTTATTCTTAGGAATGTGATCCATAGTTAGATATCCAAAGATCCTAAAATGCTTAACTATGGGATTTTGATTACTCCAAGATTTAAAAGGAGTGATTCATTTCAATGTTTTTTAGGAATGTAATTTTGGATATAGCATTCATATTTGCTGGATTTTGCCTAATATTATGGTGCAAGTGATTTGGAGTGTATCATAAAGTTTTCCATTTCCTTTAAAGATCTATTATTGCATTATGCAACACTATTTTGCCGAGGACTATATGTAATTGTTCATTATAGATCAATCCCTTATGAAGTGCAAAACTACTCAAAGTGATGACTAATATACTCACCATCATTATCTGTGTTCAAAACCCTTATGGTATTTTGTGACTATTTATAAACAAGACCCTTGAAATAATTAAAATGGTTAAAGACATTATAATTTTTTTGATTAAAATACACCCAAGTATACCTAGATAAGTCTTCTATGAAGGTAAGTATATATCTATTCCTATTGAATGAAAGCTTCAAAAATGGACCAAAAATGTCATTGTGAATTAACTCCAAAATTTGAGTGGCTTTCCATGATTTTCCTTTGTCATATTTCTCTTCAAGATGTTTACCAAGTATCAACCTTTTAAAATACCATCAAAAAATGGACATGAGGCAACCCTACCACCATATCTTATTAACTATGTTGTTTTAAGTAGCAATAGTTTAGATGGCCAAATCACTCATGCCCTAGTTTACTCACCCCATCAAAATGAGTGAGTAGTATAGTAGAAGGATAATCAAGAAAAAAGTTTGAGAATGTGTAAAACCTTGATTGGTGATTTGCTTTTCCAATGGCCATTGTATTATTATTATGCAACTCCCTAATAACCATAGAATCTAGAGTAAACTCAACTCTTTTATCTAATCCAATACAGGTGATTTGATAAATAGATAGGATATTAGTTTATAGTGAGGGAACACATAAGGCATATTCAAATGTTCCATCATAAAATTTAACAAACCTCTCCCAAAAACTTCAAAAAAAGTTTCATCACCTATCAAAATAGATGACATAGGATGAGAACAAGTCTAATGAAGAAGCCATGTTATGTGAGGCACTAGAATCAATAACCCACGTGGATGGATTAGATGCAACTACAACAAGGTCCTTGCTCTTACCTTTGCCCTTATTACTATCTTTTACCTTAAAAGACTCATATGCTGATGAGCTCTATTTGATCGAATCAGGGACATTGATGTTGTTTTTCTCAAGCATATTTGTCATTTGGTCAAACTATTTCTTCATACATTTGGTTTTGTCATGCCCAATTCTCTTGAAATAGGCACATTTGATCCTATCTTTCTTGGGTTTATTACCTAAAGAAGAGGACTCAAATGATGATTTTGGATTATCATCTGATTTTTGATACTTTCATTACTCTTGGTCCTTATTTTATTTCTTTTCCTTACTAATTAAAGTATTTGATTTGTCATGACTCAATAAAGCCTTTGATTTAAGGATTATAATGTATCCATTTGGATGAGCTTGTCTAATTTCCTACTCAATTCTTTAGAAAAATCATCTAAGGATGGCATAGTCCATGTAAATCCTATGGCAGATTTAGTAGCATAAAAGGTAGAGATAAAAATTGAGTAGTTAGGACCTAACTTGTTAAGAATAGTGAGGATCAATTGTTCATAATTTTTTCCTATGCCACATAATTTCAATTGCAACCTAAGTGACTTAAATTTGGTCAAAAAGCCTTGTATAGTGTCAAAACTACCTGGACTCAAACTAATGAGCTCATTTTATAGCTCATGACCCCTCATTGCATCTTGCTTCCCAAAGGGTTATTCTAAAATATTCTAAATCTCATATGGTGATTTGGTAGATTCAATGTGATAAAGTAAGTTAGGTGAAACAAACAAACACAAAATACCATATGCTTTATCACATTTATTATACCACTTAATTTTATTTACATCAAGTGTTGGTTTAATTTTCAAATTCATGGTTATACTATGTAAATCTTTGCTTCTTAGAAAACTTTTAATTTTAGATTTATAATCGTGATAATTGAATGGAGCGAGAATTAGAACCAAATTATGATCCATGATACAATTCAAGCATAAAATAAATGATCAATAGAGATAGTAAGGCACACAATAACCCCCTAATTACAAAAGTTTGGCACTTTATGTTTTAGTGCATATACAATTAACACTTTTAGTGCTATACAATTGGAACTTTATATTATAGTTCATATGCAATCAACATTTTTAGTGCATATACAATTGGCACAAATTGTTTTCACATTAAATTCCTCCAAACCTTAAGAAATCATGCAAGTCCAAAGACAACAATCAGCACGAGTATAAAGTTGGTTCACCTAAATTCAACTGATCTAATAGGGACAAATGATGCATACAATGCAAATAAGGTACTACATAGTAAATTTACACTCTGATACAATAGACATGTAGGTACAGATTGGCACATTAAACTATGTAGATAGATCCAATGTTGTCAAAGTACATGATTTGGTGTAGTATCCATAATCTTATAATACAGATAACAACAAGGAAGCTATCTAAGGTTATTGAATAAATAATACAGTGTAGTATTTACTATCATGTAATACACATAAAAATAAGGTGTCTTGTGTAGAAATGAGTGAAATTTATGCATTAATGGCACAAATGGCAATGCATGTTCATAAAAATGGATGCCAGACTCAACCAAAAATGCATCTACAAATGAGCAATATGTGCAATGGTTATATAAGTGATAGTGCACAATCATAAAAATGCACATTATACTCAACCAAAAATATGTCCATGAGGACAACAAGAGCGTGAAACTATGATCCAAGCAAAGGAGAGGAGAAAGTTTATTTTTCTTGTGAGGGGGTTTGGTCGCCTGCCAAATTAGACCTCACCCTCCATTTTCATCTAGGAAAATGGAATGAATGTGATACAAAACAATCAATAACTCCTTATAATATTATTTCCTACAATGATATTATTTTTATAAAAAATAATAATTAAAATAACTCCCCTTGCAATATCTCCATCATTAAAATTGTATTTTTTAAATAGTACCATAGTAAAACTATGACAACTTTTTTAGTTCTTAATGAAATTAAGAATTTCAAAATCTTACGGAAAGAGGAAAACATGGTGCATAAAACCTAGAATTTTTTTGAGTGATTTTTTACCATTTTACCACAATCATAAAAATCATAGAGATTTTTTTAATAAAAAAAATGGATTTGGAATTTTTTTTTTGCAGATCTTGCCTTCATATCAACAAAAAATTATTTAGTTTTATGTCCAACCTTCTTGAATACTCTTTCCATATATACAAAAGGTCAATTATATGGATAATACAAGTAAAATACATATAAATGCTAATGCCATTCACCAATTAGATAAGAAAGGAATGCAAATGATACGCATGAATCTACAAGGTTCTCCTCTACAATCTCAATTAGAATATAAACTCAAAAACTACTCAAGATTTCAATAAGTTAACAACAACACAATGGTGTTTGTTACTATAAAATGGCTTTGATACCATGACAGAATCATCCAAGATCTGATTGGAGAGAATCAAACACATGAACTATAAATGCAGAAGCATAACTCCATTGTTGAGAATGAAATCAAGCCAAATCAGAATTATGATACTATTGTATTCATAATTAATCAAACATAACTTATAAGAGAGGTACATATATAGGTATAATAGAGGCATAAATCAAATACATTTGGAAATATGAACATAAGATAATTGTCAAATGGATTGTGTGCACCATGTGCAATATGTAAATATTGATGCGTGAATGTCAAGAGTATCCTCATCCACCATTTTGACTAAAATTTTAACATGTGCATGTACACTTCAATGACCTAATTATTACACATACATGACCTCAATATTACACTTAAGGAAGCTAAATAAATGTGTAGGAATAATCCACAATAAATAAATATGAGGAAAATAATATCCTACAATAAGAAAGTCTTTTGTGGGTTCCATGGTAGAAGGGAATAAATACAATATATTTTGAAGTTAGAATTATCAAATAATACAATGAGATTCTTGAAGTAATATTCACATTGTATTTTGAAAACTTGGATCCCTTTTCATGTTGTCGCATTATGTCCTAGCTATGAATGCTTCTTTTATTTGTGTTGGATCATCATGAAGTGCCTTAGAAGTGAAAATCATTCTTGTGTGTAATATTTGGATCATGTAGTAATGCAATATCTCTCCATTAAATACATGTTTTGGAGTAACATGTATAATTGGTTAATTACATTATAGAAGTGGAGATAAAATGCCTCATCCACTAGAGTTTTCCCCACACTGGCTTTATATAGGTAATATAATGTGTTCATCTTATGCTTTGGTTAATCCTATGCTTATTTTTTTAATTTTATTGTACTTTTCATTTCCAATAGTTTTTTATATCTTTTTTTGACATTAAATTAGTCTAGAGAATTCATATATCAGCCACATGGTGAGATAGGAGTATAGGATCCATTTTGGTGAATATTAGTGTGGAATATCCACCTAGATTATGGATCAGTGATCATTGTAACAAGACAATAAATACAAAATGAAATTATGAAAATAATATATAAAAATGGATAGGATAAAACTATATAAATAACTCAAAATATAAATGTGATTAAAGAACAAAGTTACATGCACCAAATTTTGAAAGATGAATTCAATCTAAAAGAAGTAATAGATGAGTAATAAGCTATGGTGTGATGAAATCATGTAAAAATAAGATGTAGATATGAAATCATATCTAAAAAATCATAAATCAATAATGAAATACTAAGGGGAGTCCTAAAAATATATTGGCATATGAAAAATGGAGGGGTTCACCAATTTTCCAAACTATTTATGTTTTAAGATAAATTAAGATACAAAAAAAAACTATTACACAAGGGAGATTAATAATATAGTAGTATATAAGACTAAAT
This sequence comes from Torreya grandis, assembly GCA_037957365.1. NCBI lineage: Eukaryota > Viridiplantae > Streptophyta > Pinopsida > Cupressales > Taxaceae > Torreya > Torreya grandis. The sequence continues at coordinate 775,027 of JARHVA010006143.1, read as the reverse complement.
AAAATTTAATATACTAGCCAAAAATAGTAAATAAGTGTAAATGAAATTGATCTAACAAGTAATGGACAATATGAAAATTAAATTTTTTTACACAGCTACACCTAGGTAGAATCTTTGGGTTTTAAGAGTGAAACAACGGTTTGGAAGGAATAAATTGGCTCTGTACATAATATATATTGCTCACTATCAAGGGACATATTTAGCACCTACTCAAGTACCAAATAATATATTTATGGTATAATTGACTATTGAATTACTCCTTTTATTAGCATTAATAAATCTATTAGTAAGCCTCAAATATGTACTATGAAACTTTCTAGGTTTTGTATTTTTATTTGTAGGATCACCTCCTGATGCCATATACTCATGTGTTTATGATATTTATAATTAGCAAGAATAAAATATTAATTGATGTATTTTTATTCTCTAGACATAATTTTCCATAACACACATGCAAAAGAGAATGGATAGAAGTAGTTAGCATTAGTTATCCAAATAGCACCCTAAATAGGGGTTAGATTCATTCACGTCTAACCCATACCTAGACTAATATGGGAATGGTCTAAGGTTGTGGATTGCCTATATCTAGACCAAACCCCTAGGAGTTTTTATGAGGCTAGATCATATTTTATAATTTGGACCTTTGCTATTTTAACTTAAAAACTAGTTGGGGTGAAAAGAGTTAAGGAGTTTGCATAAAATAAAACCTATTCTAATTTGTGGTGATGCACCAAGAATTTATCAGATCCACTCTTAAACTTGGACTCTTTAACACACTAATGAACTATGACATAAGCTAATGCAATGCTTACTATAGTTTCTATGCAATAGTATTTCATATAGAGGTTTGTTTGATACACTCAAGCTAGGGAGAAATGAAAAGAAGGTCTGGTTAAAGACACTTGAGTTTGGTTGTCCACTATATCTTTGAGAAATCAATGTTGAGACATACTCTATGGCCTGTAAATAAATTTCCTAACACTTAGGTTGAGTTTGGACATGCAAGAGGAAGATGACATTCACATTCACATATTAAAAAAACATAGACCGTCGAATACAATTCTAGCAGAGTCTAGTTGTACCAGCCTGAGGGATGCAAAATAATAGATCAAAGGTTATATTTATAGAAGGGAAGCAAAAGAGGGGGAGTTTTGGTTCTCAAAAAGGGAATCAAATGATCTCAAATCCATTTGAAAAGTTGTTACAACTATCTTCATGAATCAAACTCACTCAAACCCTTCCTGATTGATCCAGGTCACTCTAGTCCATTGCATCATTACAATATCTTCTCTATGATTGTCCATGGTGACTATAATGGTAAGATCAAGTCATTTTGATTTTTTTTGATGCAAAACTACTCATGACTAGTTTGTTGATGTGTGATAATGTGGGGAGAAGGGTTATTTTCATGCAGTTGGCTTTGGTGATGAAGTAGTTAAAGTCTATGAGTCTACCTTTATAGATTTTCAATGGCACCATCTGACCCAAAAATATCCACTCTTGGCCCAAATTGGATCATGCTCGATCTTGACTCCATTAATGCTCAATTTCCTTGGTCAAAAACTGACCTTTCAACCTCTCTTTGAGTCATTTGAGCTCACCTTGTTCTGATTGGCCATCGAAATCCAACTAGGATCCTTGACCTCTTGACTCATCTCACTCCATCGATCTACCTAAGGTGAATGAATGTGACCCATAGATCTTCTACCAAGACTCACACACTTATTCCACTTTTCAAGCATGCCTTTGCACTTGAGGTTCACTAACTCTTTAACTTGCTCACGTGCTATTGATATTGAATCTACAATTGAATGTGCATCATTGATCTAATTTGGGCCCACTATCCTATCTTTACCAACTTTTTGTTAGATTTGTTTTGGGATTTTGAAATTTAGACACTTGTTAAGATTGTGTTTTTTCAGGGACCCCTGTGACAATTTTTGAAAGTAAACAGCTATTTCATGAGGCTCAAACTTGACGTCCACAAGGTTGTCACTCAAAAATTTGAACTTTAACAGTCATTTGTTGGGGCTTGAATTTGACATTTATAGGGCCATATTATGCTATAGGTCTAAATTTAGAAGCTTCCAACTCAAACTAAAAAGCTCATGTGGGCCTAAAAACTTCTAAGGATGATCTTGGCATCTAAATCCATAACTTTGCTTGTTCTGCTAGTGGCATGAAGCTTCCTAAGCAAGATATTAAATTTAGAAATTGGTTGGTCCACTCATTTCTCCATGATATCATGGTGACGATCGAGCTCATTTGGCTAAGTATGGAAAACTTAGCAAAATTTGACTGAGGATCCAACTTTGATCATGTGTAACTTCATTCGTACTTAAGTAGAGGATTTAGAACTTAGCATGTAATTACTAAGTACCAAGATAAACAAACCCATGTGACTACTTTCCTATACAACTATCTCATGTGTGAGATATATCTTTGTGAAGATGCTCACTTGGCTTTATTGAAACTTCTTTAAAATGGCTAAGTATGGGAAAACACGAAGAAAGTGACTAAGGAGCCAACTTTTCACATGCATGACTCCATTCTTACTTTGTTGGAGGACCCAAAACTTAGTTTATATGTTCATAAGATCAAAACTAAATATACCCATTTGATCAATTCCTCTAGAAGCTACCACACATGGCAATGGTGATGTCAGTGAAGTGCCTACTCAAAATTTCTATTACTAGGCCCAAGTGTTTTAATGAACACAATGAAGAACCAGATGGATCCCATGTACTTTAAATCCATTCCAAGAAATATTGGAATCCTATGGGGGTTATGAAAATCTGGTACTATCCTTAGTAAATAGAAATTTACACTTTAAGTGAACCCAAATTGTCTTAAAAGGCCTTGTGAGTAAATTGAGATCCCAGACTCCTTCCATTCGATACCTTGTCTTTGGGCTTTATGTCTCAACCACTTCCTCCAAAGGAAATAGCTTGTCATATTTTTACCTTAAGCAATTCTTTCAGAGAAAATGTCTAAAAGAATTCATGTCTTTTAGGCCTCTATCTTAGATAAAATGTTTGAACTAATTTTGCCTTAGTCTTTTGCTTCAAGACAAAAGCTTTGAAAGAAATTTGTCTTCGATAAAATTATCCCAGATAATTTTCACGAAGGAATTGTGTCCTTCGAATGACCCTTCAACCTTTTTGAAATATCCCTTTGCCCCTTGGAAATTCCCTTCGTAACTTATGCATTGGACCCTCTCCTAAAAGAAAAAGACCCTTTGAAAACCTTGAACTGGACCATTTTCCTGAGAAATGACCCTTCGAGGAAATTGCACTGGACCTTTTTGTGATGAAAAGTACCCTTCAAAAAAAGTGATTTGGACACTTTCCTGAGAAAAGACCCTTAAAGGAAATTATCCTCACCACTTTGCTTGAAAATGATATCCTTTGGGCTTTTTGCAAAGGTCCACTTTCTCAAATAATGATCCTTCAGGAAAAGTGCTTTGGATACTTGGCTTCAAAAGTGCCCTTCAAAACTTCTGAAAAGGACCCTCTTCTAAGAAATGACCCTTTAGATAATTGTTTTTAGACAAAATGTCTGAAATAATTCTTGACACTTAAACAAAAATCCCAAAATAAAACCCCTGAAGGAATTCCAACACTTAGCTAAATAAAGTGGAACAAAACCCTCGAAAGAATTACAACACTTAGATAAATAAAGTGGGACAAAACTTTTGAAAGAATTAAGCCTTGTATATTTTTTGTGGGCTTTGTGTGGAACACCTCCTCCAAAGGAATTCTGAATGCTATACTTGGCCAAAAGTTGAAAAGGCATAAACTTAGGCTCTTTCTAGACATATTCCTACAACTGTTTAACACCATGAAAACCTGCTTGGATCCCTCCACTTGTAATTTTGAACCTGATTCTATGCCACATGATCCTTTCATAAATTAGGACCCTACTCATCTATTTAAATCTAGTACAAGCTTAGTATGTGGGCTAAAATGTCCAATAATTTTAGTGACTCAATTGGCTTGACTAGCCTGCAAGTCATGGAACCCAGACCTTGATCAAGCTTGCTCAAATAAAAATGTACTTAAAAATAGGATCTATTTAAATTATTTCAACACTTTTTAGAGTAATTGGGAGGGAAAACAACAAAAATGCAACAAAATACAAAGTAACAATCTAAACTAAAAATAGCACAACTAAAAATAGCAATGTGCAAAAGGCTCCTAGAGGAAAAGAACATACCTATCTACTAATGTACAAGGGGCATAATATGAGACAAGTATAAAACCTTGAGATACCTCCCATTGACAAGGATGGGAAGGCTCTATCCATTCAACCTAGAAATATCAAAGGCATTACTTTTTTTTCAACCTGTGATGACATAGGGCCCACTCCAAAGGTTATCAAACTTGGAGTGTTTTCCTAGTTTTTCATGGTCCTCATCCCATTTGAGGATTATGTCACCTTGTTGGAATTTAGTCAATGAAGATCTTTTATCAAAGGTCATATTGACCTAGTTTTGGTTAGAACACATGGCATGCATGTCATCATCCCTTATTTATCTTAATTCTCTTAGTTTATTCATTCTAACCTCCATTGCATCACTTTTTAGAAGCTCTAGTTGGTGTGCAAGATCTAAAGCTAGAAGATCCAATGAAATTGGTAGCCTTGCTTATCTTCCATATACTAACAGATAAGGTGAGTTACCAATGGACTTATTAGGGGTAATCCTGTCAGTCCATAAGGCAGTCTTCAATTTTGTGTGTCGGGATCTCTGATTATCTTCTATTGTTCTCTTAATGATCTAAATCAAGTTCTTATTAGTGGACTCAACTAGTCCATTACTTTGTGGATAATAATTAGATGAAGATGTCACATAGATACCCTACTCAAAATCCCACTCATATACCTTTGTTCTGCTAAATTCTAAAGAATTGTCTGATATTATAGTGGATGGTGCTCCAAAGCAGGTGACTAGGCTCTCATAGAACTCAAGTATAGAGTTCTCATTTGCTTCCTTCAAGGGAACCGCATCCACCTATGTAATGAATTAGTCTATGGATGTCAACACACACTTATGGCCAGTATTAGATGGAGGATTAATCATGTCAATGAAGTCTAAACCCCATTGCATAAAAGTTTGTTCAACTTGAGTAGGCTTCAGAGGCATAACAACTACTTTCTATTTCTATGTAAACATGGCACATTTTGAACACTTCCTCACCCATGCATTTGCATATCTAAATTAATTGGGCCAAAAGCAACTAGCTCTGATGATTTTTTTAGTTGTGATCCTAGATTCAAAATGGCCTCCTTAAGGACTATCATGAAATTGCCTAAGAAGCTTATCAAATTGCTTAGTTTCAACACATCTTAAGAGTATACCTCCAATGTCTTTTTTGAATAACACTCCATCAATCAAAATGTATAGCATTGATTTCAACTTGAAGTGTCTTCTTTGTGATGCATTTAAACCCATTGGACATTCTCCTATTTGGATAAATCTAGTAATATCTTGTGTCTAGCTGGATGGAATAGTATCTTCATCTCCCTATTGAGCGTCTTGGATTAGCAAGATTGTCTCTTTTTCTTCTCTCACATCTTCAACAAGATGTTCACATAATCCCCTTTCCTTAGACTAGATTTTTGATCTTGACCTCAATGTCATACTCCATACACTTAGTGACCCATCCATCTCTCTTTTCATTTAAGTCTCTATTGAGGATAAAATCTTTCACACTTGGATGATCCATCATTAGGATGATATTACTATTTAAAAATAGATGCCTAAATTTATTCAAACTTCTTTAAACAATAATCACATGTTTTTCAACAAAGCTGTATCTTTCTTCATAACCTCTAAAGCTTGGCTAAAGAAAGCAATGGGTTGCTCCAGACTTTGATCATTCTGCTACATAAGCATAGCTAAAATTACATCTAATGTGGAAAAGGCATATAGAGATATGGCCTCCTTGATGGCCTCAAATATCTTATTACCTTATCATGTCCATGTGAACTCTTTGCCTTTTCTCAGCATATGAGTGAGAGGCTTGACCATCTCTACAAAGCCTAGAATAAACCTCCTGATGAAGTTGATCTTGCCTAAGAAACTCTACAACCCTTTCTTGTGTGTAGGTTGTGATAGAGCAAGGATTACTTCTATCCTCTTGGGATCAATGGAAAGAATAGATTTGGACACCACATGTTCAAGAAGTCTTCCTTAATTCACTAAAAAAATTCATTTCTATGTATTTAAAGAAACTCCAAACTATCTACATCTATCAAAAATAGCTCTCAAATGCATTAGATGGTCATCAGGATTCTTTGAAAAAATTGTTATATCATCAAGATAAACTAAAATCATATCATTCAAAAGGCCATGAAAACCAACATTCATTTCTCTTTTAAAGGTGGATCCAACATTGGAGATTCCAAAGGGCATTTTATGATCATATTTTAAATTCTATTCTTATTGCATTGTTGTGAAGGTTGCCCCCTCGATGTGGCTTAGACATAATAATTAAGTATTATGTTCTTTCACCAATTGTTTTTATGGATCTACTTATTATGATCTTAATTTTACCATATATAATTCTATTGTTGTGAATCATCTAAGTAATTTCCTTGCAAGTGGTATCAGAGCATCGATTTGGGCAAGTTTTTGTAGTGCATTTTTTTTGATCTAGTATCCTGAGCACCAAAAGGCCAAAAAAACATAACTTGTGATTTGGAAGGAATTGAATTTTTCATCACCATAGTTTTATTCGTGAGGTTTTTAAAAAAATCATGAATTTTTTTACTATATGAAAATTAGTAGTCATTGGATTCGTCTCTATGATATGATTGCAATGGTATATTCTACTAGTACAATTTTTTGAGTCAAAATTTTTCACCCTTATACACAATAGTAGTCATTAGATTCATCTCAATGAGATGACCACAATGGTGTATTCCACTAATACATTTTTTTTAGGCTAAAACCCTCCTAGGGTTTGTGCATGGTTGGTCTAAACACTCACGAACATGAGAAAGGGCGAGAAATTCCAAAAACTCCTCACAAGGATGACATGGAATCTGAAAATTTTGATCCATCTATTTTGGGTGTAGTTTAAAAAATTAAGTTAGAGTTGTAAGGCATGGTGAAAAAAGATTATTTTGATTAGATTCAATGGGATATTACAGGTTTGAGAGGGGACTTGAATAATGTGAAGGATCAATTACAATAATTATCAAGGCAATTGGCCAAATTGTCAGCTCATCCACTGTAAAATAATCCTCCACCACTTTAGTTTGGTTATCCTACTCCAAATAATACCAATACCAATTTTATCATTAAGTTGATGTTGCCAAAAGTGGACCTGTACAAGTTTGATGGTAATGATCCACTCACTTGGCTCACTCAAATTGAAAATTTATTTGATTTACATCAAACTCTATGTTTATAAAAAGTGCTTATGGCCTCTCTCTATCTAAAATATGAGCCATTCATTTGGTATCATTGGCTATGTGCTCAAAATAAAAAGAAGGGTGTCCCAGTTTCATGGTTGGTATTTTATGAGGAGTTGTAGCTCTACTATCGCAATAATGTCTCTAAAAATTACTTTAGTCAAAAATCCAATTTTTTCTAAATTGTGACTATCAAGGACCACATTCATCAATTTCATAATCTCTCCTTATATGTGGTAAACATCACTGAGGAAAATTTGACTGACCTGTTTTTGGGTGGCCTCAAAGATAACATCCAATTGGAGGTTCACATGCTTCATCTCAGTATTGTATTTGAGTCCATACCAAAGGCATGCATGGTTGAGAAAAAAGAGTTGATCAAATGAATACCTTTGACCAATGTTTATGAATGCACATTTTCAACACCATCATTTCATCATCCTACTAGATTGACACCTCAACAAGTGAAATAAAAGCATGCAAAAAGTTTGTGTTTTGGCTGTGATAGTAAATGGAGTAAAGGGAATCAATGTGCTTAAAAGAAGTTATTTTACATTGATGGTACCAATGATGAGGAAGAAGATGAGGAGGATTTAGGGGAAGGATTAGAAAAACCTGAGGATGAATCTAAATATTCTCGACCTACTATTTCCTGTCATGCACTTTCAAGCATTAGTACTCCTCAAACTCTTAAAGTGGTGGGGTTCTTGAATAAATAGAAGGTGATTGTGTTAATTGACTCTAGAAGTACACATAACTTCATCAATAGTAAGTTGGTTGCTCATTTGAATTGTTTCATTTACCTAGCTTCAGGGCTTTAGGTCATGATTGCAGATGGTGGTATGGTCAAGTGTTTTGAAAAATGTTATTGTATTAAGTTTGTTATGGGCGACTATTTATTATATTTCCCTATGTTTTCTATTCCCATGGGAGGAATTGACATTGTTTTATGAGTGCAATGGTTGACCACTTTGGGCACTATTAAGATGAATTTTCATGAATTATTCATGAGGTTCCATTTAGAAGGAAGGACTTTTGAACTACATGGATTATAGGTTGAATCTCCACAACTGGTTAGTTCCCACCAAATGATGAAGATTCTCAAAAAATGTGCATAAATTTTTGTGGCACGCTTATTTTCCATGGATGTTTAACCAACCAAAGAGTGTACACATCCTAATTTACAAAAGCTATTGGATGACCATTCTATTATTTTTGGTGACATGTCAAAAGGACTTCCTACAAGTCATGCACATGAGCATGCCATTAGACTCATTCTAGGAAGTACACTACCCAATATTAGATCCTCTAGGTATCCCTATGCCCAAAAAAATGAAATTGAAAAGATGGTATAAGAGATGTTGGAGGTAGGAATCATCTGACATATCCAAAGTGAATATTACTCTTTGGTGGTCATAATGCAAAAGAAGGATGACATTTGGAAGATGTGCCTAGACTACATAGAACTCAACAAATACACCATCAAAGATAAGTTTCCTATTCTATTAATTGATGATTTGTTAGATAAATTGCATGGTGTTATTTATTTTACCAAGTTAGATCTTCACTCTGGATATCATCAAATTCACATCCACAATGAGGACATACCTAAAATAGATTTCAAAACTCATTAAGGCCATTATAAATTTATGGTCATGCCTTTTGGCCTCACAAATGCACAATCTACATTTCAGAATTTGATGAATACTATTTTTAGTCCAATTTTTAAAAGGTTTGTATTGGTGTTTTTTGATTATTTCCTCATCTACAACAAAAATTGGGAAGACCATTTGAAGCATGTGAAATAGGTGTTTTCGGTTTTAGAACAACATCAACTTTATGCCAAATCTTTCAAATGTGCTTTTGGTGTCTAAGAGGTGGAGTACTTGGGTCATATTGTTTCACATGAAGGAGTGAAAGTTGGTCCTAATAAAATCTAAGCAATGATGGAGTGGCAGGTTCCCAAGACCCTCAATAACCCTCATAAATTTTTGGGGCTAACTGGTTACTATCATAGGTATATTAAAAATTATGGTAGCATTGTAGTTCCACTCACCTCTTTGCTGAATAAAGACTCCTTCTAGTGGACTAATTCAGTTACCAAGGCATTTGAACAGTTGAAAATGGTTATGTGCACAACTCTAATTTTGGCTACTCTAGATTTTTTTTAAACTTTTATTATGGAGTGTGATGCATCCAAATATGGCATGGGGGTTATACTCATGCAAGAAGGCATACCACTGGGATTTAAACATCACTAGCTTAATGGAAAAATAGGCTCAAACCAATATATGAGAAAGAGATGATGGCTATTTTGTATGAAGTGAAGTAATGGAGACCGTATCCAATGGATCATCACTTTCAGGTCAAGACTGATCATGATAGCCTTGAATATTTTTTAGAACAATGCATGTCATCTGAAAAACAACAAAAATGGGCGACTAAAATGTTAAGCTTTGATTTTAAAATAGAGTATAAAAAAGGAAAAGAGAATGTGGTGGCATATGTCTTCTTTTAGTGGGATGAATCAATTGAGGCATTATTATGCACCATGGCCATGTGGCAGGAAGATTGGCTAGAGGAAGCAAGATCAAAATGGGATAATGATAGTGCTACCAAGGATTTGATTCACAATCTTGAGTAGGGTTCTAACGAATCTAAAAAAATACATAGAAGGGGAACACATTATGGTATAAAGATAGATTATACCTTTGTAATCATTCTCTCCTCAAACATAAAATTCTTCAAGAAATTCATGCCTCTCCACTTGGAGGACACTCAGAATTTTTGAAAACATATCATAAAATCAAGCAAGATTTATTTTGAGAAGGACTCAAAGGGGATGTCCAAAAATATGTGGCTAAATGCATGGTATGCAAAAAAAATAAAGGTCAAACCTTTAAGACCCCAGGTATTTTGCAACGTTTATCCATCCCTAGATAGCATTGGGAAGAGGTTTCCATGGATTTCATTACGAGGTTACCAAGATCTGAGGGTAAAAATGTTATCATGGTAGTTGTGGATTGACTCACCAAATATGCTCATTTTTTCTCTTTGTCACAACCATTTTTTGCTAGTACAGTAGCTTCTACTTTTCTCAATACAGTTCAAAAATTGCATGGCACTCCAAAGATCATTGTAAGTGATCAAGCTCCCATATTTATTATAAATTTTTAGACTGAATTATCTGCATATTTGGGTACCCAGTTAGCTCATAGCTCATCCTATCATCCTCAATCTGATGGACAAACAAAGGTAGTCAACAAATGTCTCAAAGGCTATTTTCATTGTTTTGTTTCTAACAAATAGGACAAATGGTTCATTCACTGCCAGTTTTTGAATGGTGGTATAACACTTCTTTTCACACTTCTTCCAAGATGTCTCCTTTTGAGGCATTGTATGGGTATCACCCCCCATCCATCACTTTAATTTTGACAATGCATCTTAAGGTTTGAGCTATTGAAGAACACATTCACCATCAACAAGAAGTGTTAGTCAGTTTGTGAGAGAATTTAGCAATGACACAAAATTGAATGAAGCAACAAACAAATCAACATCGTAGTGAGCAACATTTTGGCATAGATGATTGGGTGTTTATGTATTTGCAGCCATATAAGTAGATGTCTCTGAAGCAATAGAAAAAGGATAACAAGCTATCACCCAAGTATGATGGCCCTTACCATATCTTGCAAAAAAATTGGTAGTGTGACTTACAAGTTAGAATTACCCCTAGCCACTTGCATACATCCAATATTGCATGTATCTTGCCTAAAGAAAGTAATTGGACACAGAGTTTCCACTTAGAATGAGTTACCTAAATTAGATGAAGAAGGTAGAGTCATTCTAGATCCTAAGGAGATACTTCACATGTGCACTAAGCAATTATGGACTAGAGCTATTAAGTAGTATTTGATCAAATAGAAGAACCTGCATTCTGAAGATGCAACATGGGAGGATGAAGCATTCCTACAAAAACATCCTAGTTTGATTCAACATCGAGGACAATGTTGTTTTGAAGGGGAGGGTCATGTCACATGCCCTTAACCTATAGTGCATCTAAGGATATATGTGGCCGATTTGTGGCTTACACATCTTCAAATTAGCTTGTTGGTTGTTGCATTTTTCAATGTTCTTAGTATGGTTGGCCTATGGAATAACCATGGCTAAGTAGCGTATATATAGGAGGTAGTGGTTAGTCTTTTATGATCATATTATGAATTATGTTCTTATTGCATTATTGTAGAGGTTGCCCCCTCAAAGTGGCTCAGATATAATATTCAAGTATTCTGCTCTTTCACCAATTGTTGTTGTGGATCTACTTATTATGCTCTTAATTTTGCCATATATAATTCTACTGTTGCGAATCATCTACGTAATTTCCTTACATAATATTTATAGAATATGACAACTAGATCTTGATCATCAGCCTACTTGATTTCACCTTTGCACAACTCAGATCCACCTGCACATTGAAAAATAAAATAAGTATTATCCCTTCCTTATGTTGGAATTGTTAGAATATCATTTAGCATTGCACTTTCCATATTTACTAATTTTCTGAATTTGATATATTTTTTATATCAAATAAGTTTAATTGGCTTACTCCGAACATAGTTTTATTCATCCATTTGATTATGTTATTCTGTCCTTTAACCCTAACACACGAATATTCAAAATGGTTAAACATTGTGACTATATTCTATAAGTGAAAATTAGGAACAAGTAACCCTACAGTTTCTTTAGTTTCAGAATTGATTCGTTATTTGTGCTAGGTTAGCTATGTAAGAATGGATCAATATCATCAAATAAGATTGACCTAATAGTATGTGCTAATATTTGTAGAAGTAGGTAAAATTGACTATACAATTGCATGCAACTATCTTTGCTTGTTTTGTGTTTGCAATATTTAACCCCAATGATGTGTGCAACTCCAGAAAATAGTCTCCTTTGACTTCAGATCCTAGGTGTGCTCGTGAGGGATATAAACCTTCATAAAAATGGGAGAAGTGTTATGGGTTGAGCTGACCCCAATCACTTTGTCTAATGATTAACCATTTCTTATGTATTCAATACTCCAAGGAAGGAAATAAAACCACACGTAATTCTCCATCCTATTGTGACTGTGAAATTATGCTCCTTTGTTATGTGTATGAAGCTAATGATGTGGATTTGGTACTTTAAAATGTTTGCTTATACTTGGATTTTGAGTTCTTCAGACTTGGATTGTGACTACTCCTAGTGATAGATTTTCTAATTGGGAAGAATAGAGTAGATTTGCTAAGTGTGCAATAGTGTATAGATGTATATCAGATAAGTTCCAAGCCTATTTTGAATTAAACTTTGATTTTTTATATATGGATCCGATTGACTAATTCCTCACACCATTGACACACTAGGTTAATGGGTTGATCCTAATAACGTGTTTGATTTTATAAAATAGTCATTGTTGGGAATGAGTTGGTACCAACCAATTAGGTCAGTATCGGTTGGTGATATTGAACATATCTAGCGTAGCTGACCTGTATACAAGCAAACTGAACTAAGAGTATAAAGATGTTTGTTTTGGATATTTAGTAGGGTTAAAACAACCATTGAGGTTCATGCAGGTGTGTAACTAATAGCTGTGGTTCAGATTTTACAATCTAAACGCTTAATGAATCTTCAAAGAACTTAATTCAATAATATTCTTCTCTATTCAGTTCATTTGGGACATCTTATTCTTGAACAAGGATAACAATTTATAGGCTTATTACACTGATTGATATTAGGAGTCAAACCTTATCATGGATACCTGAAATCTTCCATTCTATCTCTTAAGATATCTCAACTATGTCTATCTACATGAATTATTCTCACAAATTACTCTTTCACATTATTATTTATCATCACAATATATTTTCTCACTCAAACATATATTTAACTACGCATACAAACATATAATGTGAGCACTAAACTATGATATTACCAACATTCCTTGCTTTAGTGAACACATGGTAGAAAACATCTCACTTTGGAATTGTAGTGTGTTGCCTCTACTTGCTCATGATCTTGATATATGTGCACTATCACACAACTCTCAAAAATTGTATTCTCACAAGTAGATTTCATAGGTGGATACAACAACCACCCAAGTATGAATAGGGACCCATATTTCTATTCATCTTCCACACCTATACACTGATGGTTTTAAAAAGACTTCAACTAATAATCCACAAAGATGGTTTTACAAAGGTTCCAACCAACAACCTATAAATATGGTTTTAAAAAGGCTTCAAGCAACAATCTATAAAGAAGGTTTTACAAAGGCTTCAACCAACAACCCATAAATATAGTTTTACAAAGGCTTCAACCAACAACCTATACAAGTATCATGATTGCTACAACATTATATAATTCAATACTCCACTATACCACTTACATCGGGGGATTACATTTGGAATTGCTCACTTATTATATCACAAAAAATAAGAAAACATGCAAAAACTAAAATTGATGATCAATTCCTCATCATCTCTTTTATAGCCTTTGTACCTGATTGATGCCACTCAATCTCGTACTCATAGATAATCATCACCACTACTGGCGATCATCCTCAGGATAGTCATTTATGTGCAATTTATTTACCATCAATCTAGATGTGTGGCCCTGTCACTAATGACTAATGAGAAAATGCTAAAATACCTCCAACCTCCATTACCTCCATCTTTTTATATTTTTAATTGGATCACTTAGCCAAATTATTCATAATGTACTCTAATGGTTCTGAAAAATTCTCTATAAATATTTGTTACCTCCTTAGAAATTAAAACTCTTATATAATTAAAACAATTTTAATAGATATCCAATTCAACCAAAAAAAGGCACCTTCTTTTACAATAGACAAATGTTTATCTTTTGTAAATGATACAAATACCCTTCTGTTTTTTTTTCAATTACATGGACATAAAAAAATAGACCATTTGACTCAATGGACCACATAGACTAACGCTTAAATAATCGAATAATAAAATCAGAAATATAAAAACTATAAACATTTTACTACCCGACAAGAAATGCATGGTCAGATCTATCAGAATCGTTGTGTGGCACCGATTTGGCAGAGCCCTGTACAAATCTCACTATTACAGATCTCGATCAAACCAAATCTACACACAAATCCAAAATAATTTTGTACTTAAAAATAAAATAATTAATTAATATAAATTTTTTCAATAAATAAAATTATATAGTAAATTTAAATTTAAAATAATCAGGACCAAATTGATACATATCAATATTTTAAGATAAATATATTTTAAAATATACTTAATAATTATAATCTTTAATTTTCAAAAAAAAAAAAAAAAACGCTTATATATCACATTTAAAAATACCTTATCTGCTTCAAACTACTCCATTGCGTATGGCTTTTCCAACCGATTCTTATGGCTAATAATTATATTAGCATTTTTCACTGTAGTTATGAATCACAGCTTAACATAAAAGGGGCCAGACTTAAATAACGAGAAGTTGTATAATTAATATGTAGTGAGAAACCAAAAACAACTATAAAAAATTAGTCAAAAAGGATTTCAAAGCAAAAATTATAAGAAGTCAAGCGTTGGATAAGATAAAGTGACACACTCAAAATAGAAGTCGTTCAACAAAACTACAACCATTCCATCCTATATTGGTTGTCGCTGAAGCAGAGGCCAGTCGAAAGAGCTCAAATAAAAGTGATGCGGTATTCCGCTGCAGGCATGGCTGAGCCTTATCTCGCATCTTGACAGTGCCTTCATTGTCCATTGAGATCCTTCTCTCACCAAAGCCTTAACCTCAACCCTCAACGTTTATGTGTTTGAACCCCCGCCCTTCTTTTTGGCAATGGTACTGACGTCAGTTTTTAATTTCCTAGGACACATGTGCAGAGGGACCACAGTGGGAGAGAGGGGGGATGAAACAAGGTGGGGAGAGGGAAACGTGGGGGGGGGTGGGGGGAGGTAGCACAAGGAGGGGGAGAGCGAGTCATGAAAAGGGGAAAGAGGAAAGGACAAAAGAGGGGGGGGGGGGGGGGGGGGGGGGGTGGGGGGCGGGGGGGGGGGGGGGGGGGGGGTTGGCAAAGCCACAACACCATCGCTAGGCCTCACCACTACCAAAACACCATCAAGCTTAGAGGAAGGAACAACCGTGACGAGAGAGAATGGGGTCCCAAAAGGGGAGGACGATAATGTTTGCACGAAAGTTTGATGAGGAATGGAAGAAGGCACCTCCTACAAATGGTCCTCTGCAGAGACCTCCCTCAAGAACAAAGGAAGGAAAAACTCATCATGAATACGCCATGCAAAGCCTTGATCAAGAGTTCCAATTGTTCGCACCCAACCTTCGGAGGATAAGGAAGTAGAGTGTCATCTTGACCTAGAAGAGCAAGCAGCGAGTCAGTGTCTAGGAAGGTTGCAGTGAAAATAGCAAAAGGGAAGTCCTTCGTAATTCCAAGATTGGATCCATGAGCTGCGTGAAGAGAGTAGGTTCACAAAGTGGAAAAGTAGAGCAAAGAGGTCCACAATGGTGCAGAGGCTAACAAAATGGAGATTCCAAGAAGAGATGTCGACCCTCACAAACGAGCCAACCCATTCCCTCAACAACTTAATAAACTTCTTGTTCCTTAAAACAAGTGGAAGATTATACACCCTAATCCACATCAAAGTAGCTAAAACTTGGGTCTTGACCAGATCAAAGAAAGGTGACCAAGGGCACCAGAAAAAATCAAAGTTCTTAAAATCCATGGCCCTAAATTAAGAACAAAGTCCTTGTCAACAGAGTTCTAAAATTTGACAAAGAAGAACCTAAAATTAAATAGAGTGAAGGCCGGATTCGCAACAAACTTCCAAGCCTCAAAAGCCCAATTGGAAAGCCCTGAGATAGAGAGAAACTTGCCCACACACTTTATGAAAAGGGATTTACAACCACCCTGAGCGTCCATCTCCTAAAAAGAGGACTCAGGGAGAAAAAATTTGGGGGAAGCGATAGAGAATTGCACCGGCACATCACCCAAGAATCGAGGAAGGAGCTCAGACAGGGTGACAACATCTACAAGAGAAGGGGGCCCCAAGGAGGGGATATAGGAGTTGTAGAAGTCGCTTCATGCGTGAAACGAGTTCGAATGTTTTTACATTTAGCATAAACCCACTGAGATTTAGAGTCGGTAGCAGAAATGTCATCCACCAAGGTATCAGAGCCAGGGCGGAAACCATTCTTAGGCTAGAGGGATGAATAGTCTTCAACAATGATAGGTGGAGGACAGATGGTGGGAAAGACAGTCAGCTAAAGGAGAGCTACTGCCCATCGGCAGGTTGTCAGTTACATCCATTGTGGCAGCTTAGGTGGGACAGATCATCGAGGGTAGAAAGAGGTTGTCAGAGCATGGGAGGATGCGGGAGGGGGAGTGGTAATGACTGCAATATTGGAAGCTACAGTGCCAGATGACAAAAGGAGATCCCTACACGGTGGAAGTCGGAGTCAACACTGTCACATGAGCAGAAGTCGTTTGCATACCACTAACTGAACACAAAAATCCTCTTTGTAGGTCAGAAAAAGCACCCTCTGGCTCTCCTTCAGGTGCTTCATCGAAAGCATCGGCCTCTTCTTGTTCCGAGGGGAGAGACTAGTCTCCATCGTCCAAAACCAAATCAAAAGATTGTCGAAAAACATTGCACCGAGAGCGAATGAGGGTTTTCAGATGCTTCCCTCTGCTTGGTCTATTCCGGGGGGAAATGGTGCGAATAGAGAAGTCAATCTCGGAGACTTGCATAGCTATACCAAATAATAACTCTGGTTTAGATTTTACAATCTAAACACTTAATAAATCTTTAAATAATTTAATTCAATAATATTTTTCTCTATTGAATTCATTCCTTGACACTTTATTCTTGAACAAGGATTACAATTTATAGGTTTATTACACTCTTTGATATCATGAGTCAAATTTTATCATGGATCCTACAAATATCTCATTCCATTTTTTAAGATATCTCAACTAAGTCTATCTACATTAATTGTTCTCACAACTTACTCTCTCACATTATTATTTATTATCATAGTATATTTTCTCACTCAAACATATATTTAACTACCCATACAAACATATAATGTGAACACTAAATTATGATATTCCCAACAACTTTTCAGAATGGAAGAGTTGTCTCATAAGATAGCATGCAAGTTTGAGAGAATGGCAGAGTCATGTGTGGTAAATATGTATCAAACGTGTCACTATTAAGTACTAAAGACTAAATTAGGTATCTACATAGATATATATCTTGCATGCATAGAATTAGAGCCAATGTTGTTCTATTGTAATGTAAATGGAATTGTGAGAGTAAGAGCTTTGCGTTCTCTCCCTAAGTGCAATGTAACTACATGACATTTGAACCTAAGCCTTATTTTGGTACAAGATGTAGCTAAACCCTTGTTGGTAAGTCCTTAAATACAAATGTAGCAATGGAAAGTTTTGCTAGGCTTGAAAATACTTGATACTCCCTTGATTCTATTTAATAAAATTCCTTTAGAAGTTTTACATATATAGACATCCCAAGTTTTGAATTATGAACCTTTTATTGTGCAAGCTAATGAATGAAAAATGAAATAAGTGAAAATCATAGGTCCACACATAGACAAGAAGAAAAAGAGGGGAAAAAAGGTTCGTAAAAAGATAAAAGATGGATTCAATGGGTTTCTGAATCTACATGTGATCCATATTCATGTGGAGATTATATTATGAATCTTATTCTATTAAGACTAACAATTGATTGAATATTGTTGTTTAAAACACTTTAAAATAAACTTAAATGGTGCACATATGGAGATTGCAATTATGCTGAACTGTAAAGGAAATAAATATACAAATGTACAAGTAAAGAATAAAAGATAACCTATCAACATAGAGACACACTTTACCCCTAATAAATTCAAGGTGATAAAATGTAATAAGAGTTAGGTGATACCTCCTTTTGACACTATCTGTTTTAGCTATAACATACTACGTTTATGGGCCTTCATAGACAATATTTACAATACAACTTATCCAAAACCTAGATTGAATGTTACTCACTTACAAGACACATTTCCTTACAATCACAACTCACTCCAACTTCATAAAAATCAACAAACTAATAAGAAAACATTCACTAAGCACATGAAGAATCACTTCCTTATTTTTTGACAAAAAAATTACTCAATTCTAATTACCTTTGCCTTCAACAGATTCCAACATATATGCAAAGCCACAAGAGAGATTATGAGACACTGAAATGAATAGGTATTTGGGAAAGGAAACATTTTAAACCATTCCCATACCCATGCTTTGTCTATGGGTGGAACCACCACTTTGTGTAGGAAAAAACTATTGCTCCATGGAAAAACTATGAGGTGGTTGTGTGATCACCACTTGGAACAACTAATGGTTTTGTAGCAACCAAATAGTTGTGCAAACATCACCTGTATAAACCGATGGTTTTAAAATTTAAATGAAACTCATAACTTTGAAAATAGGGACTTGTTGACTTGTTCTTTCCCAAGATGTTTGCAACATCCCATATTTAATTATGTCACTATAAACCCTTATGTACTTTATGACCATCCCTATTAATTAAGACCAAGTTGAAAACAACTATTTAGGAAGTGTCACATGTGTTTTATGTAGCATATTTACATACACGAGAATGTTAATCTTAGTTGACTGATGTTTCTAACACTTATTGGATCTTAAAATTGGATCATCCCTCTCCAATCAGAGGCTTTTGGTCACTAAAATATTAATGAACACTGTAGATGAGGAAATATATTCCCCCCATCTACTTTGAAATACCATTTGGCTTTGTTGGGTAGTTGACCCTTTAATCCAACTTGCCTCCACTCTTGAATGTGCCTCTTTTTGTTATCCTTTCTATCTTTTGTAGTACAACATACTTATCCAATTTTAGCTAACCATCATGGGAAATATATTAAATAGAAGGTAGAAATATATCTCCTTAGTCATTGTATTTTATTGAAGGCTCAAAGAGACATAAGTTATAAACATTGACAACATATATATTTTTTTCATTTAAGGAGGAAAATCCTATCTGAATTTTTTTTATCCACTTGATATAAAATTACAAATGGACCATATACAAGAGGTTTGATCATCTTAGTTTTACCTTGGATCCTTTATCTACTCAAGTACAATAGTACCTTGTCTCTAACAAGAAATATATGTTCATTCCTATGTTGATCATGGTATAGTTTGTTCTTGGCTATTGATTTATCCAATGACTTCTCCAACCTCTCATGCATTTGGAGGTGAATTTCTTGAATTTTCTCAATGAACCTTTTAGATGTGTGGATATTAGGATCCACTTTCCCATGTCCTATGTATTGTTGTCCTAAACCAATATCAAATGCACATTGAGGTATGTAGCCAAAACAAGTTTTAAAAGTATATTTATTAATATATGAATGGAATGCCTTGTTATGGGAATGTTGAATATACACCAAAATTTCATCTCAATTCTTAGGATGATTCTTATTATGGCCTCTAAAGATCTGAACTAATGGTTTATTCATTACCTCGGTCTGCCCATGAGTTTGTGGATGAGAATTGGTATACCGATTTAGTGTTGTATCCATTTTATCCCACAATGTAGACCAAATTATTTTCATAAACATTGAATCCCTATTTAACATGATAGATTTAGGCAACTCAAAGTGGACCCACACATTAGGAAAAAAATAACTCAGTTGCATCATTTCATTAAGGTTGTTTTTACAAGCAATACAGATATAGATCTTACTAAACTAGTCCATAACTATAAAAACAAGTCATGTGCCTTCTTTGACATAGGTATCCCACCCAAAAAATCCATGGAAATGATTTCCCATGGCTTAGAACGAACCAATAATGGCATATATAAATACACCCTCCTATTACTAGACTTGCTTGTACTAACAATACACATTCTCTTATGAACTTAGCAAAATCAACTTGCATATTTGGCCAATAAGCATACCTTTGTAAATGTGCCATTGTATTTATAATTCTAAAACATCTTTAAAGTCTTAAATTATGTACTTATCTCATTAGCGGAACTCTTTCTCCTTGATGGGCACAAAGCTTACCAATAGTTAGAGCAACTCATTTTGAATATAATAAGCCTCCTTGGTGTCAAAAAATGCACTTGGGGCATCATTTATTGAATAAATTATTCCCCATATTTGGATCAACTCATATCCTTATTCAAAATATTCATACATAAAAAGTTTAAGAACTTGGGTTATGGAGTCTATCACTAAAATCAAAGGATGTCTAGACAACAAGTCTACTAACATGTTAGTCACACTATTCTTATATTTGATAAACAAATTAAATTAATATACTAAACCAATCCATTTATAATGTTTAGCTTGTTGAATTTTAGTTTGTGTTTGAAAATTATGGATAGGTTGGTGATTTATAAGTACAATAATTTCTTTACCCACTAGATAGTGCTTCCATTTCTTAAATGCTTGAACAAGAGCATACATTTCTTTATCATATGTACAATATTTCAAAATTACACCATGAAATAAATTTTAATGGTAACATATGGGTTTACCTACTTGTAACATGACATCCACCATAACATAGTTACTAGAATCCATTTATACCTCAAAAGCCTACTACATGTTAGGTAAAGATAAAACTAGAACATTACTAATCCCATGTTTAAAATCAACAAATGCATCTTGTTGTTTGTTAGGCCAACTAAAATACTCACCCCTAATATAATGGCATACAAAGGTGCTATTTGGAAGATGAATCCTTGATGTACTTCCTCAGATACTAAAATTCACCTACAAAAGTTCTTGTTTCAGTCATATTGGAAAGCCTAAGCTAATTCATGATGGCCTCTACCTTTACTTGATCAATCTTAAAATTCCCATCTCCAACCACATGTCCCAAATAGACAAGTGATTTTGATGAAAGCTCACTTTTATATTCATTCAAGTACAACTCGTTCTCCTTCAAAAATTACAAAACTTATTTTAATTGAATTAAATGTTCCTCATAAGTTCTTCTGAAAACAAGAATATCATTAAAATAAATAATAATGAAAGAATATATAAATCTCCTCAATACCTCATTCACTAACTACATAAAAGTAGCTGAGGCATTGTAAAACCCAAAGGTAATACCAACCATTCATATATCCCTTGTTGTGTCTTGAATGTTGTCTTCCATATGCTCTCTTCTTTAATCCTTAATTGGTGATACTCAAAATTATATATCCAACTTAGTAAATTACTTGGCATGTTGAATTTGATCTATAAGATCATCAATATATGGAAGAAGGTATATATTATTGATTGTTATCATATTTAATGTTATATAATCAACACACATTCTCCATGAAAAATATGTATTACATACTAAAACAACTATAGAACTAAATGGAGAAGTACTAGGATGGATTATACCTTGATTAATCAAAGGCTGTGATTGTTTTTTTAATTCACTTGTATCCACCAAAGATTGCTAATAGAGACCCAAATTTGGAAGAGGATAATATAATAGCAACTAAATCTCAAGCTCAATAGGCCTCATGGGTAGCATACCATGGCATCTTAAAAAAAAATATTGAACTACATCTCTAACTTTCCCATTCTCCTTTTTAGTAAACATGCTACAAGAAGTCATATTTACAACCACTTATTTATCTTGTATATCTCTTACAAGAAGTAAAAAAATATAACACTAGTATTAATCATCATTTTGGATTGAGAGACACTTGACAAGGATATCTTTGAGATGCATTCATAGGCTTTGATGATGTATATCTCTCCACCCTTCACCAAATAGGAATGATTAGTTCTTATAATTCATATGGCATCCCAAATATACATTAAGGGCTGCCACACACTACACCACACATGCCAAGAGGGCCGCTATGACTTCATCAATGATTTTTTTTAATACCATACATTACCTTAGATTACTTAGTCACATTTAACTCTATTTCTTAATTTACCCAACCCAAAGCTCATAAATTAGGAAGATTATAAGTTTTTAACCCTGGTCTACATATTAACTCCTTGTTTATCAAATTTTCTTGAGATAGACAATAAAAAAGAGCATCCACTTTAATTTTCTTGATTTGAACTTAATATGTGCATGGAAAAGTTTTGTAAGTTCACCTTGATTTTGAGCACTATTCCTACCTGAGCATACCTCTTTGTGAATAGATATATAACATAGTGTTTCATCCATATTAGAGGTGCACCCAACTTATTTTCCATGGAATGATGTCAAATCCTTATTTTTCTTCTTGCCTTTAAATGGATGCAACTTTGGATACAACTTACAACAAGTCTCCTTTGAATGACTATCAACATCACAATTCCCATAATACCTTTTAGTAGCCTTTTGAGAAAAGGTAGTATTATCATTATGCTTACCTTTCCATTTATCTTCCCCCATTTTCTTAGAACCATCTTAATATTTTGGTGTGTTTGAAGAGGTAGATGAACTCTTCCTTTTGTCCATCTCTAAGTAATGAGCTTAAGAACAAGTCTCATCTACATTTGTAGGATTGGCCAATATCATATTTATCATCAAATGGATATGGATTCCAATGATGTACTTCATTAGGATGTCATAATTTGTTATGTCTTTTCCCATTTGGACTACCTTCTTTTGGAACTCATTAGTATACTTGTGCACACTTTTGCCTTAATTTTTCCTAATATATTACCAATACATGGACCTCTCTTACTCATATAAAATAGGATAATTTTTTTTATTGATCAACTATTTTAAATTCAACTCACTTAGTAATTGGAGGTAGCTTATTAACAACCAAGGCATGACCATACTGTTCAAACCAAATTGAACCATGATCGGTTAATTTTAACCTTTCAAAATTATTTTTTTGACTCTCATTAACCTAATGTAAACTAAAATATATCTTAAGATGGGCTAGATGATTATCTACCTTCTTCGCATCCACCTCTCATTCATATAAATGAATTCCAATATTTACTTTAGATTTTAATAGTGGTGGAGTTTTGTTGGTATGGGGCTTTCCTTCCACCTTCTCACACTCAGGACCTTTCATCTCCAAACTTGTTTTCAGAGCTTATATATAAACACCTAGCTCACTACGAGAATATCCATAATGGACTCCAACTTATCAAACTTATCCATTCTTGCTCATGGATAGAGAGATGTTAGAAATATAATATTTTGATTTATAGAACCATTCCTCATTGGAGGGAGGTGATTCTTCACCAATATTGGCCATGGCTTAGATTTATTTATTCCACCTTCTTATGTAAATATCTCTCTAAAAAGGAACTAGGATACCTTCACCATTATCACTTGTTGATCTGGTAATGGGTATAAATCTTAAAAAAAGTCACACAAATCTATAAAATGGAACTAAACTAGATTTAATACCAAGCTCTTCTGTAAACATGCAAAGGTTCCACTAGAAAATCCTCATTATGAATCATTTTTTATTAATACTAGAAATTGATTGAAGCTTGTTGTTTAAGTACTCTAAAACAAAATTAAATGGTGAAAAATGGAGATTGTAAGTATAATAAACTACAAAATAAATAAAAAGACACATATGCAAGTAAAGAAAAAAAGACAATATATGAAAATAGAAACACACATTACCCTAGAGAAACTCAAGGTGAGAAAACTCCATAAGAATGAGAGGATACCTCCTCTTGTTTTATTATGTTTTTAGTTACAAGGTACTACCATTAGGGGCCTTCATAGACAATATTTACAATACAACTTGTCCAAAACTTAGACTTAATACTACTCATCTGCAAGAGACACTTACTATCACATATCACTCTAACACTAAAATAATCAATAGACTGTTAGGAGAACCTTCACCAAATACATGGATAGTTATTTCCTTTATTATTGACAAAAAACTATTGAAATCTAATTTACTATACCTTTAATAGATACAAAAATATATGCAAAACCATAGGAGACCCTATGATAAGCTAAAACAAATAAGTGTTTTGGAAAGGAAATGTTTGTAACCATTCCTCTAGCCATGCTTTATCTGTGGGAAGAAGCATTGTTTTGTGTATAGAAAAACCACTATTTTATGACAAAACTACAAGGGTGGTTGACAAACTACTAGGGTGATTGCATGACCACTGCCTATAGGAACCAATGGTTTTGAAACCACCATTTGTATAAACTAGCAGTTTCACAATCTCAACGAAAATCTTAACCTTGTAAATAAGAACTTGTTAACTTCTTATTTCATAGGAAATCTAGATTATCTCAAATATGATTCTATCACTACAAACCACTATGTAATTTATAATAATCCCTCTTAATTTAAACCATGAAATACAAGTAATGGTTGCACAACTACTAGTTTATGTAGGTTAAAGTCATACAAGCACCCTAATAGTTTTAAAATCTCAATGAAACTCTTAAATTTATAAATAGGGACCTATTGAATTCTATTTTAATAGGATGTCTAGATCATCTTAGCTATGACTCTATCACTACAAACCCTCATGTACTTTCTAATCAACCCTATTGAATATGACCAAGGTGAAAAGAACTATCTAGGAAGTGTCACAAGTGTTTTATGTAGTATGTTTACATACATGAGAATTATGGTATTAGTTAATTGATGTTGATAACACTTATTAGATTTGAGATTTAGATTAACATGAAACACATTTGGTAGTTAGAGATGAACAATTGAATCCATCCCATAGAGGAAAATGGCAAAAGATGAAAGACAAAAGAAAATAAGAGGCCTCCAAGGTAAAAAAAAGAAAAGGAAGGGAACTATATAGGACTACAATAAGATGAAAGATAATAAAACATAGAAAAAAACTTAGAAGACACTAATTTGAACCAATAATACATATGCACAAAATGATACTAAAAACATTGAAATAATAGGTTTTGTAAAAACATTATATGTCTACACTTGTATACTCGAGTGAGTGAATTATGAGTCAACAAGGTATGCACATCTCGTTGACCCCGTGAAGAGGGAAAAATAAATATATCTAGAGGATTAATGAAAATAAAGTATTTAGAGGTAAAGAATGTATGCCTATGGGTTCAAGTGGTAGCTCGAGATTGAGAGAGGGTACTTAGGACAATAGTTGGTATGCCACCACCAGCCAATGATACAAAAATTAATAATTTTTTACATGATATGTGAAGCTACAAAAAAATATTATGGAGGCCAAAATGAAGCTTTATAGGCTATGAGAGAGATTATTTAATGTCTCAAGCAATGGAAGGACTTGTAGCAATTTCCATGTTCACTACATATGTTACTCCAAATATAATAGGGCTAGGCAAGGAGATTAGTCTCCTTTACATGAGGTTTGATTATTATGAACCATGTTCCCCTTTTGTTTATGATGTAAATGATGGATAACTTAATTTATTTTGGTATTTTTAGTATGTGTCTTGTTCTTATGTATGGACATGCATGTTAAGTAATGTGGACTAATAAAACTATGTAAATTAGCTATATATCAATCATGTGAATGTTTGATAACCGATGATGTAATATTAATGATATTTAAAGACTAATAAAATGTAATAAACATAGTGTGTCTGATTTCCAATTAAGAGGTAAGTTATCAAAGCTAACCAATAACATTATAAGGCTGAGAAGAATCAACATAAGATATATGCATTGAAACACATGACTTACTAGTATCATGAATAGGGGATGTATTTGATAAGTTATTATCATTAAAATTATTATTAGTGCCCCAAGTACATCAATATGCATCATTGATTTTGAATTGCCTTGGAGCCATAATGTGTGATACTTGTTCCTTTAGTAGAGTTTATTTATGTGATTTTTTTGGTGCACCCTATTCTTATGCAACCATTTGAATAATTATTATGGTTATTCTTTAGGAATTTATTTTTATTTAGGCTTTAGTTTTGACAATGTTGTATTCCTTTGAATTGAAATGATTTGAATTTCATATTCAAATTTTACAGATTGATGCATGACAGAATGGATTTGTTTTATTTAATGTATACATGGACATCCAAAAAAAACATTATGTATGCCTATAGTGGATATCACATAAAATAGTGTAGAAATAATCTTTGGTACCACTCTAGTAGGTAATGTAAAAGACCATACAAATTTAGCTCCAAAAGTGTCATATCCAGTAATTGATGAAGGTACGTGGGCTAAGTCATATGGACTAAAACAAAGGTTAGAAATAACTGTTTTGTGCATGTATTAAATACAAACCATTTTCTATCTTTATTACGTCTCTTTATTTTCCTTCCATAAATGTGTGAATAGTTAATGGTCCAATAAATGTTTCATTTTCTGGTATGCATTCTTTATAAAATGTGATTGGGATAGATATATATTTATTTGATCCAATGAATCTCCCAAGAGGATGTGGTGTGTATTCCATGGGCACATTATTCTAATTTTGTTTTTCTACCCTGTGAACACTGCTAGGTTGCTCCTTATGAATGGACATTTCAATTTTCACATCTGGATATACATCATGTATTTCAATATCACCACAATAAATGAGGTCTTGTATTTTGTGTTTCAAATCTATACATCTATTTATGGAATGTACTTTAACTCTATGATAATAAAAATATGTATTGGCATTCAAAAGTCTTGGAAATGATTTTGAAGTATGTGATTCCCTTGTTTAAGGTAATCATATCATATTTCTAAATAAATTAAGATTATCCAAGACATGTAATGGAGTTTTAATAAACCTTCTGAATTTCCTATACTAGTTGGAAGGGGAAAAATGATTATTTGTGGGTTTCTATATAGTAGTGACCAATTTTTTTATTGTGATTATTTTTTCAATATATTGTCTTTGTTAGGAACATTGAGACTTAATTTTATTCATATTTTTTCACTATGTGGAACATAAGTCTCATATGTAAGCATGTGTAATTCTTAGAATTTAATCTCAAGTGTCTTTTTTTCTAGGTGATTGGGGCTTGATGGGTCCCTAACCCTTTATTAAAAGCAACCAAGATTACATAAAACCATGCCCAAAATGGAAAATAATTGAAATACACCAATAAGAACACGAAGTCCTCCAAAAACCAAACTACTCCCAAAGTAACACCCTAACAAAATAGAAACCATCTATTCCAAAATAACTAATTATTCCTCAACCTTCGATGATGATCCACCAGCCTTGGTATTATTTCTACAAATAATTGATTGACCTGGCCCAATTATGATCTTCCTTCGCCCTCTCCATTATGAGAATGCAAGATCATGTGATAATCACGTTTCTTCTTAGGATGACCCCTTTTTTCCTTCTACACCAATGTCTAATCCTCCCTATCCCATTCACCCAAATATGGATAGAAAGGTATGGAAACATCTATCACACTAATGCACTAAAATCTATCACTATTAACTAAAGTTATTTTACCCTTACAAAGGATAACCTTTGGTTCTACCTTGGCATATTCTCCCATAAATCTCCTACCCAAAGTATTGTCCTCCATAATATTTTTAAGATTGGGACTCTCCTCCCTATTAACAAGAGGATCATCTGTAAGAAAATTAGATCCTTCACTCTCAGGAGTTCTGTTATACCTATTTTTGACACCCCCTTACTTTTTATAAATGTCTTGACATATTTTGTTATGCCATATTGATGATTTATGTCATGAATTATAAAATTGATGGTGGGGGCTAACTCATTTGCATTCATTTAAATTTGCATTATTTCTGTGTATATCCAATTATTAATAACTGCTATGTTGAATAATTTATTTCTCTTGATATTAATTAATTGAAAGCATAAGTCTCTTATTAAGTAAATATGTTTCATCATCAATAAGGCATGATTTATAATTATTGTGTCATTGACAGTTATGCTAGAGGTGAACATGTTGATAAAAGTAACACTTGTATAATTGATTATATTTTTGAATTGAAAATGGTACCATTTTGGCAAATGATTCATATGGCTTGATACATAAAGAGGTAATAAGATAATGCATTTAATTGTCAAAATTATATAGAACATGGCTGCATGAATAAATGAATTGCAAGATGAAGTATGTATGCACATTCAATAACTTATTTTGTTATGAGATTATATGTGTGGAGTTATGGGATATATCTTATATAAATTCTATTTTTAACAAAACTCATTTCAAAAGCCATAACATGTATTTCTAGGCATGGATGATCATGTTATTTAAATTTCATGAAGGTAATTGATATAATTATGGAATATATGATAATATCTAAGCCTTTGAGTTGAGTAACCTAAATTCCATGCCAACATGATTTAGGCTATAACCATTTGATTATATTGCTAAGACTTCAATGCATTGCCTAAGTTTTATATGTTATTGGAATATCATATTGGAGGACCTAATTTCTAATACATTTGATCTAGGTCATGGACATATTGTTGATAATCCCTATGGATGTAGTGGTAGATTACATGGTGCATGATTCTAAGGTGATGGATTTTGATAAGATAATAACCATGGTTAAGGTATAACATGATAATAGTTTGAATCACCCTTGAGCATTGAATAAATGGCGATGGACCATGATCATCTAGGTATGGGAAATAAATGAATGCAATGTTCAAAGCTCGATTTTTATAGAATTTATTCAATGGTAATAAGTAAAT
Source organism: Torreya grandis (assembly GCA_037957365.1). Classification (NCBI taxonomy): domain Eukaryota; kingdom Viridiplantae; phylum Streptophyta; class Pinopsida; order Cupressales; family Taxaceae; genus Torreya; species Torreya grandis. Next base: position 745,933 of record JARHVA010006143.1, on the reverse strand, counting down.
ACTTAAGTTTGGTCCTTATGTTTCACTAAAATTTTGCTTTATTTTCTAATAAGAAAGTTGTAAAACTTAAAAGAAGGGTGAGGTTAGTAGAACCTAGATTTGATTTTGCACTCTAAGATCTAGATGGTTGTATATGTTCCTCTTTGTCTTGGGAGGATGACCTGCATATAAGAAATAACTAAGAAAATGGTTGATTAGGTGGGTAGGTGGGTGGATTGCCTAGCGCGTGATCTAGATCCAAGAAGTACAAGATTTCCTTGGAGGCTGTCAATCCACTTTTTAAAACAAGTTAAAGTTGATAAAGTTGTTGATAAGAGAGGTTGCATAGAATAATAAAAGTGCTTAAGTAAAAGAAATAAATACTTTTCAAAAGAAATGCTTATTTAAAAAAATAACATTAAAGGTAAATGTGAAACTATTAAGGTGTGGTTCATGTATGGTCAGGTTATTATTTATGGTGCTATGTAGTGACAGGGGTTAAGAAAACAAGGTTTTAATTAAGGTTGAGAGGTGGTTTCTACTTGCTATTTTGGGTAGAATGATTTACACAGTGACCTTTGACGATCACTGGTAATTATTGGCAATTAGGGTATGATCATCGTCAGTCGATAGATAACCATTGGTGGTCAAGGGTGACCATCGATGATTGAGGTCTGACCATTGCATGTGGTCAAGGGCTAACCATCAATGGCTGAGGGTTGATTGGTGAAAATTGATAGGTGACCATTGGCTGTCAATAGGTGATCATTGACGATCAAGGTTGACCATTAGTGATCATCATGGGTTTTTGATAGATTGGCTTTGGGTAAGAAAGGAATGTGGATAAGTTAAAAAAGGGTCCTATAGGTTACTTAAGGTTGGTTGTTGGTCGTGATGATAAAGGTAAGGTCTCAGAGGTATCACAATAGGGATTTTGATGTTTTATATGATTGAGAATTGTCAGAAAGTCCTTGGTGAAAAAAAAGTGTTTGGAGTTGCAGAGCTCCAACACCAAAGAGGTTGTGGGTAGAAATTATAAATGGGTGTAGGCTCTAAGCTATTGAAATTTAAACTATTAAACTTGTGTAAAATACAAGATACTTAGCTCAATTATTGATGGCCTAAAGAAGTTTAGAGTTAGCTGAAAGTTGTTGTGGATCTGCTTGGGAGTCAAAATCTTTTGCCCCAAAATTCCTCCTCTTTTCTTCCTCCTAATCCTCGAATGATTTCCCCCTATGGATTCTTCCCTAGTGATCTCTTAATATAGAATAAAGGGGTATTGAAACAAAAGTGTTTAACAAAAGGTTTTAAAAAAATTTATCACGCAAATGGTTGATAAAATTTAGACAGTTAATGATCAATGAGTGAGTTGCAGTTAACTCCTATGATCATGCAATTCTAAGCCAAAGTTTTGGTTACATTAAGTAACTATTGGCAATCAAGGGTCAACCATCGATAATCAAGGGTTGACCATCATGCATGATTAAAGGATGATCATCAGTGGTTGAAGGCTGACCATTACACATGGTCGAGGGTTAACTGTTGCATGTGATCGAGGGGACAGTCATAATTGGCTAGATTTAGCCAATTCCACTAATGAATGGTGGTTAATGGCATTGGGAAGTGGTTTGAGGGTAATAAAAGAAGAACTAGTAGATAATCTAATCCAAAGGGGGATAAGGGTTAGTTTAAAGGTTAATACAACATCTAGAGCCATAATATATGGTTTTTTAGTGTCTACATTTTGCACCTTTTTGTTGTGCAGTTTGTATCAGCAAGCTATAAAATAAAAATGGATGGTTGGTAGAAGGTTGGATGCCCCGAGTATGGGAGGAAGTGTCCCCCCTCAAACTAAGAATCGATGAGGTAAAATAGAGTCGGGTGTGGGTTTGATAAGTGGATAATTGGATGACAAAATGGGTAAGATGGATGGATTGGTAAAATATGTCACTACATGGAGGACAAGTAAACCAGGACACAATGTTAGACATAGTTGATATGGGTGCACTTATAAACTCAAGGCACCATGCAAAAAATTGCCATGTTATCAAGGGTCTAAAAATTGGGTGAACCTAAGAAAATAGAATAGGTTGCAGGTTCGATAAGTTGGATAGGTGGGTGACAAGGTTGGTTTGGTTGGTTGGGTATTTAAGCAAAAATAAGTACACAAAATATGACTAAGTGCATTAGCATAAATTGTGCATAGACTAAGTTTCCATAGTTGAGGTAGTTGGTAAAATAAGGTTGGTACTATAAGGAAAATTGATAGGGTAACATGGCCACAATGTTAGGCATAGATGATATGGGTTACTCCTATAAACTCAAGTTTCCTAGGCAAGGTCAATGTATTCATAGGTATCTAAGCTAGGATGTGATCTTGGGAAAACAAAATTGGTCATAAGTGTCAGTACCATAAAGGGTCATGCTTTGAAGCACCTAAATGATTGGGTGCAAAAGGTAGCACAAAGTTGTCAAGCATGGAAAGGTAGGTATATAGTTAAAATGACCAAGGCAAGTTTGGTGATAAAAAGTGTAAAAAGGTGGGCCAAAATGACCAAGTTAAAGTTTGTTTTTGGGTTGGTTGGTGGAGAATAATGTGCTCTCTAATGGGTGCATGGTTGGTTGGTTGGTTGGTAGGTGGTTACATTGAAAAAGCTTGGTTGGGTGGTGTTCAAATTGGTTTGGTAAAAGGGGACCCATTTTTGTGTAAAAGGGTACAAATTTGGTAGTTGGGGTTCAAAGGTGGGCCAAAATGACCAAGTCAAGGTGGGTCACAAAGAGTGTGAAAGGTGGGCCAAAATGACCAAGTTGGGGTTAATTGGTTGGTGGGTTGGTAGAGAATAAGGTGCTCTCTGATGGGTGCATGTTTGGTGGTAATGTTTTATTGTTTGAAAAAGTTATGTTGGGCAGTGTTCAAATTGGTTTGGTAAAAGGGAACCCATTTTTGTGTAAAAGGGTGCAAATTTGGTGGTTGGGGTTTCAATGACTCAAAGATGGAAGACACGTGTCTTACCAAATGGTCATGAAATTATAAAGAGGAGGCTAGAGGCTCCAGTTGACAAAGACCAAAATGGCAAGATAGGTGGGCTTAAGAACATAAACCCCTTTCTTGCATTGCATTGGTGCTAGTTCATTTGGTTAAAAGAAGTAGCTTGATCATGTAGTGTCAAGTAAGTTCAAAATCCCTTGATTTGTAAAGGGTAAAAGGAGAAATGGATGAAATAGGTGAATGGATGGTAGTGTAACCTTCTTATTGGGACAACTAGCCCCTTCTGTAGGTAACCTAAGAATCATTATAGACAAGTCCCTATTCTAAGTTTGGTATACACTGATCGATGCGAGAAGTCTACACATATTGTGTGAAAGCTGATTTAAGCTTTCTTTGGGATTGCTTTATTTTTGAATTTTGACTTTGAGTTTTTTTTATGCTTTTATTTGATGGGTTTGGGAAGTTGATTGATACGGGAAGATTCTAAGTGATTTCTTTCTTGATAAATATTTGGTTTAGCCATCCTTCAAGGGAGTGGTCTAAGCTTTGGATTTGTTTATGTGTGATAAATATCCTTCGAGGGAGAAATCTACCTTTTTAAGCAATTTTTAGTAGTTTTGGGTAGTTGTCCTTTAAGGGAACAGTTTGCAATGCTAGAGATTCTTGACCCAAGTGATATTTGGTATCCCGAATGTAATGTTATGCTGGTTTAGACATGGACAAGTCTATATAGGCTGAAAGGCTTTCCTTTATGAAGATAAAATGATAGCACAAGAAGGTGAATGATGGGTTAAGGAGGCTTAAGTGACAACAACCACAAGGATTCATCCTATAAGGGATGAAAAGTGTTTATGAGAATCATTCCATAAGTAGAGCTATGGTACCCATGCTTAGGATTAGGCTAAGGTTTTGATGGATAATCACATGATCCTGTTTTAATCGATTATCCTCAAAATAAGGAGATGAAGGTGGTTGAAAATAAAGGATGATCTTAAGGTAGACACAAGATGACTAAGAACTTGGTTTAACAAAATAAACGATGTGAATGCAAAGCATTGAGGGGTTTAAGTTCTGACATGCCCTAGATCTATATGTATGCATAAACAATTTGAACCAATTAGGATTGAAGATGTCCCTGAGCTACTTATTGACACTTGATTAGATGTGGAAAAGAGAATGTTGGATTGATAATGGTTAAAGGTAAGGTTGGTTAGGTGATAGTTGTTAGGCATTAGTTAGCTGGTTAGGTGGTTTTAGGTTGGTTAGATTTTAGGTTGTTACGTTGATTGGGTAGTTGGGTTAAAAGGCAAGGTTATGAGGCTTAAACACAAAAAGAGGTCTAAGCAAAATGGTTGAGGTTGAAGGTTTGCTTGGGTTAGGTTAAAGGTTGGGTTAAGCTTGGTTTGGATTAAGATTAGTTTGGGTGTTAGGATAGGCTAGATGTAGGTTAAGGTTGAGGCAATAATACCAAAGGTTAGTTTGGTCATTTGCTAAGGCTTTATGCATAGGTTTTGGTTATAAGATGATGTAGGGTTGATAAATTATCAAAGCTATCTGGAGGGAAAGTTCCCCCAGTTTCTCTTTCCATATATGGTCGAGTTGGGAAAAGATTCCAAGGTGAAGGTGTTGGTTAGCAAGGATGGTTTAGGAGGATGAAGATGAATTCATGTGCCTCACAAGGATTGTTAGTTTTTAGTTATTAGTGGGTGAGGAGGTCAAGTTGTAGGTGGTGGTTCAAGTGGCATCTCCCCCATGATGATATGGTGAGGGAAACATTGTTGGATTGGATTTGGGTGTGTTCAGGGTCTAGAAATGATGTTGGCAACATCATCTTGGAATAAAGGTGGGTTGGACAAGAATGTCTAATTGTCCCAATGAGGGAATTATGGTGAGGTATGGGTAATTTGGAAAAAGGGGACCGATGAAGGGTTTATTTTGGTTTAATTTGATAGATGAGTTGGTGATGGTTGGGTTAAAAGGTGGGTTGATTTTGGTTGATTGATTTGGTTTAGAGGTTAGTTTGAATGGTTATGGGAGGTAGGATGGGTGGTTTATTTATTTTGTTGGTTGGGTTTGCTTGTTTGTTTGGTAAGGTAAGGTGACAAAGATTTTACCCTATTCAAAAGAGAGTCAAACTAAAGACCATGTCATTAGATAGATGAAAATGAACGTATTATAGAGAAATTGAAAGGGTTTGGTTTTAGTTGAGGTTGGGGTTGGGTTGGTTTGAGGCGAGCTTAGATAAGTTATAGGTGAGGTGTTTTGAGTTTGGGTTGGCTCCATTAAAATGATAGGTAAAAGAGGTCGGTTGGGTTGGGTTGAGGTTTTCTCCACTAAAATAGGAAATGAAAATGATAAGGTAGATTTGATTGGTTCTACCAGAAGGGTATCTAGAATAAGTATGGTTGTTTGGGATGATTTAAACTTTTGAAGAAGTGAAAGAGGTAGGTTTATTTGAGGTTGATCTACTAAAAAGGGAAGGGGAAGAGGTAGGTTGGTTTAAGGTTGATCCACTAAAAAGGGAAGTGGAAGAGGTAAGTTGGTTGGAGGTTGATCCACTAAAATGGAAAGTGGAAGAGGTAGGTCAGTTGGAGGTTGATCCACTAAAAGGGGATGCGGAGTAGGTAGGTTGGTTGGAGGTTGATCCACTAAAATGAGAAGTGGAAGAGGTAGATTGGTTTCCTTAAATTTGGTTTTTAAAGGAAAGTTGATAAGGTTGTACTTGGTCAACAAGTGGTTGGGTTAAGGTTGATTCTTCCTTAGTGATGATTTTAAAAAGAAATTGAAAAGGTTTCACTTGGTCAACAAGTGGATTGGTTGGGGTTTTGATTATGGTTTCCCTAGTTATAGGTGCACTAAGGACCAAATCTAATGAAGGGACCTCATTGTGTTGAGGTCTGTGATTATGGGTTTCCACAATAATGGGTGTAGAAGAGGTTCAATGATGGATTGCCTAAAGACATTCAAGGCTAGGTTGGGGGAACATAGAGAATATACTTTGGAACCTCTTTTTAATAGATAAGGTATTGGACAAACATCTTAAAAGACCCACATGTATCTACCACATATTTGTTTGTGTGATGATACATACAAAATTCATTCTTTATATATCAAATTAGTTTTGAAAGAGAATGATTGATGGATTTGATTGGAGGAATTCTAATGACAGAAGCCTCCATGATTTTGTCAAGGATTGAGGCATATGATTTCTCTAGTGGGATATACTGCCTGGGAAGAGGGTACACCAAAGGCTCTTGAGGTTGCGAGATAATTGGTTAATTTGATGAAGCTGGTTGGTTTGACGTGGTTGATGAGTTTGATAGGTTGGGTAAGTTTGATAAAATTGGTTCAAAAGGTTTGGTTGGTAGTTGTTGGTTTGATTTAGGGAGGTTGATAAGGTGGGTAATGTTGACAAGGTGGGTAAGGTTGATAAGGTAGGTCAGTTTGGGAGGTTGGGTAAGGTTGATAAGGTGGGTCAATTTGAGAGGTTGGGTAAGGTTGATAAGGTGGGTTGATAGTTGTTATTTGGATTTTATAAGGTTGGTAAGGTAGGTTGGTTTAAAATGTTTGGTTGATAGTTGAGAGGATAGATCAAGTCTTGGTTTTGAGATAAAGAGGGTTGACACCAAGGGGGTTCAGATAATTGATATGATGGTTTGGGTAGATAATCAAAAATTTGATAAGGTTGAGGTAGTTGATATGATGGCTGAGATAGGTAGCCTAAAGATTGGTGAGGTTGAGATAGTTGAGGTTGAGGTGGGTTATGATAGTGGTCAAATAGGTGTTGAAAGGTTGTTGGTTGGTTACAATAATGATCAAATGGTTGTTGAGAGGTTATTGGTCAGTTGTAGATGAGGTTAGATTGATTATAGGCAAGGTTGGGTTGGTTATAGGTGAGGTTGGGTTGATTGTAGGTGAGGTTGGGTTGGTTTTAGGTAAGGTTGGGAGCACAAGTGGGTATTGATGTAAGATAAAGCCCTAAGGCAAGAGGGTTGTCTTCTAAGAGTTTAACAAAGTTGGAATCTCCATGAAAAAATGTAAGAGTGTTCCCCATTGAATAAGGAAATGGAGATGAGGTGGGTGGAAGCAAGATGTTAGAAGGTTTTTTCGAGGGGGTTAGATTCCTCACAACTCAAAAAAAGAGAAGACAAAAAAAATTTCAAAGAATATAAAACACACACTAAATCACGTTAAATCTTAAGGTTATTTTTGTCTCTCTTATAGATTATGCCTTAAGCTTTAAGAAGTGTGACTCAACTTGGTTTTGAAACAGGTACTAGATAAGAAATTTATGGTTGGTTTTAGGTAGTTTAGGCTCTGAAAGGGATCTATATTAGAAATCAGTATGTGGCTTGATATTAGGGCCTACCCCCTCACTTCACACACCATAGTGATAAGGGTGTTAGGTGCTTAGCCAAAATATACCGAATGCTAGAGATTATACTCAATCAAAGAACTAAGTTTTGGTTTCTCCCCTTGGTAATGACATCCAAGTGGGATAGCCAATGGGTGAAGGTTACCACAAGGAGATGAAACCCTAATCGAGCCTTATGTCAAGTGTTATGATGTTTGAATTGGTGTAAGTGGTTTGGTTTTATGTGTGAGAAGAAGTGAGGATACGGTTAATTTACTTGATTAATTAAGTTATTTGAGATAATTATGCAAACAAATAATGTATGAGAGGTTAATTTTAAGCTCAGAATAAATGTTGATTTCATTTAAATGATCATAAAACAAAAGGAAAAAGCACCTAGATGCAACTATGAACCCAAGAAAAGACTCAAGGGTCCGATCAGGCATGACAGAATGTTTCACTAATTACTTTTTTATTTTCTAAGAAGAAATTTGTAAAATTTAAAAGAAAGGTGAGGTTAGTAGAACTTGGATTTGGTTTTATGCTCCATGGTCCAGATGGTTGTTGATGCTCCTTTTTATCTTGGAAAGATGACCTGTAGATAAAAAATCACTAATAAAATGGTTGATTAGTTGGGTAGGTGGGTGGATTGCCTAGTGTGAGCTAGATCTAAGAAGTACAAGAATTTCTTGGAGGCTGTCAATTCACCTTTTAAAACTAGTTAATGTTGATAAAGTTGTTGATAAGAGAGGTTGCATAGAATAATGAAAGTACTTAAGCAAAGGAAATAAATACTTTTCAAAATAAGTGCGTATTTTAACAAAATAACATTAAAGGTAAATGCTAAACTGTTCATGTATGGTTCAGATATGGTCAGGTTATTATTTTTGATCCTGTGTAGTGATAGAGGTTAAGAAAATAGTGTTTTGGTTGAGGTTGAGAGGTGGTTTTTGCTTTTTTTTTGGGTAGAATGATTTACATATTGATCATCGATGGTCATTGATAACCACTGACAGTTAGGGTATGACCGTCAATGGTTGATAGATAACCTTTGGTGGTTGAGGGTGACCATTAGTGGTTGTGGGTTGACCATTAATAGTCATGGGTTAATTGTTGGTGGTCAACAAGTGACCATTGGCAGTCAACAAGTGACTATTGGTAGTCAAGGTTGACCATCAATAGTCACTATGGGTTTTTGATAGATTGGCTTTGGGTGAAGAAAGGACCATGGGTAAGTTGTAGAAGGGTCCTTTAGGTTGCTTGAGGTTGATTATTAGTCATGAGGAAAAAAGTAAGGTCTTAGAAGTATCACAACAAGAATTTTGATATTCCAGATGGTTGAGAATGGTTAGAAGGTGCTTGGTGGAGAAAATGATGTATGGAGTTGCAGAGCTCCAATACCAAAGAGGTTGTGGGTATAAATTAGAAATGGGTGCAAGATCTAAGCTATTTAAACTTAAATTATTGAACTTGTGTTAGCTCAGTGCTTGATGCCCTGAAGAAGTCTGGAGTTTGCTGAAAGTTGTTATGGATTTGTTTGGGAGTCAGAACCTCTTGCCCTGTAATTCCTCTTCATTTCTTCCTCCTAATCTTCGAATGATTTCACCCTCTGGATTCTTCCCTAGTGATCTCTTAATATAGATAAAAGGGGCATTGAAACCAAAGTGTTTAACAAAAGGTTTAACAAATAGTTTATCATGTGAATGGTGGATTAAATTTAGACAACTAGCAATCAATGAGTGAGTTACAGTTAACTCCTTTGATCACACAATCTTGAGGTAGAGTTTTGGTTATGTTAAGTAAATGTCAGTGGTTGAGGGTCAATCATCAGTGGTCGATGGCTAACCATTGCATGTGGCTGAGGGATGACCATTGATGATTGAGTGCTAACTGTCACATGTGGTTGAGGGCTGACCATCGCACACGGTCGAGGGGACATAGTCAAAATTGGCTAGATTTAACCAATTTCATTAATGATTAGCATTTAATGGCATTGGGAAGTGGTTTGAGTGTAATAAAGGAATATTTAGTAGATAATCTAACCCAAAGGGGGCCAAGGGGTAGCTTAAAGGTTAATGCAACATCTAAAGCCATAGTGTATGATTTTATAGTGTCTACACCTTATCTCAATTTTGGGTTTTCATGATTGATTTGGTGATATGGCTAATCGATTTGATAAGTTGACAGTAAAGCCACTAAATTCGGCATAAGCCACTTAAGATATTGGTCATAGTTATAAATGAATAGAAAATGACACACCATCAAGAGTGTTTAATGTTATTTATGGGAATATGAAAGTGGTAGTTTATTTGTTTTGATGTCATTTGTTTGCAAGCTTTGAGTGGAAGCGGAGCTCTGGTTGGAAACCTGCGTCAAGTAGAAGAGGAAGAAAACACTAAAAGGTTTTAAAGGCTTCGCATTGTTTGTTTTTAAAGGTATGATATTTGTTTTCAATTCTTGTGCGGGTTCTTTAAATATTGAGTTTTTATTGGAAATAATTGGAAGAGGTTATTTTATTTCGAAAAGAATGGCGATAAGCTTAAAGATAGTTCTCAGTTTCTATGGATGGAAACATATAATTTATTTCTTCAAGTTAATATTGTTTGATATTATGTATTCTATAAGGGTTCTAATTCATATTAGAAAATATTAAATGGATCCAAATGTGTTCTTTTATGTTTTAGAATTTTTCAACTCTGCATGCCATTCATTTTCGTAAAGAAGTTTGTTTTCTTTGATTACTTTGAATACACATGGTATATAAGCTTCATGCAATTGGTAATATGGAAGTAGTCATGGATCTGTATATTTTTTATGTTGTTTGTGAGCTGCCTAAACTAGTACAAAGTATATATGGATTTGGTTTTTCACATATAAGGTTTATGTTTCATTTTAATGGTGCATATAATGCTTTGCATGCACAGTTATCTTTGAGGATGTTATTTTTCAAAAGAGTCAAGTATTTTAGTTTTTCATATTCACATGAATGAAATGTTTTTGAATATGGATTACATAATTCTACCATTAGGCTTGGGACATATGTGGGTTTTGTTTAAAATTTCTCAAGTTTGATTCTGTTGACATGCACAAAAAGTTGATATAAGGGTTTCTAGACCAGTGGATTGTTTTATTTTTCTCTAGATGGAAAAAGGTTTTGAAATGCATAGTTTGGTATTTAATATGAATTATATAGTATTTAGTTATAAAGATGAAAATGTCTGGCACACAACTGATCTTTTATGTGAAGGATTATCACACATTCTTTTAATCATTTTGGAAAAAATAATGATTTTTAGATTTTATAGAGTTATGTCTTATATCATTTTGAAGACATATATGCACATATTTATTCTATTTTCATATCAGTTTTGAAAATGATAGAAGATATATGGTTGAACTGATATTTCATGAATATGTATTCACATACAAATTTGGTTGTAATTTCTTGAGTCATTTTTAGAAAAGATGACATAAGGGTTTGTGAAGGAAATGATATAGTTTTGTCTTATGTAAATTTTTGTCCTTCTTGGTTTGCATATTGTGTTCAAATATCAATGAAAAATTATGTGTGATATAAGGTTTTATGATGTTTGTTGAAGAAAGATAGGCAATGCATAAGACATGTATCATTGGTTGTAAAAGAAATTAGGTGCATTAGATTGCATTTCTTTTCTTATTAATTAACATCTTATTGATTAATGTGGAAACATAGTATTGTTTAAATACAGATTTGGAATTTATTTTAGTTGTATTTTCAATATTTTTTTGGCCTGTGAACAAGTTTTTCAGAGGAAAGTTTGGTTGAAGGAGCTGGAACTTGTTAACAGTGAAAAATGGCATGCTAACAAATCAACCCTTTCGCCTATTATGAAGGTTAAGATAGAATCATACTAGTTTAATTGTAAGGGCCCAAGGAATAATAATTAATTCCAAAGAGTGTATAGTTAGTATTCATAATTAATTCCAAAGATAAGTACATTATTGGTTGCAAATGTGTACAATTGGTAAAATTTGCATTCATGAGGTTTTAAAATTTGATTATTGAAAGATAATGAGATAAAATATGGAGTTTTGACTATATAATTCTTTTAAAATTATTATTTCAGTATGGTTTCTTTAGAATGCCAGGGTAGACCTAAGATTCACACAATTCTAGTAGAAATTCTTGGGGTCATGGTGATGATCAACACATTGAGTGCAGTCCTTCACGAAGAAGTTCTCGAGGCTAGTTATTTTGTGACCATAGGACTGTCAATACTTTTCCTTTGCCATTTAATCATGGAACCTATGTATCTATCCATTTTGATGCTTATAACCTTGCATTTTAGAATGTACTTGATTCATTATCTACTAATTCCCTAAATTTATATGGTAATAGAGGTTGGAGGGGAACACATTGGAGAACTCATCCGTGAGGGTGAGGCAATCCAAGTGAATCTTATCAACACATGCATACTGCTAACCAATGTGGACAACATAATACTCTATTTCATGACCAACCTAAAAATATACTTGAGGTGATTGAAAAATTACACCCACATTTACTCTCTCTATTAAACACCAAAATTATTTCACTTGAGCTTGAGAGACCTACTTCTTTTATGAAAACATTTACTAGCATCCCTACAACACAACCCATGGTGACTAGGATGTTGAAAAAAGTAAAATTAAAAGTGGATGATTCAGAGGGCACTCATCTAGTTAGATTTTCCACTACATCTATGGAGTACACAAAGTATGAAACTAATAAGGGTGCTCCATTGATAGACTTAATTTTTGATGCAGATTCTGATTAGATTGTTGTTTGAATTTTATTCATGGTTATATTTGGACTTCTTGTCATCGCGATGATTTTGAGAATGTTGATATGTTTCTAGTGGTTTTGTGATATGTGGCAACATTTTTAGTTTATGTAAAATAGTTTATTAATATATTTACTTGATTATTATGGAAAATACTCAAATAATTTAATGTTAGGAGTATTTAAATTTTATTTAATTATTAATAAAATTAAAATTATTTTGTTTGGTTATATGTTTATTTAAATATATTCAAGTGAGTCAAGGCCCTCCACCCGTTATAAATGTTATTGGTTAATTATATTTAAAATTTGATCTATTAGACTTTATGTTAAGTCTAAATTTATAAAGATATAAGTCATTAGTTAACTAATTGACTTTTAAAGGTCAATTATAAGTTAACAACTAAATAAAGTTCGTTGTAACTTATTTTCTAACTATATATAGATTTTTTTTTATTAATAGATCATAAAGGCATTACAGAGGGAGAAATTTATATAAATAGACCAAAAAATATATCATATGATGGTGAAGTATCCTGCTTATTTATCACAGATACACAATCATATGAGCAAAACTCCATGTACTAGACCTAAATAATAATTAATACATCACATCGTAGACATTTTATTGATATTTCAATTGTAATTTGTTATTTTTTTTAAGATTATTTATACTTAAAATTTCTATTTCAAATAAATATAATTTCACTTGATTCTAAGATGACTCTTGTCTCAAGACTCATAATTTTCTATTTCATTATATTGATTTTACTTTATTTTCAGTTTTAGATTAATTCAATTATAGATTAGATCAATTTATATTTGTAGATTATATTTAATTATCTTTTTATTCGTATTTTACTTAGTTTATTTTCTTCTTTCTTTTTATCTTATTGATCTTTAACTTAGGTTCTCTTCTTGATTACTGTTTTCTTAAATCATTATAATTTGATAAGCTTTTCTTAAGTCTTTACGTAAATTTCCTTTTGTTTATTAGTTTGTTTCTATTTAACTTAGTTAATATTTATAACAAGTAGTTATATTCTTATAATGGTTGTCTATTATTTCATAGATTAATATTTAGTTTCTTTGATTATTGTTCCTTCATTTAATCTTGTTGTGCTTAAATCTCATAAGATAGATAGATAGTTATACATTTACTTATTTATTTCATAATTTAGATAATTATATTATTATTCTCATTTATGTTTAGATTAATATGTTACTGTTTATTTTTGTTTCTCTATTTACTTTCATTTTTCATTTATCTTACTTACCCTTTGGTTTATTTCATTTCTTTTCCTTTGATATGTTTTGAGCTTAAGAGATATCAAGAGATTATAAAACATTGGATTCAATAGAATTATAGAGGATAAAAGATATTTCCTTCAAGGGGTTACCTATTATATAGGTTTTCTTTATCAGATAGGTTAGATTATATAGTTGTAATCTGATTCTTTTTTTATCAATATTTAAGTGATATTTGATTTCTAAATTATAATTATGCTTTGTTTGTATTCGACTGGTTCTTTATTTCCCAAAATATTAAAAAAAATATTCTATGCATATTTGGAATTGATTATTATTCCTTAGACCCTTATAATTAAACTAGTATGATTCCATATTAAGCTTCACGATAGACAAAAGGGTTGATTCATTGGCATGGCATTTTTCACCATCAATAAGTTATAATTCCCTCCACTCTTAAAAGGTGATGCAGGTGCATCAATTTAAGAGATATATTTTTGTAAAAATTTGGTGGTGTGTATATTTTAATGTTATTATTTTGTCATATTATAGGTGATCCAATAATTATACTTTCATAAATAAATGATTCTGGCGTGTTTCCTATTTTTCCATCAAAATTAGGAAATTCAATTTTTTTAACTTGTTCTAAGAGTTACAATGTTCTTTCTTCTTTTTTAATGGATTGTAAATATTTGATTCTTCTTGGAAAGGGATATAAAGGTTTTATAATATGTATTAAGTGTCTTTAATATTTTAACTCATTCTTAACCTTGTTAAAACTCAACCAAGGTCAATCTTAGAGTTGAATTCATGAGTTTGTTAAGATAGTTGGAGAGAATATAGGAGTTGGAGCAAAGAGTGGAGAAGGATGAGAGAAATAAGGTTCATATGGAGAGGTTAGTAAGATATAATATAGGGTTTTATAAAAAATTCTTCAAGAATAAAGAAGAAAAACTAAATAAAAATAGAGTATTTGTTAGTTGTATTGTACCTTAGTTGCATGAAATTAGTGGAAACTTTATTTATTCTAGTTTCTTTTGCAACTACAAGTTGAAAATTTATTGTAAGTAAATATTGGTTTGGTATTTAAATCATTTATTGTGTTTATAATGTGTTTTCTAGTTGGCAGACTTGAAAAATACAAGTGAGACTATCACATTCACATAAAATCTACAGTTACAATCATAAAAGAGTCATTTTCGTCAAGTTGTGTTATTTCAAAACATCAAATTGAATGAGAAGGAATATATTAATAGGTAAGAGAATATATAGTTATAAGTTTTGAAAAATAATTAATCAATTTCAAATTAGCCACTTTTGAGAGCCCTCAGCCAGTGTGCAGGCCTAATATCTAGGGGTTTGGAATAAAAACCTCAACAAAAAGAAAATGAACACTTGGAAAATTATAAAAATTTATAGAAAGGTAATTTTAAATTTGTTTTATAATATTAAAGTGGTTTTAATACTTTTATAAATATATAGGAGGAGATATCTCAAAATCTTAGTCAACATGCCTCTTTGGAAAAACTACAAGACCCTGTTTTAACCTATTTTGAAATTTTAAGCAAATATAATGAAAAAGATCAACTTGAAAGGTTAAAATAGATATAAATATGTGTGAAATTTTTTTATATCTTTAAAATATTTATTTATTAAATTCAAATTATAAGAAAAATGTTTAATAAGGCTTGTAGGCCTAGTTATTTACAAACCTTGTTTTCCAAATCTTGAACTTTTAAGCAATTACAAATCTAAAGATCAGTTTGATAAGTTGGGAAAAAAAATTATGAAGGTGATAAATTATTTAAAATCACAATAAATCCTTATTTATATATATTTTTTTTCAATTAGGCTTGTAGGCCTATTGTTCTCATTGAAAGAAGGTTGTAATTTACTCTCTTTTAATCCATCACCATCATTTTTGATATCAGAGTGAGTTAGGTTGTACTTCAGAGGTGACACAAGGATAAATATCTCATTGAGATAAGTGAATAGCAAGTTTTGAAAAATAAACTTACAAGAAAGTGCCAAATGACACTTAGAAGAGCAACAAGAGGTGGTGCTATAGCAGGTCAAACAATAGTTAGAGTTGAGTACAAGTAAGTATAAGATAAATACTAATATGATAATAAAATAAGTAAATTTTGAGATAGGTGATTTGGTGATGAAACATATTATAAAAGAGATATTTTCTAAGGGAGAATATAAAAAATTGAAACTGAAGAAAATTGGACCTTGTAAGGTCATAAGGAAGTTTTCTACCAATGTTTATGATTTGAAACTCCCATTTGACATTTGTATTTCACATATTTTTAATGTGAAAGATCTCTAAAATTTAAAAGGAAAGGAAAATATAGTAAAAACACCTGAAGATGAAGATGATTAAACCATCAACTGGGAGCAATAGTTGCCCAAAGCTCAACCAAATGAGATAAAAGATATTCTAGACAAGACGGTGGTGAAGAAGACTAGAGACAAAGAGTAATTATTCAAATGGAAAAAAAATCCACTTGATGTAACATGGATGAAATTTTCAAAAATATCTAAGCATGGTACAGTGCT
>JARHVA010006143.1:0-125000 GCA_037957365.1 Torreya grandis | reverse complement strand
TTTTTTTTAACTCTATCTAAAATGTGCAAAAATATTTATTTTCAAAGATTTAATCTTAATAGTGTTCAATATATTTTTTTACTCTATCTAAAATGTGTGATTTATTTGTGTTTACTTGGCCCTTTTATTCATTGTTTGACACCTTAATATGTTGTTAAATCACTAAGATTTGGATAGTCTACCTAGATTATTGTAATATTTTTTGCCCTGTTGGAGCATGCCCAACTATGATGTCAATGAGCCTTTTGTTGAAGGAGCGCGTACATGTCTATTGTTTGGGAAAATAGGGTTTTCAAATTGTAACACTAAAATTTTATAAAATAATACAATAAATATTATTCCAAATGCTCTGCCTGTATATACTTTAATCAATTTTTAATAAAAATTAGAATAATTTTTAAAAATGTGCATCAAGCTTAGGAAGGCCCTGGGTTGGCCTAGGTAGAAGTGAGCTCTACTATAAAGCCTATTTCAAAAGGAAAATAGGGAAAAGGAGTCAAGTGGGTGTATAAGACAAAAATGGGTAGACTCTTTGTTTGGTTTGAATTCTATGGAAAATAATCACAAAATAATTACTTTGCACCTTTTTTATCATCTTCATCATCTGGTGAAAACTAACTAATTGCATAGATTTAGCCAATAAATTATGTAGTTAAAATGTCCTTCTTTATAAATGAATGAGCATGAATAGTTACTCAAAATTCATCTCAATTGTGCATAAAGTGGTGAACCATTACAATCCAAAAAATATATTAGTCCCATTCATGATAATAGAAAACATAAGATAATATAATAGGTAGTTTCCCATTACTTTATACTATGGCATTTACTATAAAAATTGACTATACCCCCACCTGTAATCGGGATTTGAAATTCTAGAGTTGGGTAAATGAAATAGTCCAACTGAGTAGCCAACTTACTATTGATGAATTTGTGTGTACTCCTAGAGTAAATAAATATAGTGGACTTATATTTTTTGAGGAAACTAACCACCTTAATAGTTGGAGTAGTAATACCTAAAAGCGCATGATAGGAAATAGTAGGTTGAGAATATTTAGATTCATCCTCAGGTCCTTTCAGACTGTTGATGTGTGTTTATGTTAAGTATGTAATACAAATAATAGAATAACATTTATCATATTATAGGGGCAATAGGAATATGATAGTGACACCTTGGGGATTCACTCATTTTTGTTGGAGAGATTATGTGGTTACAACTTACCACCTTCTAGTCTGCAAGTAGACCCTGCTATAGGGACAACAAGAATATGGTAGTGATACAATCTGCTTGAATTTGTTATGACGTAAATTGCTTTGTATTTTCCAATATAAGCCCAAAATATTAAACAAATAAATGTATATACACAATGAGAATTAATCTAAAGTGATTCATGTTAAAAAGGCCTTGTAACAACAAAGACCAATAGATCTCCTTTGATTTTTGTTAGCAACCTAGATAACACCCAGTTAAAAACAAAGACCAAGAGAACACTATAGACAAACTATCAAATTATTTCTATCATTGTATTAATTTTGGTAATAACTATATTCTAGTTAAAAATGAGGTGGAAACTATTGGAGTTTTGCCATTGATGTCTCCAAGGTGACTAAGGATGTTGATGAGGTGTCATGTGTGCTAGAATGATAATGATAAAGTGTGATTTAATGAGCCTTAATATTCCTACATGGTTCTTTAGTTTTTAACATAGGGAGTCATTTGATGGATGATATTGTTGGTATGGACATGTTTCAAAGACCTTATGGGGTGTTAAGGGTACTTATAATGAGTATGGAAGTGAGTGGACTTCATCTAGTTGATCATTGTTTTTATCTAGACATTTTGGTATAGTAGAAATAAATATGAGTAGGATTTTTACTGATTTCACCATTTCCATGTATGGATGAGTCAAGGGGATTTGGTCATATGGTTGTGATCACATTAGTCCCTAGTTTGAATTTGAATATTCAAATTTACAAAGGGAAAAATGAGTGCTCTATATTTCATCCATAACTTTTGATCCAGGATGAATTTCTTGATGGAGTAAAAAACAATTTTTTAGAGGGATTCATGGTGATTATAATGAACTTGGTTATATGATGTGAATGTTTGTAAAATAAAATATATTGATATCCAAAGTGGACTATGTGTTTGACTATATTCTGGAAGTGACCTGAGAAGGATATTTGAGCTCATTTTGATGTTGTTTAGATGTCTCATGACTAATTAGCTATTGGAAGGTGATATAGACTCCATGAGGATGATATATGTGGAATTTGGATGTGGGAAAAATACATATTCAATATGAACAAAGCTTAAGAAGTTGACTATGTATTTATTCATAGTGTTCATATGTACAAGTTCTTTATTGGAGTTGGTTGAGCATATGCAAAGGTGAGCAAAGGTAACTATGATAATTTGATGTTAGAATAGTTATCTTTTAATTTTAGGATGAATTAAGAGTTCTAGGTTCATCTAGAAAGATGGTTTGGATGTCTTATGTGTGAGTGAAGGATTATTGATGTTTGAGTGAGCTTGGTGGTTGGAGCTTGGTGGTTGATCTGAGAGGTAGATCAGTGTGTGGACTATGTGTATGACAATTTGGTCATGTTGTATATGTGGTGATATATTTTTTATTGAGGATTGAAGAGTGATCCAAAAGGTGGCTTGGGATGCATTAAGTGTGTAAAGTTGAGGAATGGGGTTAGTTGGGATGTGTAATGTGTCTTAATTGATCTTTGTGTGTTGGTTCAAGTATGTATTGTGTTTTGGCTAACATGGCGTGTTGAATGATAGAGTTTTTGCTGAAGGTGAAGAGTTATAATCATAGTTTCATCATCTAGTGTTAAATACATTAGTTTAAAGGTGGAGTTGTTCATAGGTGTTATTGTGGTTGCTCAGCTAGATAAGTGTAGTATCACCTTGTGGAATTGTAGTCTCACTAAATAAGGGATGGTAGTTCCTTAATCAGTTATAGTTGGTCTAGATTGGTTTTTGTTATTATAGGATAGTAGTAAAATTGAAGGTTCTATTGGGTTTTATTCCCCAATAGGGTTTCCCACATATAACTAATTTTATGTGCTTGATCTTGCATTGTCTCTCTTGTTCATTGCTATGAATGATGTGCATGCTTCATGAATGAGTGTGGTAATTGATTAAGAGTTTGAAAGGGTTTATAAATTGAAGTTGGATTATTTGGGCTCATTGATTCACTCCCCTTTTAGTGATTATACCTCTAACAATTGGTATTAGAGCAGGTCCTTTGGAGGAAGCTTAACAACTTGAAAGAGATTTTAAATAGGTACAAAGATGGCTAAATAGATGAAGAAAGAGAATCAATAGCGGAAGGCTATGATCAAGGAACTTGAAGAGTATATATGTATTTTAAAGAAAGATTCTAAAAAAGATGAGAAAGTTATCAATGATCTCCTGGTTTAGCTAGAAGATGCCAAGACATGTTTGTATTTAAAAGAAAAAGAGATTTCAAGGGTATAATTTGGTTATAAATAGACTAATTTAAATTTACAAAATTATTAAATATGTGCTTATACAAAAAAATATAAACTAAATTTTACAATGATTTGATCTAATTACAAGGAAAATCTAAGTATATAGCCATTAAAAAAATTATACATGCACAAGGATTTTAGCGTATCAATGTTCAGTTATCTGGATCACTACATGAACTTTAGTTCAATTTTTGTAGTTAATTCTCGCACCTCCTCCTCTATCTCTTAGTGAGCTAACTCAATGCCTTGATGGATGCCCACCACAACATCCTTGTGCACTTGAGCCAATTCTAAGAGATTTTCCTCATATACAAATTATCCTAACTATTTATTCTGCCTCTTGGTGAGGGAGAACACTGGTTATCATTACTCAAGGATGATTCCAGCACCCTAGTCATCTTCTAGTTTCCTTTTCCTCACCCTTTGGATAGTTATAGTTGGAGGATAAAACAAAGTGGACATCGAGGGGAGCTCTATGATTATGAAAGTAAGCATTTGAGAAGGCTTACTCCTCAAATTTATTGCCCACAGAGGGATATCTAGTTGGGATGCATCGAAAGTTGTGATAATAACCTCCTTTTTAACTTTCTCTTGGACTCCTTTTTGATTCTTATGGGCCTTTGTCAAAAAATCAAGTTGGGAAGGCCGTATTCTTTTAGACTAGTCCACTCCTCCTAATTGAGGGAGTGGGTGGACTACAACTATTTTACATTTTGTGTGTTGATTAACCTTAATTCTTTCAGGAAGTTATGGCAGACTTAATTTATTTAGACTTATTCTATCGAGGAAATTGTTGTAGACATTTTGTCCAAAACAATTCCCTAGAAGGAATTTCTAGAAATAAAGTTCTAATCGTGTGCATGTTCAAGGTATCTCTTAGGAGATACCTAAAAAGAAAATTCCAAGTGTGCATCAGGGTTCTTTCCAAATAAAAAGTTGTCATGGTTATATCAAATCCTTTGTAAGGACCTTTTCAATCAACATGTAAGGTATTCTAAGGCCCTTTGAGGTACCTCTTAGGAGAGATACCTTGAAAGGAAATTCCAATAGTGTGCATGTTCAAGGTATCTCCTAGGAGATACCTCATGTGCATCAGGGTTCTTTCCAAATAAAAAAGTGCCACGATTATATAAAATACTTTGCAAGGACATTTTAAATCAAAATATAAGGTATTCCAAGGCCCTTTAAGGTATATCCTAGGAGATACCTTAAAATAAAATTCCTAGTCAATTGCATGTTCAAGGTATCTCCTAAGAGATATCTCAAACAAAATTCCAATAGTGTGCATCAAGGTTCTGTCCAAATAAAAATTTGTCATGGTTATATCAAATCCTTTGCAAGGACATTTTCAAGAAACATAAAAGGATTTCTAAGGCCCTTCAAGGTATCTCCTAAGAGAGATACCTTGGAATAAAATTTAATTATGTGCATGTTCAAGATATCACCCAACAAATACCTCAAAAGAAACTTCCAATCATGTGTATCAGGGTTCTTGCCAAATAAAAAGGTGTCATGGTTATATCAAATCCCTTGCAATTACATTTTAAATTAACATGGAAGGTATTCCAAGGCCCTTTGAGGTATCTGCTAGGAGATACCTTTGAAAGAACCTAAGCATGTCCATTGAACCTATTGCAAAAACACAAGCAATAATTCATAGCAACATTGGAAGAGGTAAAACCAGGATCATCTAAAAACATGTCCATTAATATAAATGAGAGTTTGGAATAATGTACAAACAAAACATGCATGGATATGCTTATGATCATGTGATGATACAAAAATTGATCCTCCAACATTGTGGGATATTTTCTAGTTATCTACGTGGAGGAAGATCTCGTAAGGGAAAAAACAAAACCTTTATCCTCTTGCACAATAGATAAAAACATCCCTTTCTTATCCTCGTGATTACACAAAAACTAACTAAAAGGGATGTTTCACTAACATGCCAATTAAAATGGTTTCCTAGTGAGAAACGAGAAGAAAGAAGAAGGGAAGGAAGGGAAGAAAGGAGTGGTACCAACTCAAAAAAACCAAAATATCTAATTATGCTCTAGAGTCAATCTAGATGATGGAATCTTTTGCCAAATTGTTTTTATACCTGGTATATCTTTTTAGCATAGGGGTGAGATTCCCTTAGTCTGGGTTTATTTGGTATTTGAATTTTACTCTATACTCTTCAATCCAAGTGGAAAACTTCTGAAGCATGGTCTACTTTCATCTAATGAGTTATTTAAGATGGTCACAATACTTCTCAAGTGACACCAACTATTTTATTTTATCAACATCAAAATACTCGTATGGTGCATCGATGAGGTTTTTTAGAGTGATGCATATCATCTATTCCTCTAAGTCATTTTCACCACCAAACCTTACCATCTTCCTTAATGTAGAATCTATCTCTTTTATTGCAGTCTTGAGGGACTACTCTTCTCCTTTTAAATTGAAGATGCTATCTTTGAGCATTATCAAATAATGCTTTATGTCCAATTAACACTCCTCAGGATTTTTATAATCATTAGGATCAATGATCCTTTTTACGATCAAATTATTTGTGCCCATGTTGTAGACCTCATATATTTTATTCTAGACCTCCTCCTACATCTTGACATCCATCTCATAGAAAAGTGTTTGAACATCACACTCCCTCTTATTTTCCACTATGTTATTCAAGCATTTTAATGCTGAGTGGATTATTTATTTTGCCTTGGTGTGTAGATATTTTGGCCATTTTTTTTGTTGCTCTTATTCTAGACTTCAAGTCATTAAATTGGCCAAAATTAAATGACTCTATTGAGAAGAGAGGATGCTTTGGAGAAATACTGGTAGTTAGAGTTACTACCTTGGGCTCACTCAATATCTTTTGCAAGTACTAGATCATAGCCTAATTTTGTGACTTTAACTCTTCCATGGTGGCTTTGTCTTTATCCATCTTATGATCCACCATGTTCACCAAAACTTGTGAGTTGTGTTTTAGCTCATTCCTTGATGGCTCCCCTAGATTGTAGTTATAAATAGTTTAACTCTCAAGGGGAGCATATTTCTTCAAAGCATCTGGTGTGGGAATGGCTACATCCACATTCCTTTCTCCTATGGTAGTGAATGTGGTCTTGGAATGTGTCTTGGCCTTCTTGGGGGGTTTGGCCTTATATGACTGAGTGATCTTCACTATGTTGATCTCCCCAATTTTACTCATAATTTCCTTCTTCTACTTAACTTGTTCCTCGACCTAAAGAAGGGGTCTGGTCTGAGATCCCATTGATGAATTGGACATAGATGCAAGCCTCAAGATAGTAAAATATGGGGTCATCAGAGTACTTGATATAGGAAGTATCATAAGAATGGGTTGTAGACTTAACATCAACTATTCAATTTCTTCATCACTTTCCAACTCCTCACAACCCTTGTGTGCTCCAGGCTCCCCTTCCAAGTTTGGCTCTATTTGCTCCAAAACTTCAAAACATGGACTAAATTAGTGAGACTCCTTGGGAAACATTTTAATGGAACTTCTTCACCCTACTAACTGAGTGGAAGGTTCTAAACCTACTTAACCTTCTTTATTTGTCTAAGCCTTAGGTATAGATGAGGCTATGGTGACCTCCTTGTTTCCCTCAAGCAACTCTTCACCAATCATAGCCTTTGGACCTTTAGTGTGGGTTAGATCATGGACCTTGATATGAGGAAGGAGACCTCAAGGTACTTTAATTGAAGCAACATTACCTAAAGCACTCTCCTTAGCACCTTTATTATACTCATCTAATTCCTTATTTATTTCTACATGGGTGGGGGTACCCATTTGTAGGTTTGCTCTCCCACCTTCCACTATACTCACCTTCTCCTTTGGTGCTAAACTTAAAACCTTTAGAGGGGAAGGGACAACTTGTGATGCTTCAACCACCCCCTCAAGATCAGTGGTGACTTGAGTATCCTACTCTGACTCCACCTTATCCTTGTCATCATATTTTTTCATTTCCTTAACTTCACCCTAATTATCTTGGCCTGGTGGATGGGTGATAAAATTTTCAACAAATGTCTTTGCATTTGATGAGATCATTTCTTTTTATTAAGGGGCATGAACTTAAGTGGCTGCCTCAACTCTAACCTTCAAAACATATTCAAAAGAGAGGGGATCAATTGAGGCCATAACTTCCTCCTTATCACCCTTACTTTCTACTCCTAAAGGACCCTCTTCTACAAATAAACCAACCATTGGGACCTTCATTGGGGCATGTGGTCTTTCCCTTGAAGTTATTCACCCAGTTCTTACTTATGGTGGAGTGAATGATCACTCCTTATTAATCACCTCTATAATGGGCCTATCTTCATCTAAGACTTCTTCATCACTCATATCTCTCAAAATCTGAGCATATAAGGATTGATCCTCTTTCCTCTTCATGGGGAGTTCTTTAGAAGGTAGGTCTTTGAACACAACCTCCTTCTTCTTAGGAATCCCAACTAGACACCTCTGAGCCCTTTTGAATCTTTTTTGTTTGGGCTATATGCCTCTTCCTCACCTCCTCTCTTCCTTAAATAAATCTTTAGGGGAGGGACAATGTTTGGCTATTGTGTTGGTGGAGTAGGTTGGACAACAGTTGGATTAACCATTGGGATGGTTGTTGGGATGGTTGGTATAGTTTGGGATCCTTCTAATGTGATGGATATTGGGGTGGAACTAGCCAATGTAATCTCCCTAGTAGCAATTTTATCCCAATTTTTAGCTAGATTTGTTAACATTGAGAAGGAAAATCTCAACTTGGACTATGATGTAGTTACAGATTACACATCAATTGGCTTGGTAAAGTCAACATCACCAACCTTACTCTTTTTTTTTGCCCTTCACCACTGCTAATGGAGCAAAGGTAGCACCACTATATTCTAGGATGAAACCCTTTAAATCCAAAACTTATCTAAGTTCCCAGAGGGCAAGGGTGTAATAAGTATTGAGATCAACCCCATGTTTCTTCAACCACCTAAATTTTCTTCTCATAATTACAGTGGCTCTATATAAAATGGAATCATTTTCCTCAATAGTGAACTTTACCTATGACATGGCATGGGATTCAATATTAAACTAATTATATACTCTACATAGTGTCCTCTTATCATCCTCCATGTCTTTGGGGATGAGAGAGATATTATAAGAGACAACTTCTTGTACTGTCAGTCTCATATAATCTAACTTTTTGACATCTTCCTCAGTAGTGCATATAGACTATATGTCTTCAAAATGTGATTGACATAGAATTACATTGGTCACTATGTTCACCTGAAATTTTATATCATAGTTTGACCTGGTGGCATGTTGTTAATCACATACTAGCCCATCTCTTACTCTAGTCCCTTAGATTTGGTAACAGAAGGATGTGAACAATGTCTAGTTTCAATTAGAAACTTGAAAGGGTTATTTACCTTCTTCATTACTATCATATCATGCAGGGCTACCATCTACCTACTTAATTCCATCACTACAAGTTTATCGTTAAGGTATCTCGATAGTTTGTATAGAGACCTTGAGTAGCCACTTACCTTGATATAAGTAAATGATTTGAATTGAATATATGAAGCACCATATTTATCAATTGTGTCTCTAACCCCATTGGACATCTTATTGAGGCTTCTTAGAGGATAGAATACACTCATCATAGTATTAAATAAACAATTGTAAACTCTACAAAAATTCTTCTTCATGCCATCCAGAGTTATTTCAATATAATCCTCATATATTATCATCCCATTAGGATTCCTGGTGAGCCCCTAGAATGTCCTATTATGCACCATGATGTACATCAGGTAGGAATACATCTAAAGTATACCTTTGAATTCCTCATTTGAGTGGATTGTAACCTATATTTACATTATTTTCTTGTGTAGATTATCACTTAGAATTGTAGCCCAATCTTACTTCTTCCTTTGTTCCAACACACTAATTAAGATTATGGACATCCAAGGTTCAAATTTCTCTAAAATGGGCATCCCATAAATTATCTCCACCATGTCAATCACATACTAGGGCAATTTGTTGAATTATTCTAGTTTTAGACTCTTACACATTCTCAAGATCTTTTGCCTTATCTTGACTAGCCAGCAAGAGTTGACAATGTCCCATATTATCTTATCATTCTTGTTTGCATACTCTTGGTATTCCTCTAGATAAAGTGTGATACTTTTAGTCTAGGGAGGAATCCAAAGCATGGTACTGAGGGATAAAGGAGTGAAAAAGTAGATAGTTTATTGACTTTCATCGATGATAGTCTTGGTGTCTAGTTGGTATACTTTAATACATGTAATTACTAACTCTAGGTATGGGGTAACCAAGGGGAATGATACCATAGGGGTGATATAAATCATTCCAAGGTTAGATAATATTATGAGAGAGTTTGGATGCTACAATATATTCAATAGGGATACAAATTTTAACCCTTGAACATTTGTATCTTTGATTTCATCAAAAACATAAACAATGTTGTTCTTGATAGATGCTGAAGTAGCTGCCATTATTCCCTAGCTCTTTTAGTGAAATAACTTGAACTCAAATTAATTCCTCACTATGATCACCCTTGAAACACCTTCAAACCTCCTAAAATAAAATAATACAAGGAGCTATAAAAATAATTATTTATAATCTAAAGGGCTGCACATAATTGAAACTAAAGACCTTTGAATAATTCACCATAATCATTCTTTTACAATGCTAGGGTAGATAAATGGCTCAAAGATGAAAGTAAAAGCTTTGAATTTAAAAGGTAAATGTGAATGAAGGTAATTACCTTGGTTATAGTCCTTTACATTTTGAAATTAGGGTTACCATTAATGATTTGAAGCTTAATGGCTAATTACCAACTACCCTCTTTAAATCATTTGAGCTTATTTTTGACAAAGGAGAGAGAAGGTGCAAATGTTTATTTTATGTTGAGCAACCTTCCTTGTAACACATGGATTCATATAAGTAAACTTTTTCATTTTGGTAATTTTTGGGCTTTCATGGACCTTTTTCACCTTGCCCACCCAAAGGTAAGTGAGGCAATATTCAAAAAGGGCTAGAATCTTAAAAATCCCTAACGATCTACCATGTTTCATCACTTCTCTTTTCAAATCTAGGCATTTGTGACATTATTTACTCTTTTCACCTTACCCACCAAAAGATAAGTGGGGTAATCTCCAAAACCCTGAGGACCCTCCACGTGTCCAGCTTAGATGCTAGCTTAGACTCTCAGCTAATTTTACACTTTTACACCATCTTTCTTGATATGGGGAAGGGTACAAGATTATTCTAGTCCTAAAAAATCATCTTAGGAGTCCCTTAAGATAACCACCTATCTTTCATTTGGCTCATCAAGAAATTCCTAACCTCGGTCACCAAAACACATTTTGAAGGTGCAACATGATAATTTCACCTGGGGCCCGAAAACATTTCTTCTTTGAGCATAAGGTATCAAATAAATGTATTCAAAGAGACCTGGATATATTCCTATCTTCTCATAGTTAATCTTCATATCCTAGACTGCTTCATCCAAGGCATCCATTAGTGCCTTCCATGTAAAGGAAAACTGTACTCCTTATGTGAAGGAGAAATCCACTCTTGTCCCTATTTGAGATACCTTGAAGGGGTAATCCACTCTTGTACATGTTTGAAAGGTATCTCATAAGGGATACTTTGAAGGTATTACATAGGCCTTCAAATATCACCCAATAGTCTTTTCATGTAAAGGAAAATTCCACTTGTTCCCTGAAGGATAAATCCACTCTTGTACTTGTTTGAGAGGTATTTCCTAGGAGATAACTTGAAAGGGGAAATCCACTCTTATGCATGTTTGAGAGGTATATCCTAACAGATACCTTGAAGATATTACAAGGGGATTTAAAATATAACCTAGTAGTTCCTTTTCCATGTAAACAAAAATTACACTTGGAGAAATCCACTCTTAACCTTGTTTTAAAATTACACTTGGATAACTCCAAGAGGTGAGGGAACATGCAAGCAATGTGAAGTTCATCTGATAATAAGTGATGGTGTGATATTAAGTTTTTAGATCTAAGATTTAAACTTGGATATTTAGTTCTCAAATATTAAATGTATCTCCTAGGAGATACCTCAAAGGGGAAATCCACTATTGTTTGCATAAGTCATTCAGAACATTTATTTATACAAAATATCCAATGCAAAAACTTTGAATAAAAAAGTTTGAAGACCTAAAGTCCCAAATAATAATTCCAAAAATTTGGCTTAGGCTTGTGAATTATTTGAGGTGGTTATTACTCACACATAGAAAACTACACCAATAAAAACACTAGTACACATCTAGAAATATGAATCAACTTGAACTCAACTATCTTAATTAACACATTTACCATTGTTGAATCCCTGTATGTGTAAATATTGGGGTCTAAAGAATTAATTTTATTAGTTAACATGAGAGGGATTTTCCTAATGATGTCATACACCCTGCATTGTCATGATTGTTTTTTTAATGACATAAATTAGGATCAAGAACTTAGATATTAACACATACAAGGTAATTATTCCTAAGGCCTTGCATGTTTGGGGTTCTCTAGGCTCACATTACATTATTTTATTTGTCTCTTAGTCCCATAACCTATCCATTTTAATTTATACAAACTTGAACAATGAAGCTTGTAGAAGAACTCTACAAATTTATAATATTGGTGGGGATCAGGATTGGTTTGAACAAATTTCATGATTTAATGTCAAGGAAAATGAATATGTTTGGAATAAAATGGTCAAAGGCAGATTAGCTCCCTTCATGAAATAACTCATTAGGTATGACACAGGTCTTTCCAAGGACTTCCCTCATGGATGGAAATATCTTGAAGTCCGTATACATGGATTGAGAATCTTGATCACTGAGGATCTCATCGAAGAGACTACTAAGATGCATTGTTCTAGAGTCAAAGCATTTAAGGACAAGAAGAGAAAGGAGGAGATTCTTAGCATTTTATTCAAGAAAGAAAAGAAGAAACTTAAGATTTTATCCCAAAAAGGTTTTATGAGGTTAGAAATATCGAGGAAATGCCTTGAAGTCTACCTCTAGATAATGAGGTATAATACCTTAGAAGGAAAACATACTATGATTTTTTCCCATCACTTCTTATTACTCAATCATTTCAAAGGCCACACCATTAGCATTCCATTTTTTCTTCTACAATCCTTAGAAGCTTCATTACTGAACTTCAATAAGAACCCTTCAATAGACTTAATTCAACAAGGTTTGATTTTCCTATTGATTAAGAGAGGGCAACCATAGTGGTCCAAAATCATCACTGAGATGATTGATATCCTCAATGAGAAGGAAGAAACTGAAGGGGGGGAAGAATTTTCCACATAGTCAACTTTTGATCATGAACTATAGGAATAGAGTGTTGGGGATTCTATCAAACTGATGTAGAAGGAACTTAGACCAGACATGCAAAGTCCTACCTATGTCCCTTCATTAGCTACTAGAGGTAGAGGGGTTATCAATTCCAATGCCAAGGTAGATATCATGAATTCCCTTTAAAAGTTACATGCAAAAATTTCCATCCAAAAACTTCTCTAAAATGAAATCATGGGTGAGTTTGAAAAGTTATAGGGGCTCCTGGGTCACATGTTAGTAGCCTCTAAATTGGGCAAGGATCTTTCAGAGTGCACTCCCCAAGATGACAAATCAACTCAAAGTGGTGGAAAGGAGGATGTCAATAGGGATCTTGAGGAGGAAAAAGTGGAGATCCAGTCTACCAGCCTCAAATGCAAAAGATAGTAAGAATATAAGGATTAGTTCATGGGAAGTCATACTAGAGGAAGGAATAACAAAGGTGATAGTACTATGACCAAGAATTTGGTTTTTTATTCTAATTCAAAATAGTTGGGCTTGTTCTGTCTCTTTTTGTTTGGTCTTAGGTTTTTTTTGGTTGATACTTTTTATAAGTTTGGGGGATTTAGATATAGGTTTCATCTATTGCTCCTTTTTTATCCTTTAGCTTTGTCATGTCTATCTTCCAAGTTTATTTTGTAAAGGAATGGGCCCCTTCAACTCGGTTTTTAACAAATCAAATAAAAAAACAATACACAAAAAAACATTATACATTGAAGGGCATTGTAATGCCTTCATGGCTAACATGAAGGTATCTCCTAAGAGATACCTTTATGTATAGACAAACCTACTAGGATACCCATTGAAGGTATTACAAGGCTTTGTTATCTTATAAAAATTCCAATCATGTGCATTTTCA
Organism: Torreya grandis; assembly: GCA_037957365.1. NCBI lineage: Eukaryota > Viridiplantae > Streptophyta > Pinopsida > Cupressales > Taxaceae > Torreya > Torreya grandis. The sequence goes on along the minus strand of JARHVA010006143.1, from coordinate 111,266 downwards.
AGGTATCTACTAGGATACCCATTGAAAGTAATACAAACACATGTTTGAAAATCTCTCCTATGAGATACCTAATACCTTATAAACATGCATTTTGGTACACTCAAAGGTTCTACAAATCCATTCAAGGTATCTCCTTGAAGATACATTCAAATAAAATTATAATCATGTGCATGTTTAAGGAATGTTAGCAAATTTTCATGGAAATTCTCCAAAACATGGAAATTATTGGTATAGCTTTCACAGTAAGAAGTGGAAAAGAATCACAATAGCATGAGTGAATTTACACAATATTCAATTTTATACACCACAAAAAATATAAATATAAACTAATATGGCGTTAAGAATTCTAGATCATAAATAACATAATAAAAGATAAAACAAGCTAAAAGAAAATAAAGTAAACATTTTGCACCATGCATAGGTAAAAGAATCTTAGGAAAAAAATAACATCAAAACAATATTACATTACATCATAGCACTATATATAGCTTTTTACATGGCACTGTCTCTTCACATTATAGCTTTTTGGCATACAAAAATAAAAGAGACATGTCATTATTATATCTATCACTTGCCTAACAAGGTGTTAGGTTGTGGAGCTAAAAGCTTCACTGATGCAGACATTGGAGGAGGGTGTTGAGTGTCACAGTCACTGGCATTGGTCAGGCCAATTGATGTCGGTCAGGTGGAGATAGGAAGCTACCGATGTCGTTCATGGATCGGCTGATGTTGGTCACCCCCAGGTAAACAAGGACCAACATCAGTCGCTTGTGTGGTTCAAAATTGCTAGTTCACGAATAGTTAGTTAACGAACCAGTTGTTTGCATGTCAAAGGCCAATTATAGACTTAAAGCTGTGGATCTAATTATTGTAATTAGATGTCTAATTATTGTTTGCATGAGATCTATATAATAGACTCATGGGCTGTATTGTAATGAGTGCTAGAGAGTAAGAGAGCAAATATTAGCTCCTTCTGTGTGTGAAGAGAGCATGGTGTGTTCCTCCTAGTGCCATAGTGCCAAGTATGGGTGTTAGTTTGGAGAATCAAAAGGATTCTTCATGTATGTAGGATCTTGGTCGGCAGGTGTGCAAGGCCACGTTTAGAGATCTGCATGGTAAGTAAGATCATTGATCTGTAAGTGTATGTATGTGTGAGGTCTAAGGTTTGCAAGTGTGCAGAACCAGGTTGATTTTTAGGTGGCAGCACGATCAAGGTGACAACAACACAATAGGGAGCAAGATCAGGCAGGATCTACTTGGAGTACAGTCTGTACTCATTTGGAGAGCAAAGATGGTCCTTCCAAAGTAAGATCATTTGAGTTGCAGGTTGTTGCAAGTTCATGGGAGATCTACTTGGAGTGTGTTGTGTACTCGGTTGAGCATGTTTGTATACTCGGGTGTATTGGCAGTATTGTTACTGACTGGTTGATTGGCAGTGTTGTTATTGGCTAGTGGAGGTGAACACCAACTCTGTGTTTGAGTTGTGTGTTGGGACCGTAATTGAGAGAGTGAGCTCTTGAGGGTGAATTACTGAACACTTGGTGTGGGAAGCCTGTAAGGTGGGAAGAGTGTGGCGTCTCTTCATTTTTAATTCTTTTTTGGAAGAGTATTAATACAATTGGGTATTGTCTCTCATATTCTATGTTATTTCTGAATTCTAGTTACTTGTTACTTCTGGTTAATTCCACATGTTTAGTTGCTTGGTAATCAATGGTGCTTCCTTGGGTTCTTAACAGTTGGTATCAGAGCCAAGGTGTTGGTTCATAGCTTGATACCACTAACATTTGGTATCAGAGCTAAGGTTGCAGGGAGCAGGTTTGTGTTTGGTTATAGGTCACTCTCAGGGGTTTTTGATTGAGTGGGAGTATAGCAACAGCAGAAGAAAGTACACTAAGAATGGAGGAATTGAAAAGCACGAATGGTCAATTATGGTGTTATGGAAAGAAAGAGCAGGTAAAAAAATATTGTTGGTTGGTAGCAGATCAGCATGAAGGAACTGAAGAAGTAGATGTTGCAGGTGTTGTTGCATAGGATGCTTTGGGATGTTTCTTGGATAAAGTAGAATCTTGTCTTATATATTCTATTGCCTCTTTCCATGCAGCTTGAAATAGAGTATTTTTCCATGTTAAAGTCTTTGGAGACTTTGGAAATATTTATTTAGGGGCTGGTGTGCCTTGCCAAAGAATTGGCAAAGCGAAAGTGAAGCTGAAATTGTAGGCGGCCAACACATGAGTGTTGAAGAAGGTCATGCAGGTCCTAGTCTTGAAGATGTGGCTAATTTATTCAAGAAAGTTGGGTGATGAGAGATGCACAGGAACTCTCACAATAGATTCTTGGAATGTTACCAAGGATGCACTTGAATTAGCATGTGGTAAGAAAGCAGGTACTCTTTATCTACTTGCTTGTATTACTGATTCCACTTTTGTTGCACAAGTGTGGCTTTATAGGCTTGGTCACATAAGTGAGAAGGGAATGGATGTTCTTAAGTCATATGGTAAGATTTTAGCTTCGGAGAGCATAGACCGAGATTTTTGTGAGCAGTGGGATGCTACAAGAAAGGATTGGATTTATTGTAGGAAGAAGAAGACTGATGTATTTGACAAACTTAAGAACTAGAAAGCCTTGGTGTTCTTGAAGGAGATGACGGATAGAGACCAGTGGATGGGGCTAGATACTTCTGAGTAAGGCAATTTAGACATGGGATTGATTCAAAGAAATCTCACGGGTAAAAATTCATCACTCACAAGGGAACACAGTTACCAGTGTCGGTCAGGGGGAACTGACATCGAATAGACAGGTGCCGATGTCAGTCATGTGCAGATTGGAGCTGGTGGTGTTGGGCAGGGTGGCTGCTGGCGTCAATTAGATAACTGATGTTAGTGACTAGGTAAGATTGACGTAGGTTAGGAAACTGACATCAATAGAAAGGACAGTCGCATGGGAATTGACGTTGGTCGGATGCAGATTATGTGGTGATCGAGGTCGATCACTGTAACAAATTTTGGGCAGACAGAAAGCTATCAAGGAGTCTCAAACACCCATATGGAAGACTAAAAGGGTAAGTAAGCCTCAAATTTTTTGTTCCTCTTCTTTATACTTGTTTCTCATTGTAGAGCAGGAAGGATCCAAGAAATAGTGGGAGCATGGCATGATTAGGATGTAGAACCAAATGGGAGACTTGGTAGGGTTGCCAGCCAGAAGAAAGCATTGAAAGATGAATGGATACCTTAGTTAAAGAATAGAGAGAATGGACACGTGAGATGGAAGGCCAGGGCTTATGGTCTTGAAGAATCTGTAGGACAGTGGTATAGGTTTTGATAGGTGGATGACAAAGCAGGGCTTTAGTCAATGTCAGTGTAACCATTGTGTTTGTCTTACCAGGTGGATGATGATTGCAACATTATCCTATTACTATATGTGGATGGTATGCTAGCTAGCAGGTTCAGACATATAGGGTTTTACTGAGCTAAGGGTAAGGTTAGTTCAGTGGCATGTCATGAGGAATTTGGAGCAGCAAAATTCTTTGGCATAAGAGACATGGAAGATCACAGGTTGATTTTGTCTCCAGTGGGAGCTGATGTGAATCAGGTGTTGGTGAGGTTCAATATGTAGGATGTAGAATCGAAGCACACCAAGGGCTAGACAATTCAGTGTCTAAAATCACATGAGGTCTGGTATATACCTGAGTTTTCTCCAACAGTGGGAGCTGTCAAAAAGTTTGGAGCTGATCCGAGAAAGAAGCACTGGAGGGTAGTTCAGTGGATTCTTAGGTGTCTGAGAGGGACCAGCAGTAGGTCGACATGCTATGCAGGGTCAATTTTTTTTCTACATGGGTTTGTAGATGTGGATGCAGTAGGTTACTTGGATGATAAGAGGTTCACCATAGGTGTTGTGGTGGTTGGTCTTCAGGATTGATCTTGAAGAGGGATACAAGCCAGGAAATAAATTAGACGGTATATAGGTACAAGTATAGTGTAGCTATTTATCTCCAAGTGGGAGATTGTTAGGTTGTGGAGCTAAAAGCTTCACTGATGTAGACATTAAAGGAGGGTGTTGAGTGTCACAGTCATCGATGTCGGTCAGGCCAACCAACATCGATCAAGTGGAGATAGGAAGCTACCGACGTCAGTCATAGATCGATTGACATCAGTCACCCCCAGGTAGACAGGGACCGACGTCGATCGCCTGTGTGGTTCAGAACTGCAAGTTCATGGGTAGTTAGTTAATGAACTAGTTTTTTGCATGTCAAAGGCCAATTATAGACTTGAATTTGTGGATCTAATTATTGTAATTAGATGTCTAATTATTGTTTGCATGAGATCTATATAATAGACTCATGAGCTGTATTTTAATGAGTGCTAGAGAGTAAGAGAGCAAATATTAGCTCTTTTTGTGTGTGAAGAGAGCATGGTGTGTTCCTCCTAGTGCCATAGTGCCAAGTATGGGTGCTAATTTGGAGAATCAGAAGGATTCTTCATGTATGTAGGATCTTGGTTGGCAGGTGTGCAAGGCCACATTTAGAGATCTGCATGGTAAGTAAGATCATTGATCTGCAAGTGTATGTGTGTGCGAGGTCTAAGGTTTGTAAGTGTGCAGAACTAGATTGATCTGTAGGTGACAGTAGGATCAAGGTGACAACAACACAATAGGGAGCAAGATCATGTAGGATCTACTTGGAGTATGATCTGTACTCATTTGGAGAGCAAAGAGGAAGGCAAGGTAGTTCCTTCCAAAGTAAGATCATTTGAGTTGCAGGTTGTTGCAAGTTCATAGGAGATCTACTTGGAGTGCATTGTGTACTCAGTTGAGTATGTTTGTATACTCGGGTGTACTGGCAGTATTGTTACTGACTGGTTGATTGGTGGTATTGTTACTAGCTGGTGGAGGTGAACACCAACTCTATGTTTGAGTTGTGTGTTGGGACCATAATTGAGAGAGTGAGCTCTTGAGGGTGAATTACTGAACACTTGGCGTGGGAAGCCTGTAAGGTGGGAAGAGTGTGGCATCTCTTCATTTGTAATTCTTTTCTGGAAGAGTATTAATACAATTGGGTATTGTCTCTCATATTTTGTGTTATTTCTAAATTCTAGTTACTTGTTACTTCTGGTTAATTCTACATGTTTAGTTGCTTGGTAATCGATGGTGCTTCCTTGGGTTCCTAACACAAGGCTAACAACATCCAAAAGATCATATAGATGACAAAATATAAACTCTAATCTCAGCTAAAGCTATAAAATATATGTCTTTCACAAAATTGGTAGTAATCACTCTAATTTTTCTAGTTTTCCATACTTGCCTACCACCCTTTGCAGTTCTTAAACTGCACATTTACCTACTATGTAGGTTGTGGTTGCCTAGATTATGCCATTATATGCAACTTTCTCTTTTGTAAAATTTCTTGGAGATCCTATAGTGGAATGAACTTAGGTTCATCTATGATATGCACAATACCTGGTTCAACCTATGAGAGTTCATGCTTGAGCATTTTCCAATTATCAAGTACTTCCCACACCATGGTAAGAAAAATGCATAGTGAAATTTGAATGAACATCAAATTATGCACATATACTTCTTTTGTGATGATAAGTAAGTCTTTGTAATTTGATAGCTTAAGCTAGATATCTAAAACAATATCATCTAACCTGTATGCAGTGCTATGGGCTTGAATTACTACAAATGTGTTGGACATTATCTCATTCTACCAGACCTAGAACTTATTCATCACAGTATCCCCAGATTCTAAAAAATATTGAAATGCATCATTCAGTGTTCCCCAGTAGCCATTAGATCATTCAATACAACTTTATCTTTATCCACTATTATGAACTTTGGATTATCAGAATCTAAGGATTTGTCAAGATGTTTCCTCCAATCAAGCATTCCTTACACAATCTATTTCGCTTGTTGTGTAGCTGTATTTAGGACCTATACATATTCCTCTAAATGTTTAAAAATTCCTTTTGTCTTAGTATAGATAGCCTATCATTGGGTGTATAGTTTATGTGTGCTCACCCAATCTTTTGTTAGTTAAGTTAGCATTGCAGTGAGCTTTTTATCCTTAGATATTACTTGATCACCAAGGACTTACCCAACCAGAGTAGGACAAGATGTAATGATGAGCTACCTAGCCTTAGCAAATTGATTTTGTGTTTCCACTTTATCCTCATGTAGCTAAAAAACTATATGTTCCAAGTCTGAAGCCTTTTGCAAAATATATTTTTGGAATACATCTGCTCTTTCAATTTCCTTAGACAATGGCAATTGCAAAACATCCAAAGACATCTCCATAGAAGTAGAATCAAGTGTAGTGGATCTCATTCAGACAATCGTATCTAGGGATCCCTCTATTACATATACATCATCTATTTCCATATCATATTTTGAGTGCTCCGAAGATTAATATTCAATAACCATGACACCTCTGAACATGAAAAACTTTCTCAACTTGATTAGAGGGACAAGTGTATCCTTGTGTCTCATTGTGCCCCTAGAATTCACCTGATGGGCACTACTTGTTATGGATATTTCTCTAAAAAATACCAAATGTTTGAGTATGGTGGTTGAAGGAATCACCCAATGAAGACTACATTTTTAATGCATAATTGTTTGTACTGAGCTCCCTTCCTCTGGTAGATATACAAACTATTCAGATGATGAACCAGATTCTAGATATTTTTTGAAATTTTCTACTTTAAGTTCATGCTAAGCTTCTTCTTGACCTATATTATCCACAATAATAGAGGGATGGGGTTATGTAATGTTGAATACATGGTCACTTCTTAACTTATTATTCGCTTGGCAAGTGCACACTAATTTTTAGAAAAATAACTCCTTTTCCTCCTTATCATAGACCTTTTGATCAATATCTTTGATCATGCATTGAATAACTTCCTATTCATCGACCCAAAACATTGAGAGATCATACTCCCAAGCTATCCTTGTCACATGTGGGTTGTCTAACCAAGACTTGATTTTCCTTGATCTCCAAGGAGCTACAAATTATTGGGGTGAGGCCTATGGTTGTAAAACTAGCTATGTTTGTTCTTGCTCTTACTAGCCTTGTTATGTGACTAGGGCTCTTTACCTCCATACTTTAGCTTATGCTTAAACCATTGTGATGAAAAAGGGCATTCGAGTCATTTTTGGCATGGCCAACTCATACACCTTGATTTGAATACCATTGTACAACTTGGTTACTAGTTACCCCAAATATTGCATGACATCTTATGGAATTTGAGGATGCAACCTGATCAAATATAGAGCCTCAAACCACCATGTGTTAAATGGACCCAGTTGATCATAATATTTCACTTAGTCCAAGTGATGCCTATAAAGGTATTATTAGGCCCAAAGTCTATAGTAACATTAAATTGGCCTAATGGGGACTTCTATTGGGTGAAGCATAACAACAAAACTAGAAACTGGTATTGGAAATTTTATGAGCTACTTGAAAGTACCTTCTTGATATTAGTGGTAAGTTTGGATTTGAGAAAATTAGGCTACTTGAATTTCTCATTCTATTGTATCATGTAATACAGAATGTCAATTACTCCTTTTATTGCCTACTTGGCCTACTTCATTGTCTACCAAAACCTCTTTGTAATACACTCTACTAGAATTCACATTACAAAATCCTTAATGGAGTCAATTGGGGTTCCTCTACTTGCCCTAGTGGGAAATTTTTCTTAAACATAAGAATGAATAGCGGTGCGGTGGACTTGTATCTCAATAATGATTTTCCATGATTCGAGAGATTTGTGGCTCTCGTCATAATCTACACATTGATCCAAATGGTGATATCTATAGAAAATTGAATACCCCCTTGGTTGTATCTACTTAATAAGGTATGCATGACCTCATCAAGTTACTCAAATGTAGGCAACTTGATTAGCCTCTCTATATTGGAAACCCAAAGTGGATGTTGAAGTATAAGAGCTCCTACGTATGCACCCGATTATGTTGATAGGGGAAGAGAGAACATTTGGCCATTTTCACAAAGTTAAAGGGATTTATGTCATTGAATTTGGTTTTTTGAAGACCTAGTCCAATCCCCATTTTTGCCTTCTTCACATCTATGAGTGGCATCAACAACTTGATCCTATCCATGACTAAACGTGTAATCTATGTTGTTGATTGATTTATTCTATAAACATTTGGGTATCAAATTTAATGCATGGGAGTATATCAAGAGTAGATAATAGAATATTCTTCTTTTCCAAAGTCTATAATGTTTTTGTGTTGTTCTTCCACTTCATTGTATGGCTTTTGGCATCTAATTTGATCTTACCAACCTCTTTAAATACATTGACTTCCTGTGCACAAGTGATCTTCCTCATCTTTAATATTTTGAATTTGATGGTGACCTTTTTTGTCTCACAAATGTTGAAATTACCCCATATCCTGTCACATCCCAATATGATTTACAATCTTTCCAAACACCATGTCATTAATGGTCTTGTACGACCATTAACAGTCCTTCTATACCTATCTTGTCACTACCACTTTCTTGGACTTTAATTTGAGATTGATGTACTTTTTTTATTAGATTGCTCCTTAATCTCATTTCTTTGACAAATTACAAATAATGATATTTTACATTTTAGACTAACTTATTAAGTACATTTAATAATTTATATTATGCATACCCATAAGAGCCTCTTGGACTCTATAAGTGCATATTAATAGATGCAGCCATAGATGGAACAAGATTTGTTAGCCAAGGACCAAGAAATCCAATAGTTGAAGAATGACCTTATCTCCCACTCCCAAACAATAGGTATCCTATTGGGAAAGAATAAAGAACATGGCCACAAAATTGAAGACAATGCTTGAATTCATTATGGACTTATAGCAATTGAGATCATAGGTGAGCACAGACATTAACTTGAAATCTCAGTCCCTTCTACTAACAACATGTGTCATCATGATGCTCCTCAGGAAATAAAGGAGTTATTTTAAAGAAAAAGCATATCATTAGCCCAAAGAAGTGGGCCCCATTTTTAATAAGAATTTCATAAGCAGTTTGGAGGGAGACATGTGTCACCACAATGATTTTTATATATCCTTAATATTTCATACATGAAGTTCCATCTGTTAGTCTCTAGGTAAATGGGATGGAGACACTTAGCATAATCTTAGAGAGTCGTTGGCTCAGTGAACTTGAAATATTTTTTAAGTGTTGAAATGTCATAGGTTCATGGGTACATGCCACATGTCCTTGAATATTAAAAAATTAAGTCTTAATATTAATGTCATGGGTACCCTTGAAGGTATTACAAGGCCCTTCAAGGTATCACCAGTACTACCTTCAAACCTTGAATGGTATCTCTTAAGAGATACCTTCAAATTTTTAGGTCCAAAACAGAGGTTAAAATCAAATATAGGATCCCAAAATTTAAGAAGCTAATCATTTTCCAAAGTTTTGCTCAAAACCCCCATTCCTCATTATCATAATATATTGTAATAAAATACATAGTTGAATATTGACTTAATTAGATATTTTTTTCTACATGGCTCTTCTGATTTGATGCATGTTTGAAATGTATCTCCTAGGAGATACCTTAAAAGTAGGTTGAATCAAGAATTAAAATATACAATATATGATATTAAAAGCTATTATTTTGGATTGACACAAACTGTGTCATTAATAAAATGTTATACATTACCGTTTTAACATTTTTAAGTTTTAACATATCTCCATGCTTATGTTCTGGTATAAATATAGCTTTATCTCTTACAACAGGTATAAATTGGACTGATTTTATAAATAATCTGATTAACAACTCTTCTCATGTCTTTTGAAAATGTCCAACTGAAAGATCATACATTAATGGCATTCCAATGTGGAGACTATGTTTCTCTCATAAATAATGGTAAGGTCATTGGTGAAGGAAGAATACACAAAGTGGCAAGCCCAGATGTTGAATCTCTGGAACCCATAAATCTCACTTCCACATGCCACAATGAGGAAATACCTATTGAATGTGCAAGTGTTAATGTGACTAAAGCTTTTGATCTGATTCTACCACTTCCATTTCTTGTAGCTTTTATAGATAATTTGGGTTATGTAGTTGATAGTTTTACTATATGGAGCACAATAATGATGCAACACACCATAAAAAAGTTTTATATAGACAATAACATGGAATAAAGTTAAAATAATTTGCATCCAGTTCTACATATACAACCATTGCAACAAGAAAAAAAATTCTTGGATTCATTTGTTCGATATATCAATGATCTTACCACATTTCAAAGCCTAATAAAAAATTTGTTGGGAAAAGGGTACATTTGTTGCACAAATGTACAACTCTTGTAAATGATGAAAAAATTGCTTTTAGTTATGTTGAATTTACACAACTAGGGGAGATTTTTGGTTGCATTCCTATCCCAATGTTAGAAAATGAATTAAAAATTTACATAAGGCATGTCATACAACATTGTGAGACTTGTAGTATAGAGGCAATTGAAACATCTATTATTAGATGGCCTTCCAATAAAATAGTGGACACTGAGACATGTAGAGCAATCAATTTACCATACATTATACCAAAGGAGAAAGAAATTGGAAAAGTTTGGGACATAATGGATAATGAAGTCACTCCTTTCCTAACATTCCTAGCACAAAGGCATCTAAAAAAATTAGCTTGTTCCAAAAACTACTCAGGCTAAAAAATAAGTCATCCAAGTAATTCACTCAACCAAGAGGAGTTTGATGAAAGCATAGATAGTGAGACTACAACAATGTATGTGGATAAATCTTGCACCAAAAAATATTTTTAGTTAGGATTATCATTTGAGATTATAAAATATGCAAAGATTAAGTTGCTTGATTCCACCATAATAGATAGGAGGTAACATGTCTTGGATGCCCTTTTTATCAATTTGTTTAAGAAAAATAAAAACAAAACTAGCTTTGATTTTCAGGGTATAGAGATCTATTTGGAAACTTGGCTTAAAATATATGGATTGAAGAGAAGTAACTTTTTTGACATTCAAAATTGTCACAAAAATGGGGAATGAAATGTATTCCATGTAGGGATATTTTGACAAAATCCACAAAAGAAGACAATGGTAGCTAAAGATTTGCTGGACTAATTGGTGGATGATTTTGTAGAGGTTTCTCCATGACTAACAATGAAGGTAGATATAGATGGTTCATGATAAAATGTTCAACATCTTCCAACATCTTTCACTCAAGAATTTATGAGGCACCACATAAATTCACAACTAGAAGATATGGAATATGAATCAATATCACAACGAAAATTCAATAACATGTGGAGAACTAATTTTCATGATGTGACCATCACCATTTCTAATGACTAAGCTAGGTGCAAAATATGCATCTTGTTGACTAAAAACAAACTGTCTAGGTCCCTCTCTAGATATCAGGAAGAGTGTATCGATCAAGAATTCATGATGCACTCAAGTCAAATACTTTCTATAAGACAAATGTACTATGCACATAAATAAATGTCAGAGTAATACCTTGAAGAATGCCTCAATATCATTCATGATAGGGTGGAACATCAAAAAACATTTGTGTTGAGGACAATGACAAAATTCAAAGAAGTTACCAAAAGAATATTAAAGTTGTCAATGGTAGGGATTATAACACATGGTCATGATGCAGGTGAATATGGGATTTTTTTTTCCATACATTCTTGGAGGGTCTAAATTTACTATCACCTCATTAAACAAGTGCTTCAGGGTATGGAAACAATAGTTCTAGATATTTATGGATCTTTACTATATAAAATTAGATCTTCAAAATATCCATTGTATGATTCACTTTTGTCTAACAACTTCTACCCTGAATGCAAGAAATATAGAGAATAAGCACAATAAATTGGTGCCTTCAAGAAACTTCCATTCAGGATATACCTTCAATTAGACAACTGTTGTGGGGAGAATAAGAATAGTTAATTCCATCCATAATTATATCTAAAAAATGTCAAACCTTATATGGAACTAATTTTATATTTACAAATTCACAAAATCATGTCTTTTTTTACACGTATGTGTTTCATTATTTATCTCTCCTTGTCTAGAAAGGTGTTTTCCTTGATGTCAAGGTCAGATTTCTGCCTGTAGAACATACCCATGAGGACATTGATGGCATATTTGGAAACCTATCTGAATGTATAAAGAGGAAAGACATATGTAGTGTGGCAGAGATGATGGACACTTATAGGACGTGTGAAAATATAAAAAACTTCATGCCATATTTGATTGAAGAGGTAGTGGATTTCAAAGAGTATGTTAATAGTTACCAGCTAAAGGGAAGAAACAAAATAGTAGGCTTGACAAAAGGTCAATACTTTCTTCTACATATGGAGCAAGGTCAGCCCATTATGCATTGTAAAAACTCTATAAGAGATAGAAATTGGTCCCCCCCTCCCACCCCCCCCAATTACATTATGGGGAGAAAAATAAAATGGTGAGTCAAATGTTCCAAAAAGTAATTCAACAAAAATATATTTCAAAGACTTGAAAAATAGAAAAATGTCTCAAGATTCCATTATTTATTAAGACACAAATAGAAGTAGAAAAAAGAGTGAAAAAGAAATTAAATATAACTTAAATAAGTATATACATCAATTCAATGAATTTGGTTTGGTCAAAAATAGTCAGTGGAAGGATCTCTCATATTGCTTATAAAACATCCATGACATAATGAAAAAAGACATGTTACCTTCTGAAGTTAAGAATAAAGGAGAGTTTTGGCCTAGAACTCATCATGACATAACCCTACATAGAGATCTAAAAAAATGGTTCATGATATCACCCTTGATTTTCGAGTGGCATGTATAGATACATATGCTGGTCCAAGAAGCAAAAGAAAAAGAATTGCATTTGATCCAGCTCAAGATGTGCAAATCAGAGATATGTTATTTGTCAGACCTGATGATTTTATAGGAGTGGAATACACAGTATGGGTTTCTAGAGATAAAATTAAAATTAAGATACTACAAATAAATGGGGATATAGAATAAAGGGTCAATATAGCTTGGTTCATCCCAGTTCATGTAAGCAAAAAAGATGCAGAAGAAGCAAAAAATTATTTAGGCTGCTTGAACAAGAAATGGAAGCCAAACACATCTTTACCATCCATACTCATAGATAGCATCATCTATGTTTGGAAAAAAATAAAAATTAGAGAGGTCATACACTTGTTCTCACTAATTTTTTGAAATGTATTGTAATAGACTATTTGAATGCATCATCCCACTAGGCACTAAAAAAATAGTGATAAAAGGATTGGGAAATTTGAAATGGTGTTTCCTTAATTTTGGAATGATAAATATGAATGTTTTTTTCCAAATTTAATCCGTTTTCTGAGAATGTATAATGTTTTATTGTTTTATTTATTTATAGTGGCACTTCACATTTTGGGTCTTGGGAAATACATTTCAACATTTGAGTTTTATATTTTATACTATGACAATTTAGTATTTTGGTAAATTTGCATCTATTTAACAACATTTGACTATTATAACATCGACTTCACATTTTTGTATCCTTCAAAATAGTCTTTGGCAAAAGGTCTTCATAATTTGCATATTTGAGAATTTATTACACTGTTGCTTTTGTGTTTTGCAAAATATAATTCGGCATTCCCATGTATGCAAAAAGGTCTTTGGGGTTTACACTTCAAAATGTCCCACTTGCATGTCAAGATTTATTCTTCAGTATTTTCATATCGACAAATGTTATTTGGCTTTTCATGTGGCACCTGAGATTATGCAAGATAATACAAGATAAACTTTAGTGGTCATGAGGACATCACTTGAATCAAATTAAATAGATAATTCATGATCTAATCAACCAATGGCATGTGCCATCCCAATCATCCCAAGAGTTCTAAATCACATATTGGTCGAGTGCATGATTGATTTATGAATTAATTTTCTTTAATAAATATACCATCAAGTCTTATAATATCTGTAAATACATGGTCTGTGAACTAGTTTGAATGGTCGCATAATTTGGACTTATTGCAAATATACAATATAGATGTGATTTATTTGTTATACATCTAAGTAATTCTTGATGAAGTTTAATTTATTTATTATATTTTTCAACTACTAATAAATAAATTATTTATGATCATTTTAAATAATTTGGACTTATCACAAATGCATTAAATAGATATGATTTATTTATAATAAGTCCAACTTAATCTCGATACAGTCCAATTTATTTATGATAGTTTTCAAAATTTTGGATTGTTGATAAGTCCAATTTATATAAAATAGTCCTTTATTTTTGTAAATTGTGAATCATATTGCTTAGCATTCATTATAGGTATCACTCTTTAATGCTTTATAAATATTCTAGGTGGGTTTATCAAATGTATTTATACTTTAATTGATTTTTAAATTTCCATATGGAGTTTTCTATATTTAAATTCATGTGTGTATGCCTTTTTAAAACTCCCTTTTCAAATTTCAATTGTCAAGTACTTTTATGTGGCATATTGAGAACTCTAACTTCAATATTTTTAGTGATCTGTATTCACACAGTACATTAACACTTTTAGAGAGATTGAATTTTTTTTCTTTTTTAATTCATATTAAATATTACATGTGGTTGTTGTGAATTGTTAATGCTTCATTGGTTTTTAGAGCATGTAATGTATCTTGTGTTAGTTCTTAGCAAATGTAGAGGTTGGTTATTTTTTCATGTCAGATCATGTTTGTGTCAATCATTTTAGGGATTTAAAAATAAATATATATTTTATTTGATGACAAAACTATAATCAATCTATCCCTTATAGGGTTTTATAAATTTAGAAACATTTCATGTCTAACCCTATTTTGTTTTTTCCATGCATAACATTCAAATGGAACATGTATTAGTAGTTACTCTTGTTTACATATCCATATTCATGGGAGCTACTTCTATTTCCTTATTCAATTTGATGGAGGTTTCATCAAATTCAAAAATCATTTTAAATAACAAATTCATTATTATTTTTCTCTATTATTTTACATGGGTACCTCATGAGGACTAGTTGTTGAAATCCGCACATTGAGCTTAAGACTTCTTCTCTTTTACCACATCACATAAGTTGATCTTCAAGGGGGTGTTGGTGTGTGTCATTTTCACACTTGATATGAATTCCCCCTTATGTGATGTGTCACCAAGGTTTAACTTATTATCTACATTATTTATGTGCATGATATTATTTAAGTGGTAATTATCTTCACATGTGTTAGAAGGGTGAGTTGTAACTTGGGGAATGATCATATCCCACATTAAATAAACCAATAAAAATCTCTCACTCACCTCTTTATTTTCCTATAAAAGGACCATTTTTATCATTTTTTAATGTTAGATTAGATGTTAGAGTCATCTCTAGAGCTATTGAAGATGTAATCTATTAGAGGATTCTATTTTGGTGCAACCATTTCTAATTGCACACATCTACATTATATATTTAGTTAGTATAATACAATATGTTATTTTTGGATGAATCTATTATTATGATTTGAACACTTTTGTGTGGATTTCTGTTCATTGTAGATTTTTTCCTATAGTCTATGCACAATAGTATTGTCTCTTCCACTAGTTGAGATGTTAAGGAAAATCTAGAGATATATTATGACATAAAAGCTTGGCCCTTATTTAAATAGAAAACATCAATGTTTAAACCTAATGTTGATATGCGTAATGATTGAGCACATGTTAAAATATAAATGATGTTATTTATTATTTTTGAAGCTTAAGAGTTTTTTTTGTTTAATATCGCAATGCTTAAATTTGGGTATTTCACCCATAAACTAATAAAACATTAAGTTTTGTACCTTACAATGAACTATGTGATGTTTTTGATAACCTTATTAAGAGTGATATCCATTGTAGAAGTGAATTATTTTAAATTTTATTTTTATTATTATGTTATTGATAAATATTTTTAGTTTAAAGAGATTTGACATGTCAGCTTCATGTTGACTCCATAAACAAGTTTTTTTTGAAAAAAAAGCACATTTTTGGGTAGTGGAAAGCTTTGATATTTTTTTGTAACAAATTTTGAAATGCTTAATTTCAAATTTATTATGTTGACCTTACATGATCTCTAACATATTGCCTTAGGAAGGATTTTTAGTGAACATGTATAGTGATAAGTGGATGTTGAATTTATGTTATTGCCATTGAATTCCTCATCAATATCAAACCATACTAATATGATATATCCCTAATGATTTTAATTAGCATAAATAATATTTGACCACTATTCAAACTTGTAATTTAAAAAATAAATTGATGAAATTCTTTATCAAATTTGTATAGCAGGAATTGTAAATAAAATTATGGTTAAATGGCTCATTATATAAAATGCACTTCCTTATGTAGAAATCCAATTCTTAACACCATTTGTGTTGAAGTTGCCAATCTTACTCGATTGCACTCAAATGCATATTTTAGGTCAAAATCCATAAAATGTCCTAAATGGTTCGAATTTGTCACTTACAAGTGCCAATTTAGGTTAAAGTATCCCTAAATAGAGAAATGTATTTTATGGGCCAGCTAACTTTGATCAAATCATTTTGATTCAAAATGACAATTTTGCCATTTAGTGCTCTGGATCACTCTTTTATTCTAATTCATTGATACACATCATGTACCTTTATTATTTGGTGTTAATAACATCCTAAATGGGAACATATATCCAACACATCTAACATCACCTTCTAGTTCCTCTCCAGTCAAATTACGACCCAATAATAAGAATTTTTGACCATTTTGATTAATTGTGCACCAATTTCCAAAGAATTGCATTAAACTTGATTAAACTTACATAGGATATTTAATCCAATTTAAGAGCTTAAGTAAGAATTCCAAGATATTTTTGAATATATCATTTTTGTAAATTGATTTTGAATATCTGCATCACTTAATGACATCACCTATGGGATGGCATCCATCAAGCCATAAGTGCATGAAATATCAAGATTATGGGTCACACATACCTAGTTAATGCCTCTCATGCCTCTTTAATGGTTATTTATATTGATGATATTTATGGTTTTAATTATAAATATTAGTATTATCCATGGCCACACATCTCAATCTTGAGATGGACGGTCATGGTTGATCCTAACCAATCTCAAAAATATATAAATAGAGAGGCTATGGACATGAATTTTAAGCTTAAATATTGCAAAGTTATATTGTTAAATTGTTTCCACAATCCTTTTCATTTGATCATTGATTTTGTTTGCAAGCTTCATTGATAGGCTACTTTAGTGATTTGGTATCATGAGCCTAGGTTTTATGGAGTGTTATTCAGACATTGGAGGATTTTGCCACCTTTGTTGACAAAGACAAGGATGTTTGATCAAGGGAGAACATAATTTTGAGCCACAAGGGTAGGTGAATCCATTTGGGAATATAATATGATGTTTGCTTTATTTCATTTGTTTCTTACTATCTTTTGTAATTCCCATAAGAATAAATAGGCTTAATTAGTTCTTTAAGCATTTTTCATGATTTATGGACTAATGTTTGACTAACTTGCTTTGTAATCCTCTATACATCTTGGCATGCTCAGTGGGACAAGACACATCCCACACATGAAGATCATTTTTTAGTTTTAAAATATTCATTTGGATCATTAAAACTCTTGCAATTTGATTTTATAACTTTGTTTTGCCATTTTTCTTTGTCATAGGTTTACACAGTAACTGACGTCAATTAGTAAAATTGTCATGAACTAGATAGTTGTCATCGATCACTATTGGTATAATCTATGTCAGTTAGATAACCGTCATCGGTTAGTAATTGTAATCATCATTGGTTATATAATTGACAGCGATCACTATGTTTTTCTTAAAACATAAACTCGAGAGCTCTTTTTTTGAAGTTCATTATTTCAAACCCAAAATATCTTCAAGGCTAAAGGATAGCTAACATTTTTATTGTAGGACCAAGTTTGACATTTGATAAAAAAAACATGTTTAGATCACCTTTTGCATGCTTAAAAATGAATTAGGAACATTATTTTGGTGTTTAAGTAACATTTAGGTGCTTAATTGAGTTTTTTTTAGTATTAGTTTTCAAAGTTACAACTAAGACCAAGAGGTCAAATTAACACCACCTCATTTTCCATTTGGGCTTAAAAATGAACTCACCTTTCCAAGTTTTTTGTATTTACTTAGTTGTTTAAGTTAGATTTTGTTTGGAAAAAAGAGGGATACCATGTGTATGCTCTTCTATTTGTCCCTTTTAGGGAACCTTTGGAATCAAAATAACCATACCTATTGAAAACACCTAGTCTAGGGATTAGAAAGAATGTCATCTAAAGTACTCCCCAAAAACTCGTTAAAGTTTGGGTGATCTTGAAAATGACCCTAAAGTCTTTCTATTTTATGCTTTTTTTTATTTTTATGCAAACTTGGCTTGTGAGGGGGACGCCATTACCTCCCATGAGTTCTTTAGGGAAGCTTTAACCTAGTGTTTGACCTCTTAGCATTGACTTCATTTGGCTCTTAATTGGAGTTGCACATGGGACGTATCTACATTTAGACATCGCACTACTAAGCGAACAAAGGATGTAGTGGTTGTAAAAAGGACTAGACCTTTTTATAACTAACTAATGTTGTGGTCACCCAATTTTTGTGCTTGTATTTTTCATCATTTGATGTGAAAATCATTGTGTAATTGATTCCCCTAGAATGATAGAAAACCAATTAATTTTAGTCAACCCCATTTTGCCATACCCTTTCTAGGATTTGGATGATTATACTTAGTGTATTTTGGTCATTATTTACTTGGTATGCTTTGAGGCTAAAACTTGTTTGTTTGTTCATAAGCCATGTCAAAATCATGTATTTGAGTTAAGAAGGTAGCGTTATGCTACCCAAATCATGTCAAATATTTTTTGACTTTGAGTCTTTGAAACATAACAATTGAACACATCATTCAAGCATGTTTACGTCATTAGGCTACTCAATTTGTTTCAATAAATTATTTACCATTGTATAGAAAACTGTTTGTTTCAAGCCATCTCATGTATACCATTTGGACCTTGTTTATACATCATTATATTGTCCTCTCTTGTCTAGCTTGTTTGGTCCAATCCTAGTCTTCAACACTGCATTTTCAATTAACCTTGTCAAGTTTGGATCCAAACATTGATTGATTTATATTTAGGCCTCAATTTATGGGGTTGGTACACAGATATTTTTATGTTGGGTTGCATAAATTTAGTTAACTAATTACCTTATTTTGAACACTATTAATTGTTTGTTTGTTTGAGTGCCTATCCTCATCATTTTTTGTGACTTTTTTGGGGAAAACACAACCTTTCTTCAAAAACCTTTGATGTTAGACATTTGACATTAGGTTATTTTATGCCAAATCTTGGAACAAACTACTTTTTAGATGTAGCTTTACCTTTTCAACCAAGGTTGAACCTTTTGTTTTTTAAACATCACTTTCAAAAGTTTGTAGAACTTTAAGTCTTTCTATTTTTGGAGCTTTCTTCATTAAATGTAGATATGTCTAGCTACACTTATGGTGTAGTCATGGATAATCCAAATTATGATAGAATAGCCACACAAAATGACTTTTATGACTGTAGTCAAGACCCCTATGGTGACAATATGGTTTGTGAGATAGATTACTATCCACCTCACAAAAATCAGTCATGGGAACATAGTCAAGATCCAAATTATGATCCAACTCATGATTGGAATGATTAGGTTTATCAAGGAGACTTAGATGTTTTGGCTTGTGTAAGTAATAAAACTCCACAGTGTACTAAGATCACCATTTTAGGACCTCCTCTTTTGGTTTGCATGAGCAACCAAACTAAGAAGCATCCAATCATCACCATTTTTGGATTTCCTCCTTTAGTTTACACAAGCAACCAAACTAAGAAGTGTCCAGTCATTAACATTTTAGGACCTCCTCCTTTAGTTTGCACAAGCACCCAAACTAAGAGCATCTACTTGTTACCATTCTTGGCCCATCACTAATTTTTGATGAACATATTATTGAAGAATCTCCATTTGATGAACCAATTATTTTTGATCCCTTCTTTAATATTCTAATCTTTGGAGAGTCCATTATTGAACCACAAAACATTGTTCCCTCTAAACCAAATATTCCCCACTTTGGAAATTATGTGCTAATCTTCGAGCCTAAACAAGAACCATTACCTCTTTAAAATCCATCTTATGAGGATCAAAATGTGTTCAAAATTGATCTTTTGCAACCAATTGTGAACCAAAACCAACATGTTATTGTTGAAACACCCATTTGTGACAAGATAAACTATGATAAGTTACCTATTCATATGTTATCTATGCTTAAAGAGCCTCATCTTCTTGAAAATCCAGTCTCGATAGAGTTGTCTCTTGATCTTTTCTCATGAGTTGAGGAGTCTCACTTTGACAGACATGATTTTTTCAAGACATCCCTTGAGCAGTTCCCTCTTTTTTAGGGGATTCACTTAGATGAGTCAGTCTATGTTGAACCCTTCCAAGATGAATTAGTTTTTATTGAGCCTATTATGCCATCACAGGCCATTACTTGTCAAAAATTTAGAATTCAATATAACATTATCAAAAAACCATATCAGATGAAGAATCAATATTAGAGTCAGGTTCCATTTTTGAAACAACATTGGATTTAGCATTAAAAAAAAACATCAATTATGACATTGGATTCAGAGTCCCTTGCTTTAAAATTAGAGTAAAAAATAGATTATAGTATTGGTTATTACAACACTAGTTACAATTTCCTTGTAGATCAATTTGAATATATTTTTGATCATGCTATAGTTTTTAAGGATGATTACTTTAGCATCGACACAAGTTCTCCTAGTATCTTCTATGAGGATTATGCTACCTTTCACAATCACATTATTACCACCCAATATAACCATTATATTGACATTCCACCTCCCATAAGTGTCAATTGGGACAAAAAAATCACACTTTGTTGAACTACATCCATAGCAACATATCATTTGTATAATATCAGGAGGATCAAGACCACATTCATTCAAAAGAAGAACAATCTCCTAGTGAAACCTTTTTGGAGGTGATAGGGGATAAGCAAAGATCAAACTCAACATCTTTTAGTGACACATTTTTGAAGGTGATAGAATATAATCAAAGTCAAATGTTAACATCTCTTTGTGAAACCTTCTCAAATGTGCTATGGGATGATCAGAAAAAATTCATTGGTGAAAAACTCATTGAGGCACCAATAACTAAGCATAAAAGTTCTTTATTGTATATTGAAGATAATATCAAAGATCAAATCAAAATAGCTTCCAATCTACAACATAATCATATGGTAGCTACTCTCAAGATCAAGCAATAGAACAATATGATGGTCCTATCAAGAGCATCTTTAGAGGTCTTCAACCCTACCACAACCAAAATTATGTCAAATCTAGCATTAGCAACATTATGTGTGACTGAAAGTCCCAATCTCCATTTGTTTCCCATTCATTATACATTCCATTATCACCCACCTATTTATTACCCACTTATTTCATTTATCTTACCATTATTTACCATCATTGGTAACACTTTCCTTTATTGAGGTTATAAGGATATCTTATCTCAATGTTTGAAGGAAGCAGAGTCAATAATCTATGAAGATCAAGAACACATTATTGAGATCTAGATCAATAATAAGTTCTTAATAGAGTAGTTGTTCTGAAAGGGTGTTGGATAGAAACTTATATAGCTGATCATTTTTGTTGTCTCACATATTAAATAGGATGTACATCTCCCTATCAACAAGAGAAACAAAACCATTTTTCATCTACCATTCACCCATTTTCCATTACCATGCCTTGTCTCTTGGGAATAACCCTATAGACCCTTTTTAGGCATTATTATACCATTGAGATCCATGAACCATACCATTTAAACTACATTGACTTGAGGTCCTGTAGGACTATGTAGGAAAAGTTCAATTTTTATTGAGGTTAACTCGGTCACCCTTTTCCCATACTCTTGCCATTTTGCAAGCAATTATTAAGTTTGAACACTCTCATCATTTTGCAAGCAATTATTAAGCCTAAATGCTCCCACCATTTTGTGAGCAACCTAAGCCAACACTCTCATCATTTTGTGAGCAATCTGATTCAGTCATTGCTTGGAGGTAGCTTTGTTGCCACTATATCCAATTTTCTTTTGATTATTTCATTATACCATTTCTTTACTATTAACCAAGGCTTGCTTTTAGTCATCCTCTTTATCCTATTTTGATCTTGGTTCATTTGGTTCATCTTGCACCTTTTATGGGGGGATTCTGATCTAGTTTTAATAGTTTTTGAATTCAATGTTGAAGGACAATCCATGAACATAATATGACATTTGATATGACAAGTTATCTTTCATCTATAATCTTATTTGGTATTATTGATTATAACCACCTATGGTCAAATCCATATTATTTTGGTACCCCTGATTATAACTACCTTTGAGAAAATTAGTATTATGACATTTTTTCTTAATTATAACCACCTATGGGTAAATTAGGTACAATGCCTTTTTATCATGCATTTTCGCATCATCTGGTCATTAATATTATCATTTATCTTGTCGTTCACCTTTGTTTGTAAACTTGTTGTGACCTAGTCAGTTTTTCATCACCTTTTATGTGGACAAAATTATTGTCACTTGGGATTATTTAAGGGTTATATAGGCCATGCTCTATTCATGTCAAGGTCCACTCAGTCCATCTTATCATACGCTCTCATTATATTATGAGCATTTTAAGTTGGTGCACCCTCACCATTTCATGAGCTAGACCATTCTGTCTCTCTTAATCCTCAATCAAGTTGAGATACTTAGAAAATTCAAAAAACATTCATAAAACCATTCAAAAACTCAAAAATATTTTGTGTTTATTTGATTGTTGTTTGTTGTTTAGTCTTTTATTTTCCCGTTTGGTCTTGCTTCTTTATTTTATTTTTTCCAAGTACATCTTGATGGTCCACATGGATCTTGATTATTTATATCTTGGTCTCATGTCATTAAGATGTTTTTGCCTTTTGTTTTTTAAATTTTTTGTTCCTACTTAAGTCTTGATTGATCATATCTTGATTTCAACTTAGGTTCATTTATGTTTATCTTTTTATTTGTCTTTGTTTTTTTTTTGTTATTTAAATGTAAACCATTGTAACTCTAGTTTTGGTCATTATTTTACCATTATCCTTAGTTATAGATATTCACATTTGAACTAGCTCAGTGTAATTGGAATCTTATGTCATTCTAAGTTATTTATACTTATGATGCCTAATTTATATTGCTATATCAAGCACTTTGTGCTTAGGTCTCAAAGTCTTAACATCAACATCAGCTCTGATGAATGATTCTCAAGAATACTTTGTAAAACCTAAGCTCATGATATGGATTTAGGCTTCTAGGTAGCATGCATTTTGGGCTTATTTGTCTATGATTATATGTGCATCTCTTTGCATACATTATAATTCTAATAAAAATCTTGGTCTATTTTCATCATTTTTGATTCCATTCTCTCCCAAACATGGGTGAACTACATTATCCTAAAGTTCATGTTGGAATATGTGTCCATGGAACTATGTAAGTAGGGCTCAATTTGTATTGAGGTTAGCTTGACTATCTCCATTCTTATTTTCATCTCTCTCATCACTTTGTGCATTCTTATATGCTTGGTTTTATATGGCTTTCTAAGCCATTACACCATCACATGTATGTTTGTGCCCACTCATTTCAACCCATCTTTTGGGTTATATCCTTGATCTATTTTGGTTGTCAATTTCCCATGTTGGGGTACAACATCTAAACCATGTCTGAATCAAATCACCTCTATAGGGGAAAATCATTATTTATTATTTATCAATGATCAAAATTTTCCCTACTAGGGCAAAACTATTTTATCATGATCACATTTTCTCTATTGGAGTACTTATTATTATCTTCTCTTTAGAGACCATGTTCTAGTGGTGCTTCCCTTCCTGAAGAAGAATGCTCTCTATTTTACTCTAATTCCAAACTCTCCACACTAATGCCCATGATGGCAATATTCTAGTGTGTAATGTGTCTCGAGATTGATCAATGTCATAAGCATGTAGCTTGTACTCTCAAATTGGGTACATTTAAAGTGTGTCCCTTACATTTATAGATTGTATCTTTCCCATTCCCTCCTTTTGGAGCCTATTATACTCCTAATTATATTTTTATCATTGATGGTAATGACATGTGTAAGCATTAACTCATCTAGACTGTGATCTATTCCATGGGTTAACCTCTCACTTTCTCTCTCTTTTTGAGAGTCCATCCTTTTCTTCCATCCTAGTATGTCCTCTCAAGAGGGCATCATGGGTCTATTCCAATTTATTATTGACAAATATTTTCTTTGAAAAGATTTTACTTCACTTAAATGTCTCACTATGCCTTCTCAAATAGGGCAAAATGTAGACATCCAATTCCTAACACCATTTGTGTTGAAATTATTAATCTTACTCGAATTGCACTCAAATGCACATTTTAGGTCAAAATCCATAAAACACCTTAAATGGTTCAAATTTGTCACTTAAAAGTGTCAGTTTAGGTAAAAGTATCCATAAATAGAGAAATGTATTTTATGGTCCAGCTAACTTTGATCAAATCATTTTGAGTCAAAATGAAAATTTTGCCATTCAATGCTCTAGATCAATCTTTTCTTCTAATTCATTGATACACATCATGTACCTTTGTTATTTGGTGTTAGTAACATCCTAAATGGGAATACAGATCTAGCACATCTAACATCACCTTCTAGTTCCTCTCCAGTCAAATTACAACCCAATAATATGACTTTTTGACCATTTTGATTAATTGTGCACCAATTTCCAAAGAATTGCATTAAACTTGATTAAACTTACATAATATAATTAATCCAATTTAAGAGCTTAAGTAAGAATTCCATAGATATTTTTGAATATATCCTTATTGAAAATTGATTTTGAATATCTACATCACCTAATGACATCACCTATGGGATGGCATCCATCAAGCCATAAGTGCATAAAATATTAGGATTATGGGTCACCCATGCCTAGTTAATGCCTCACATGCCTCTTTAATGCTTATTTGTCTTGAGGATATTTATGAGTTTAATTCCAAATATTAGGATTATACATGGCCACACATCT
This sequence comes from Torreya grandis, assembly GCA_037957365.1. NCBI lineage: Eukaryota > Viridiplantae > Streptophyta > Pinopsida > Cupressales > Taxaceae > Torreya > Torreya grandis. The sequence continues at coordinate 86,113 of JARHVA010006143.1, read as the reverse complement.
CAATCTTGAGATGGATGGTCATGGTTGATCCGAACCAATCTCAAAAATCTATAAATAGAGAGGCCATGGACATGAATTTAAAGCTTGAATATTGAAAAGCTATAATGTTAATTTTTTTCCACAATCCATTGCATTTGATCATTGATTTTTTTTGCAAGCTTCATTGATAGGCTAGTTTAGTGATTTAGAATCATGAGCCTAGGTTTTATGGAGTGTTATTCAGACATTGGCAGAGTTTTCCACCTTTGTTGACAAAGACAAGGATGTTTGATCAAGGGAGAACATGCTTTTGAGTCACATGGGTATGGTGAATTCATTTGGGAAGGTAATATGATGTTTGCTTTCTTTCATTTGTTTCTTGTTATCCTTTGTAATTCCCATAAGAATAGATAGGCTTAGTTAGTTATTTATGTATTTTTCATGATTTATGGACTAATGTTTGACTAACTTGCTTTGTAATCCTCTCTACACCTTATATTAATAAGGATGTGAATTTTATTTTAAGATACAAAATTTACTTTAGCATTTAGATAAATTAGTTAATATTTTTGAGAACCTTAATTTTGGTGTTTTTTCTATTTTATGTGCACCCATAAAGAATTTTAGGTGACTAAGATGTTAAAAACCATATATACTTCACCTCAAAAGCATTTTAGTCAACGTAAAATTGCTTATTACATGAAAATGAACTCTTTATATAAGTATTGGGTTATGTGCACCATGGAGCTAGCTTTATGAAACATTTTTATTTAAAAAAAAGTGATTCACAATGAGGATTTTATTGCATTTTTAATAATTTTATAAAATGTCTTAACTTATTATAAAATACATTCACTATTCCCAATGTTGCTTTTTTTATAATTTAAATTGATTTTAGCATAAAAATTTGAATAATAAGAATGGAGAATATTGATAGATATAAATGAAATGGGTAGTTTTTAATACTAGATGTAACAATTTGACTAGTTTTTTATTTTTATCAAATGGATATGAATTCTAGTTTAAGTCTTCATCTAAGTTAACATTGTCACGTTGAAATTTTAGTATCATTTTTATAGCTTGTGTATACTCCTTAGATTGTCTAAATATGACATCCATGCCAAGTTTGTATTTATCCAAAGGACTTATGTGGCTTATTTTCATATTGAGTTCAAATGGTTAGAAAAAAAATTAAGCCTTGTTTTGGTCAAGCCTACCTATGATTCATCAGATTCATCTCTTATGATTTAATTCATACGGTAGAATAAATATTAATAAACAATGTTAGGAATGCATGGTTTAATTTTTCATGTTCTGAGATGTATACAATGTAATATCATCAGGATTCTGACTTTTAAGACTTTATCTATCCTTTGAATATCTATGATTTCTATTTTTTTAATTAGAATTGTAAATTTGCTTGGTGATTAAATCTAATTAAGATAAATGAGAAGAAATGATAGAAAATGTTGTATAATAAATTATGAGTAGAATAATGAAAGCATAATACTGAAACAAACAAAACATGAATGAATGGGATAAGTTATCTATGAAAAACATAAAAAACTTAGCTATTTTTTTGTAAGTTGACTATGTTTGACTAAGAAATGACTAAAATATTAGACTAGTTTTAATTATGGGCAGACAATAGGAATAATAAATATAATACTTGAGATCATAATCAAATAAAATCGGGCATGATTGATTACCATTACTTTCCTCAATGGATCGATATATCCTCTATGAAAAATCAATAAAACTAAGGCATAGTTACCTATGACTACTTGAAACACATATGTGTATAAATTTGGCCTTCATATAGACATACATGATTTTAAAAATGGCTTATTCAAAGTTAAAAACCCTAACAGGGATTTCAATTACTATAAATTTGCAAAGATAAAGGATGGAGTATAATGAGATGAGTTGACCCCAATCACTCCCATGATGATTTATTGATTCTTACATATTTAATACTCTAAAGAGGTAAACCAAGCCATTTAGTTCTCCCAGTTAGAGTGCTTAGTGAAATTGTGTTCCTTTTGCTACATGTATACATCTGGATATGCCTTGAATACTTGATAATTCTTACCTTGACTTTAATAGGATGTTGACTTGGGTAAGGGCTACTTCAAATGATTTGAATTAAATTTATAAAGAATAGGGAGGCTTTTCCTAGTGTGAAATAGTGTATTTATGCCTCAATAGTGAAATATCCAAGTGATATAATAGATGACTTAGGTGTACCTTTATATTAATCAAAAATGGGAAATCCTCATGATAATTATCCTAAATATATAGACCAACATATAAGGGATGGGTTAAATTTTAAACATAACCATCACTAAAAGAAGGATATGATCAACCCGTATGGGTCAACGCTAACTACCATTATTATCCCATACTAGTTGATTTTTTCTTAAAGAGTAAAATTTAAAATTAATAATTTGGGATGTTTGTATAAATTCTTAGATAGATTTTTAGTGATTAATAAAAATATTAGGCACAAATCAACAACTTAGAAATGGATAGGTCTATATAGGTGATTATAATAGAGTGAGGTGGTGAAGTAGTGATATTAAGTTCTCAGTTTAATTAGAGTTAAAGTGGGAAAAAACTAACATTATCAAGTATTCATGACCAAATTTGAGTGACTACACTAGTAGGATCAGTAAGGGATTTTGATACAATACTAAATACGCTAGAAAACTAGTAAAAATCAAATAGGATCTATATGGTTATACATGGATATAGATAGATGGATATAGATAATTCTAAAGACATAGGATCTATATGGTTATACATGGATATAGATAGATGACAGAGACATAAGAACTAAGTTATATCATTATGTATATAGAGAGATAATTCATTTTATTGTGGTAGTTAGTAGTATACAAACCTTGTCTTATATAGGATCCTCAATATGAAGAGTCATTAAGGTTATAAATAATAAATGTTATTTTTTGGTATTTAAATCTATATTTTGTAAAAATTACCACACTATGGGCTTTAACTATTATGGTGATACTAGATCTATGAAGTTGTTAACCATGTAGTGAACCCCAATCTAATTTGAGAGTAGGCCTTGATGGTAGAAATAAGGACACAAAAATTATGTGGTAACATATGATTTTTTTACATGTAAGTACCAAATTATGCTGATAAAATATGGGAAAATATCATGAGTTATATATGAATGTCATAGAAAATTTATTCCATGATGTATGCCAAGGTTAATATTGAGGGTCACTTTGAAGTTTATAGTTAATAATTTCCATGTGTATCATATTTTGGTTGATCATAAAGTTAAAACTAAGTATAAGTTTTATCTATGACACATAAAGTCAAAAAATAAAATTGGATTTATAGTTGTATTACTTTGTTGGGATTTCTAGGGTTGTTACATCTACATTGTTTGGACTTATTAATCAAATCTCTTTTTAACTCCTACTAAAACAATATGATATAATACATATATTTAATTAAATATGGAAGATATATTTTTTATGCCTCTTCATTAAATTTTTTTAATGTTTTGTGTCATTCCTAACAACTGTATATGACCTTTATTTTTCTAGAAAATGAGTTGGTAACAAAGTTTCAAAGAGTGAGCAAGATAAAGACGTCAGATTCAGAAGAAACTATCAAAAAGGGACAAGATGTCTTTATATATTAATTTAAAAGTTAAATTTAGTTCACCATACAATTATAATATTTTATGAAAGATCCAATGGAATAACTAGACAATTTAAACCTACTTGGAAAATTTTCCAAATGTTAGCAAATAGAATTATGCCCCTCATTTAGAATTCTCTAGGATATTATTTAAATGTTTAGGGGTTTATTATAAAAATTATCCTTGATGAATTAATTTTATAAAAAAGATCTCAATGAATCCAACACAATCCTAAATTGTATCATATATTTAAAAATTTCTTTATATCACAATGAAATGCACATAATTTATGGATTTCATTAACCTTAGGAATCACCCACAAAGTCCATTAGCCTACAGAAGAACCCATGGAGTATATTAGCTTGGATAAGCACCCAAAGATTCCATATATTCTATTAGCATTGTGAAACACTAAGGGAATCGATAAATCCCAGTAGCCTTGATAAAACCCCATGAATTATATGAAATTATAAGAAGTCTATTGGCATTGGGAATACTCTATGTAGTCACAGGTTTCACAGTGGCCAAAAACTTCATGTAGATCACACGAGTCTAATATTATGTGAAATTGGAAAGTGTTATAATTATGGCATGTTCATAGGGTGGTCATCAATCACAATTTAAAGGTGTTGACCATGTAAATTATTGACATGTGACAAACCATAGAGTGAATTTGATAAGGGTACATAGAGTAAAAGGAGATCATAGAGACCATGGGAACTATTTTAAGTCCATAAAATAGAGACTATGGTATTGTGACATGTTTCATAATCTTGTCGGTTCATGGAAGATAAGATTAAAAAAATCTCCATTAACAGGAAAAAATGTAAATAATTTCAATTGGCCATAGTTTTCTCATAAAAAATTAATGTGGCATTATGCTAGTCTCTTTGGAAATGTCTTGTTGAATGATTTTCATTAGTGGTGGTCACAAGGGCAGAAAAGACTTATTTGAGAAATTGTTGATAGTTAATTTTATGAGAACCATTTTAATTTGGGATGGCTAAATTGTCTTAGGGCATATGTGTTCAAAAGTAATTTTTAGGGAGATGAATAGTCTTTGGAGAATAAAAATATTTGATGAAGCATAATAGAGAGGTGGTATAATAGTATTCAAATAGTAAGGAGAAGGTTCCAACTAAAGGAAAATAGGTACAAATTTATTAAAAAGAGGGCCAATAGAAGAGATAGAATGGAGTGAGGAGAGATGACTAAAAATAGAAGAAGAAGGCCACAATAATGGGAATAGTTGTAACGTATCAACTCATTTATGTGTTTTCACAATTTTTTTCTATTATTTAGATGAGATAATTAAAAAGAAATAAAGAGTAGGATTTGGAGTATGAGATATATTTAACACTACTTAAATGTCTTGATCTATCAAACAACAAGTTATCAAATGAGATTACTCATGACCTTAGATTCCTCAAATGTTTGAAGATTATTAATAGCTCAATAAATCATCTTAAAATGGAAATCCCAAAGTTTATGGAAAACATGGTGGATTTGGAATCAATCATTATTTCAAAAAATGATTTCTCTATATTTTTTCCAAATCCACTATAGAGTCTCACATCCTTGAGTTACATGGATATATCCCACAATAATCTATCTAGAATGATACCTCTGTTGATGCCTAAATGTGTACCACATGTGTCTAAAGTGTTAAGAAATATTTCTCATTTTAGAATTCAGAGAATTTAGTGCATGAGTTGTGGGTTGCGGTAATCCTATTACCTATTGGTGGAATAGAGGTAAAAGAAGTGACTGTTTCATAATATTTATATTAAGTGGTGGTTGGGAGCCACTATGGCCAAATAATAGATGATGTAAAATATGTAGTAACTATGCAAATAATAGTGAATTATGATTAAGAACTAAATTAAGAATTAATTTAAGATGGATATTTACAATGACAAGCTAAAATAAGGTGATCCAGGTTAAAAAAGAAGCAAAAGGAAAGGTAGGGTAGAAAGAAATATGTTGTTAGTCTTGTTTTAGACATTATGAAAAAGTTCACATATCATATGAACATGCATTAAAACAATATATGAAATGAAGTAACTTAAGCCCAAATCATAACATACATCATGCAAGATTCAAAGGAAGATATGAAATGATGAAAATAGGAACCATAGTCACTTTAAAGATTCACTCCTGCAAGCAAACAACATTAGCCCAAATGAAAAAGAAGTGTAGCAAATAAAATAATCCTAAGAAATTTTAACTAATTTATTAGTAGCACAAATTAGAAACTCTACATCCAAGATACACATCCAAAATCCATAAGAACCATTGAAATTTGAAAGTGAAACCAAACAACTGCGAGAGAAACCATATAACACTTCCTATAAGGAAATACTAGACAATCTTTGTAGAATTCCTTGCTTATATTAATTGATCCTAGTTTACAAAGTAATTTGGTTTTATAACTCCCACCCCTTTTTTGAAGAATGATAATCCTCCTTTTATAAGATATAAGGTAGCATGGTGGTTAGTGATATCAAGTTACATTTGAACATGTGTATAGGACAGTTGTCCTTTTTGTTACATTCTAGAACAAATGATCTTTTCTAATGAACTAACTTATACATAATGTGCTCTTATAAATTACATATGTCAAAAATAATATCCTATTTCAGAATGTAATATAATGATGGTTACAAAATAACATTCTTATTTCATTGATCTTTGGGACCTTTTTACTACTAAAGTTATGAGTTACTGCTGTAGACTCCTCATTATTCATTGAGTAGCTATTTATTTTTTACCTACTTCAACATGGACATATATTAAATATAGATTGAACACCAATTAAAATATTTGTTTTAATTTATCTATTGAATTAATGAAAATCTTATAGGCTACATAGCCTTGCCACCAAACTGATGGGACCCTCAATTTAAAAGCCATTGACTAGTTTTCGGAGCTCAAAAAGGATGTTTGTGCAAACATCACTTAACATCTGCATGAATGTATTTGATATTATAAAGACCATCAAATTTAAGCTCATATGGATTTTTTCCTAGGCTCAAATTTGATGTCTACATGAACATCTTCTATTTTTGACCAACTTTGTAATTTTATATCTTGAAGCTCAAAGGTCATAGAGGCACCAAAATTGTAGGAAATGGACTTGATACTGAAAGGAACAAACCCATTAAATCCATTGGTCCCAAAGGGTTTATAGATAGAATTATAAAATGTATAAGTTGACTGGTCCATGTCATTTTACATGACATCCTCATGCTCGTCGAGATCAAAAATGACTATGACAAAATAATGAAATTTTCTTGAAAGGCCAAATTTGGGTCCTCATATATTTTGGCATGCTTTGTCATGTGAATTGAAACTTGGTGAATATAATATTGGTATAAATATGATTTTTTTTTATCATTTCTCTTGAAATTACAACACTTATGAGATATATCACCTTCAATAAGTCAAATCGACTCAATTTGGACCTAAAAAACATAGTAAAAAATGCTTTGGAGGGTAACTTTGCATGTTTGTATCTTCTAATGCACTTTATCACATGAGCTAAAAATTGGCACATATGTTATTAGTATGAATATGAAAAACGCATTTGATCATTTATTTTAAAACTATCACACGTGTGATAAATGGATGTGCCAACATGCTCACTTGGCTCTATTTGGACTTAGAAAAATTGGCAAGTATGGACAAATAATAGAATTTTATTGAAAGGCCAACTTTGGGTCCTCAAATATTTTGATGTGCTTTGGAAAATGAGATGAAATTTGGTGTATATGTTTTTATCACAAAGGTGACAAACCTATATGACTAATTTTCCCTGACTCATCCACACATGTGAAATATGACTTCAACAAATTGTTTATTCAGATTTTTTGTGATTAGACTAGAATGTCTAGATAGGCACAATGAGAGACAAACTAAATACCATGCATATCCATACTTACTCTAAGCACTCTTGACACCCCATAAGATATCTACAACATGTCCATGGTCTTTATAAATTGATAAATGATAGTTTAAGTGAACTCAAAGTGTTTCATTAGATGATCTTCAAAAATAATAATGTGTAAACATGCTAGTGACACTCTGATCAAGTAAATACTCAATTTCAAGGTAAAAATTTACACAATTTGACACAAAGGTCCCTATTTTTTAGAAATGGGGTTATGCTGACCTCAATAAATGGTGACTTTTGGGGGAAACATAGAAATCTGTTAGATTTCATAGACTCTAGGTTATATAAATAACTAAGCTACTTTTTCCATTTGATTAGGCACCATCATTAAGATCAGTCCATGGTTAGAATAAATCTTGCACATGTAGAATTAGGATCAAACATCAAGAACTAGTCATGATATGTGTGTGCTTTGATTCCACTTACTGATTTCCAAAGGATTTAGAGAACAACTTCCAGGGTCATGACTTTAATCATTAACATTATATTTCAGCATGTTTGAATACTCATTAAGAATCATGCTTTACTTAGAGAAGGCTTAGGAATTGCTCTAATATCAACCAAGCATCTATATCCCTAATAGATATTCCTTTAGCTCTACTCATGGCCTTGCTCCACTGCTAGCTAGGCATCCATAGCCCCAATGGAGATTACTAGAATCACCTTTGCTTGAAAAGCTTTTGATTTTGCAATAAGCTTTTATTTTTGTATTTTTTTAGATCACTTTTGGATTTATAGAAAAGGTTGGGAACCAGGTTAGCCATGTTTAAGGATTTAGTCGAGTGTTTGATTCTCAAACAATCAACCTTGGCTATAAACATTGTCCCAAGTAATTAATGTTTTTAAGTGCAAGCATGATTGTATCCTAATAGTTTAAGATTTCATCCTACATGTGTAATATTTTTTAAAACCAAGATTAGATCAGAACAAGGTTTAAAATCTCAAGGAACAATTAACTTATCCATCAATCTTTGCTAGCATTTCTAAACTACAACATCAATCTCATATTTCAGCAATCCATGATCACCAATGTTGAAAAGTCATATCTGCATGTTTGAATTGTGAAGCTCTTGAGTAGTTAGGTGAAACTTGACCTGAGGGTTGTCCAAAAGGACTTATTTAGAAGAAAGGAACAAAGAATAAAAGGTAAACAAATATGTACATGTGTTATATACAAACAAGGGATATGAAGGAAAAAATAAGAAATAAATAATAGGAAAGAAACTAATATAATCCCTATACAAATTCCATAAAATACTTACCTCTAAGATCAAATGAAAAATTAATTTAGTCTACTACAAAACCTTGAAACTTGAGTGTTTTCTAATGGCATCTTCCTATAGATAGGGGTGTTTAGATGCATCATTTTTATGGATGATGTGACTTGGGCTCCCATATCCATTCTCAAGTACATGGATTGAAGATATGAGTCTAAATCCAATCATTTTCTTCCCAAATCCTTCTACTTTGTAGTAAGAGTGTCAATTTTGATTCATCCATAGATAGGTATTAGATTAGATAATTTTCACTCAATAATGGCAGCTCAACTTACATCCTCAGACTGATGTCTTCATTATATTATTTCTAAGGTAGAAGTGGACTACCAATCTTTGCACAAAAATCTTCCAATTTGTCCCAAAAGGTTTCTTCATCCTGATCAACTGAATGATGTTAATCTAGAATGGATATTTAGGTTGGATTTAGACAAAGATTGACATTCTTTTAATACATATGCTTAGTTGTGGTAAAGATATCTTTAGGTCTATGAATTTAACCAATTTTAGGTTAATAATAATGATTTTGATCAAAGATTAATAAATACATTAAAAATTTGAGTTTATTTGGACTTGAATGTGTAAACATCATTTATACTAACTTATTTGGATACTTATTTGAGAAAACATAGTTAAAGAGTGTTGTCATTTATTTTTCTTTATATAAATATTTGAAAAAATTGCTTAATGTGCAAATCTAATCATTATTCTTTATAAAGATTGATTTGAAACATCATATTTCAAATAGGATTCAAAGTCTTTAAGCTAAAATTGCAAAAGTGAGACTGAGGTGAGCAAATATTCTTAGGTTCCCAATCTACTTCATTAGTTTAGGATACTCATGTATTCAAGGTATGGCTTGGCTAGGTGGTTATTCAATCAACGTACTAGGTATAATGCATGATATTCCTTGAAATCTTGAAAGATATCTACCCACTTTTAGTCCTAATGTTGTCATAGCTGAAGAACATGTTAGAAATTTTAAATCTACATTAAGATTATTAAATGTGACTCATGAAGATGCATCATGTAGACTATTTCCTTTTACTTTCAAAGATGTTATATACGAATGGTTTCTCAATCTGTCTGAAGACTATATTACTAGTTTGGATGATTTTAACAATGTTTTCATTGATCAATTTGATAAAATTATTAGTCCCTATATCCTATATTAGTTATTCACTACAATTAAAAGAGATGTTAATGAGACCATCAGAGCCTTCAATGTTAGGTTTTAAAAGAGGTTCAATAGAACCATAGCCCCTTATAAACCCAATGAGGCTTTAGCCTCAAAAATTTATAAGGATGTTGTAGATCCCATGAGCTCCATGTTCTTGAAAAGATCTCTCCAAATTATAAATACATTGGCATAGACCTATTATGAAGCTATAACCATTAATGACCAAATGTAACCTCAAGGACAAATGGAATACTCTATCCTTAACACTAATCATAATATATCTTTCCTAAATCAACCTCCAATCTAGAACTAATTACCATTGAGTCATCCATATCCTGGCTAGAGCTTAGGGTTCTTGAATAACACTATTAATGGACTCCATCCACAAAATCATATAACTCCAATGCCCATAGCTAGTAGTAATGCTCTAACCTGTGAGCTTGAGACCCCAAATAATTCAAATGACTTAATACTAAAAATGGTTCAAAATTTGAGCACTAATCTTCTTCAATTGTAGAAGTAAATGGGTAATAATGAGCATAACTCTAGTATAATTTTCTCTTCTCAAGGGTTTAATAGACCTCCAAGTAGGTTTCATAATGAGTCATTTGAGGACATATAGATGATTTTTTGTGATGTAGATTTGGCTGATTGTTGTAATGTTTTTAAAAAATCTCAATATGGAAGAGACACATATGGAGTTGCACCTAACCAAAGAATATTATAGGTACATCTAACTCTTCAGAGACATCTCAATATTTCAGGTTGGAAACCTTTGGTTATCCATTTTAAGATGAGGATGAAGATGAGCCACTGAAAGAAGTTGCATTTGAGATGACTTATATTCCTAAAGACATGAAAGAGATTTCAATTGACAATAAAACATCATCATTAAAACACCTACAGATGAAGAAGAAGAGTTGTTAGATGTTTCCCAAGGATTTACTATGGTGGATATACATTAAGTACAAGATAACACTTTTTCAGAGGGTAGTTAGGAAGATAACACACGTAGATTCATTGCTAAAATTGAGAATACTTCAAAAGAAGATGGTCATTGGCAACCATCATACCATGATTTATTGAATAAAATCAAGGATCTTGAGATGGTGGATGATGGGCATAACAACATATTTATGCTCCATCTGAGGACTGCACCAATGGTCTAGATATTCAAGAAGACTATACCATTTGGGAGATCCCAAGACAAGATGAGCTAGAACTTAGTTGGATAGAGGAGATGCCTTTCCTCATCAAAGATGAAGATGAAACAAGCATAAGAGATCAATTATTCTCATATGAATTTATTGAAAATATAGAGGTATAGGGCCAACATGTAGAGGAAAGATTCTAGATTAACATCATTCAGTTGATCAGGATGAAGAAACCTTTTGGGACAAATTGGAAGATTAACATCAAAACCAGCAAAGATATTACAAATTCACAAAGATTTGTTGAGATCCCTCCCTCTAACACCAACGAAGCTCCTCCTGTTGATGCTTAAATATGTACCATAGGTACCTAAAGTGTTAAAAAAAACTTCTCATTTTAGAATTTAGATATTTTAATGCATGAGTTTTGGATTGTGGTAATCTTGTTACCTATTGGTGGAATGGAGGTAGAACAAGTGGTTGTTTCACAATATTTATATTAAGTGGTAGTTGGGAGCGACCATGGCCAAATAACATATCTATGTAGAATATGTAGTAACTATGCAAAGAACATTGAATTATGATCACAAACTAAATTAAAATTTAATTTAGGATGGATATTTATAGTGACAAGCTAAATTAAGGTGATTCAAGTTAAAAAATAAGCAAAAAGAATGGTAGAGAAGAAAGAAAGATGTTGTTGGTCTTGTATTGGACATTATGATTAAATTCACATATCATCTGAACATACATTCAACCAATGTATGAAATGAACCAGCTTAGGCCCAAATCATAATATACATCAGGAAAGCTTCAAAGGAAGGTATGAAATGATGCAAATAGGAACTATACTCACTTTAAAGATTACTCCTACACTCAAATAACATTAACCCAAATGCAAAAGAAGTGCAACAAATAAAATAAGCCTAAAAACTTTCAACTAATCTAGAAGTGGCATAAATTGGTAGCTCTGTATCTAAGATATATATCCAAAATCCATAGGAACCATTCAAATTTGAAAGTGAAATTAGACAACTGAGAGAGAAACCATATAACACTTTTTACAAGCAAATACTAGACAATCTTTGCAAAATTCCTTGCTTATATTAATTGTTGCTAGTTTACAAAGTAATTTGGTTCTAATAAACCCCTTCCCCCCCTTTTTTATGAATGATGATGCTCCTTTTATAAGATACAAGACAACATGCTAATTAGTGATATCAAGTTACATTTGAACATGTGTATAGGATAGTTGTCCTTTCTGTTACATTCTAGAACATATGATCTTTTCTAATGCATTGATTTATAGACAATGTGCTCTTATAAATTACACATGTCAAAAAGAATATCTTATTTTAGAATGTAATATAATGATGGTTACAAAATAACATTCTTATTTCATTGATCTTTGGGACCTTTTTGTTGTTGAAGTTCTAAGTTATTGTTGTAGAGTCCTCATTATTCATTGAGGTCCTACTTCTTTTTTACCTACTTCAGCCTAGACATATATTAAATATAGATTGAAAACCAATAAAAATATTGGTTTTCATTTAGATATTACATTAATGAAAATATTATAGGCTGCGTAACCTTACCATCGAACTATTAAGACCCTCTATTTAAAAGCCATTGACTGATTCTTGGAGCTCAAAAATGACATTCATGAAAACATCACTTGATTTCTACATGAATGTGTTTGATGTCCCACAGACCAAAAAATTTAAGCTCATATGGATTTTTGTTTGAGCTCAAATTTGATGTCTGTGTGAACATCTTCTATTTTTGGCCAACTTTGTAATTTTATATCTTGAAGCTCAAAGGTCACAATGGCACCAAAATTATAGGAAATAGACTTGATACTAAAAGGAACAAACCCATTAAATCCATTGGTATCAAGGGATTTATAGGTAAACTTATAAAATGTAGAATTTATTGGTCCATATGTTTTTACATGATGTCCTTGTGCCCGTCAGGGTTAAAAATGACTGGAAAAATAATGGAATTTTCTTGAAAGACCAAATTTGGGTCCTCGTATCTTTTAGTGCACTTTGTCACGTGAGCTAAAAATTGGCACATACGATATTGGTAAAAATATGAAAAAACCCATTTGACAATTTCTCCTAGAACTATAGAACTTGTGATATATATCACCTTCAATATGTCTACTTGGCTCAATTTGGACCTGGAAAACACAATAAAAAATGCTTTGAAGGAAAAATTTGCACATTTGTATCTTATGGTGCACTTTGTCACGTGATATAAAACTTAGCACATATGTTCTTGGTATGAAGATGAAAAAACCTATTTGATCATTTATCTTTAAACTATCACACGTGTGAGATATGGCCTTGCTAACATGCTCACTTGACTCTGTTTGGATCCAAAAAATTGGCTAAGTATGGAAAAATAACATAATTTTCTTGAAAGGACAACTGTGGGTCCTCATATCTTTTGATGCACTTTGATATATGAGATAAAATTTGGCACTTATATTCTTGGCACAAAGGTGAACAAACCTCTATGTCCAAATTTCCCTGACTCATCCACACATAAATATGACTTCAACAAACTACCTGTTCATATTTTCCACCATTAGACTAGAATGTATAGATGGACACAATGAGGGACCAGATAAATACCATGCACTTTCATACTTACTCTAAGCACTCTTGTCACCCCATTGGGTCTCTGCAACATGTCCATGGTCTTTATAAATTGACAGATGACACTTTAAGTGAACTTAAAGTGTTTCAATAGATGATATTCAAATAAAAATAATGTGCAAACATGTTAATGACACTCTAATCAAGTGAATTTTTAATTTCAAGGTAAAAATTTTCAAAATTTGACACAAAAGTTCCCATTTTTTAGAAATGAGGGTATGTTGACCTCAACAACTTCAAAGAAGACAATTAATTAAATTTGATTACTCATGATTCTAAAACTAGTTAGGATTAAGTGGTCTCCAAATCAATGTATCATTCTCAAAGAATCAACATAGTTATATAGAGTGTGGGGAGGGAAAAAAGAGTGGGAAGATAACATTTAGTGGGATGTCAGAATGGGGTATGGCTATGTATTTTGATTTTCACTTATGATCTAGATTTTATGTTTCATAAAAATATGGGTTGCTAAATGTTTCAAATTCATGGATGATGTTATCATCTTTATATTTGGAACATAAAGAGAAACATTGAAACACTTCAAAAAAAATTGTTAAGAATTTTTACAAACATGGATTCTTCTATGCATTTATTATTTTGTTTAGTAAAGCATCTAATATTTTTTTTTTCAATAATAATATGGATTACTTGGGTTTTTTTTAACAAGAACTATTTAATCATAAATAATATTTTACCACCTATTTTGTTTTAAACTTATTTCAAATCTACCAGATCATCAAAATCCAATAATGTTTTCAGTGCCTTCATAGATTTATTATTTTGAGGCTTTATTAAGTTCCTAACAATGTAATATAATATATGTTGACTCACCACAGTATTATATTTGAATGGGTGCATGCTTGTTTCCTCTACTAGTTTTATGTGAAGCATATCAAGGTTCTCATATTATAATTCATTAAACATAATGATCAACAAAAGTTACATATTTGGTTTAGTCATAGCTGAAGTTGGTTTTTTAAGATTCTTTCATAGAGTCAAATATTGATTATTTTTCTCCTTATCGTATGAATAAGTTATTGTAGTTGGGTGCATATGCAATATTTTTTATGACTAATATGTTTATATTGATAAAATGTATAAACATTTAAAATAAAATATTTACATTGAGATGAAATTGAGGACATTTTATAATATGTAAATATGAGAAAAAAATAATGGCATGGTTACCATGATTATAGAGTAAATATGTTTGACAAGCAATAATAAGACTATATGTAATAATACAAATTTTTGAAGATTGTGATCATTTGTGTTAAGAATCCCTTTTCATCAAGTCTAAAATAACTCATTCAAAAAAAATTCCTAAACATTCTTTTTGGATAATTTTATTTATCACTCGTATAGTGAAATTTATCTTTTTTTCTAATAAAATTAACATTTTCAAAAAAATAAACTATTCTTATTTCAAATGCCACTTTGGTAAAAGTGCATAAGTTGATCCAAACATGATGTCTTAAATTGATGACATTCAATGGAAAATTTGAATCCACAATAATGGTTTTTATATCAATTAATGAAATAACCTCTATTTTTTTTGGTAATTGTGTTTTCTATTGATAACTCTTTATCTCTCTTTCTTCATATAATTTCCCCAAGTTTAGATAATTATTTGTAGCATAATTTAGATAAACTACTATGTTAATTCTCCATTTTGTTTTACAGGTTAAGGAATAATTCATTGGTTGATTTCCTTATGTATAATTAATTTGTTACCCCTAGAATACTTCAAATTTAATATCTCCTGGTGTACAACCAAAGAATAGGTAACAATAAATAACTAAAAAGAGAACACATTTTTTTCCCTTTAAATGCTTAATTTGTTATATAAACAATAAGAGGGAAAAAAATTTAATTTGAATATAGCTTTCTAATTAGCTTAATAATAAAATAATTCATGATCTTATGCTAAAATCCCAAAGAAGAAACATACTCATGAAATGTTAAAAATAAATTGTAAGAGAATGATGCTATCATTTCGTTAGAATCATCTTTTTTAACTATAAACTAAACTAAAATCAAACTAAAAGACATAATTCATCAAATAAATTCCCACACAGATGGATGGAAAACCAATATTTATGCTAGGGATGTGTTAGAAGTATTGTGTTCTTGGAAAATGATTTTGAATGACTTTTCAAAAAACCATATTTATAGATCAAAGAAGGAATAGGACTATTTTTTACTTTTGAAAAGGGATAGAGACAAAAAATGGATCTCCATAGATGAACATTACCCTTCATAAATGTTAATATTCCCAATCCAATACCCATCTAGTGGAAGTCTTTTAGTGTGAATAAATATAATAAATTCAGACATGCTAGACTTTATACAAGTTCATTAAGGAGATACATGCACAAAAATATGTTCTCAAACACTACCATGATGTGCATAATAAATTCCATATATTATGATAAAATTAGGATCTATCATACCTAGAGTACACTAATGAGTTCCATGAAGTTTATGTATGTTTGAATCTCTATGAAACAACCTACATTGAGTGATGAAGTACTTTATCAGTCTTCACCATTATATACAAGCCAATAAGTTAGTACAAGAAGTTGAGGGGCCTTTTATGCATTCTAAAGGAAATATATATCTATTTAACAGAGGGACATATATCCCAAAAAAATGAATTAGGTTTAGATGTTTGTTTGAATCAAATAACTCTTTGGAATGGATATTAATTTATGCACATAAAGATGTGAAATATTTTGAGATGAGGGAGTTTCAGGGAGTTGGGAGAGGCATGCTAGAGAATATATGAGGGTTAGTTAGAGTTGTTACCCATATTTTTATCCCATTCCTTTTGTCATAGACCCTATTAGCACTTCTAAGGCTACATGTCAGGTTTGTTATTGCAATCATATTTCTCACATAAAGTTTAATAAACTAAGGATAATATTTGTTTAATGTACTTAAAGGTGGAAATGACACAATCACTTAATAATATAATATTATTAATGGATCTTTTGGGTTCCCTCAACATTATATTTTCACACCTTGAAAGGGAAACACATGCTATAGTATTTGCCTTGGTCCTATATCTCCAACATAAAATCTTGGATCGATGGATTTTGAGGTGATCATTACAAACATAGAAAGGTAGGAGGATAAATAGTAGGTGCAGGGGTAACATGATTCCTTAATAATATTCAATGTTTATATAAATTATGTAGTAGTCCCAGGAATTAACGTATGACACATGCTAATTGTACTTATAACACAACATGCCAAAAGTTGTAATTTTTAAAATAAGTTGTTCTTGAATTCATAATGGGTATCATATTTAGAAATCAATTATCATTAGAAGTCATGCATGCTGCCTTAATCACTATTCAACATACCTCACACAGTAGAATAACTAGTTTTCAATCACGAATAAATGAATTTAGAGATCTCCAACTATGCCTCTAAACATGACAACATTTGTTGTCAATGTCTCTAAAATTCTCTTTTATATTATAAAGACAAAAAAAAATAGTTTCTCTTGGTTTCAATAAGGTAAAAATATCTACTCACAGGACCAACCTCATAAAAGTATAAGTTTCCTTAACCCCACTAACTTTGATGTAAGAGAAAATTTATTATCATGTAATTAAACAAATGAATAAATAACTAGAATTTACAAAAAAAAATGAATTTAAAAATAAAAGAATGTACTAACTTGAATTATTAGCCAATTACATATTTCGAGTCATCTCTAATATTCATAGTTTCCAATATAACTTCATGATCAACATTAAATAGTTTATAAAACTCCATATTTATCTTGGAAGCATGCAGAACTAAATGAACATTAGCAACAAAAACTATCTATGAAAATGTAAAAATATTATATTTTTTTTCTTGTTGTCCTCAAATGCTAGAGTTCCATTTTTTTTGTATTAAATAGATTGTCAACCAAGTACTTGTTAAAAACATTGACCATGTTAAATATGAAAATTTTATTACGATTCTATTTTCCCTTCACACAACATGACACTAATAGTGTGATTTATCAAAATTTTCATTATGGGAATAGTTCCCACACTATCCAAAATAATCTCTACACATAATTTTTTTTTTTAACTCTATGTGCCAATGCATGGTTACACTGACATAGGATAAAATTTGTATTTACCAAAGCTCTCTTAATGCATTCATATACTCCACCATGCTCCCATTTTCCATGTCTTGATTTAAATAAACTCCAACATGAAATTTTTTTTACTCTGCATGCATTCTACTCAACCAACAAAAAAATCAATAATTCTTAAACTATCATATGAAATTATCTAACTAGATCAGATGTTGAAGTATTGTGATGTACTTTTAATTAAAAAATCATTAAACTTGATAACATAGTATTGGAGGAACTATGCAAGATGGGATTGTTATTCACTCATTTAAAATGGATATTCAATTTCAATCTTCATGTTCTCTTATGTATTATTAGGTACATGCCTAAATATAATGCAAAAAAAATTGAAATTTGAGTAGAATTATAATATTTTAACTAAACTTCATTTTGCATCTACAATGTATAATTTTCTACAAAGTCAACAACATACAATAGTATACCCATAGGAAAGATGTTGTTATATATCCTAAATTTTGGGTCAAGCTAATGATATATGTGAGTGTGCGTTGCATATTTATAGACTAGTGTTTGTTGAAATCTAAAATGAAATCTAGCATTGTAAACCTTAAAATACCCAACCATCCTTCTATGTCAAATTCAATCCCAAATTATTGTGATTATGGAAACATAGGTCAATTTTGTGACCCATATACATCCAACCATCCATTTGTGTTCATATTACATGTGATCATGTCCTTTATATCCCAAAATCAACACAATAACCACTTGTAAAAGGGGTAAACTTAGATGATTTGGGTACATTCATGCATATTTCATAAATTAATATTGAATTGGAGCCAAAATAGGTTAGATTGGATTTATTCAGGTCAATTTGGTGAATTAGATAGATCAAAACCCCAACCACTTATGAATTAGGAATATACAAATTATCTGGAGCATGTTCATGACATGCACATGCCTAACCATAATTTTATGTCCGTATTATAGGCAATTACATCCATTATATATCTTAATAAAAAAATCAAAACCCTTACCACTTGTGACTAGGGAACATAAAAAATAGGCATGATTGGGGAAATTTAGATTGATCTGATAACCCATGCACACCCAACCACAAATTTATGTCAATATTTTATGTAATTAGATCTATTATAGTCCAACATATAAAAAAACACAAACCACTTGCAACTAGGTAAAATTCAAACTATTTGGGGTACACTTGTGTGTGATTAGACAAAATTAGTTTGAATTTGCACCAAAATATGTGCTATTGGGAAATTTAGTTTGATTTAGCGAATGCATACACCCAACCATAATTTATGTTGATATTTCATGTGATTATATCATTTATATTCCAAAATAGCCACAATAAATCTAAAACCATGTACATCCAAGGAAAATTTAGATGATTTGGAGCACATTTGTTCATGTTTGGGTAAATTTAGTATAAATTTGGGCCTAAATAGGAATGACTAGGGAAACTTAGGTTAATTTTATGACCTACACAAACTCAAACACCCATTTATATCCATATTACATGTAATTATGTACATTAGAACAAAAAATTGACACAACAACACCTTAAACACATTTCAATTACAGGAAATGCAGATGATTTAGGGCATAATCATGCATGAATGAGCTAATTTAATTTTAATTTCATCCCAAATAGGTGTTATTGCATAAATCTAAGTTGATTTGGTGACCTGCACACACCCAACCACTCCTTTATGTAGACATTCCATATGATTAGGTCCCTTATAAGCAAAATTAAACACAAGAAAACCTAAAAATCTTATGATCAAGGAAAACACATATGATTCATGTTATATAATGTAATGTAGTCTGATTTAGTGACCTAAGTAGACATAATCACCCATTTGTGTTGATATTTTAGGTGATTACATCTCTTACAAGCCAAAAAAGACACAAAAACCCTAACCAATTATGATGAAGGAGACTAAAGATGATATGGGGCATGTTCATACATGACCATGCCAAATTATGTCAAATTAAAACCCAAAATGATGTGATTGGATTAATTAATTTTGATTAGTTTTGATTCTCACCTTAATATGTGTTATGGGAGTACTTAAAGTGAATTTGGTGACCTAAATGCACATAACCACCCATTTTTGTTGAATTTTTAATATGATAATGACAATGGAGGAATTGTAAATATTTTTATAATGGAATTTACAACATATAAATACTACACAATAAATGGTGAAAATGAGGGTAATGGAGAGGGAAAGACCTAATTTAGGGAGAAAAATAAAATCACATCACTCTCAACGCTCATAATCTTGTGCCTTGTATATATACAAATGAGTTTTTTCATGCCTTGGATGAAGAGGTCATCTATATTTTATAAGTAAATGGAACCACTTCATGAAATACAAAAAAAAATATAGAATGGATTTATTTTCATACAAGTTTATATGTTTATTTTTTTTTATGCTATCTAAGATTTGTGGTATTTAATTTTAGGCTAAGGTGCATAATATGAATATGAATAGAAAAGGATATAAAGGGATAGTATAGTTTTAGGTAAAATTAAGAAAAACCTTAAATAGATTAATAGTTTAATTAATAGTCTTGTAATTCTAGTTATGAAATACTACAATTACATAACATTGTAATCTATTTTAAATTAGGGTTAAATGGTTATTTTTTCCAAACATATATCTATTTCAAATAAGTATTCATTCTATACAAATATTTAAAATAAAAAATCCCTCTTCTTTTAGTATAAGTTTTCCTCATTTGAGGCAAGTATAACTGAGCTTGACTACATTTCTAAAGTACATGGGAAAAATAAAATTTCATGGACATCCCTTATCTTCACCCATATATGTTTTTTACTTAAATGTGTACATAAATATTTGATAGGTTTTTATGAATAATATTTTTTAGATTTATTATATATAATATTTTTGGAAATTTAATTTAAATTATTAATTAATATTAATTTATTTCACTTGATGTATCCTAGTGGCCAATAAATACATAGAAAAATAATAATAATAAAATTTCACTCATTCTATTTTTTTGAAAATTTTAGTTATAGTTACATTCTACACATCATGGAGTACAATCTAAAAAATATAGACACACACACACACACACACACACACACACACACACACACACACACACACACACACACACAACCATGTTTCACTCAACAAAAAATGGATTTTTAATTTTACGTAAGAGATAAATTAAATAATTAATAAAAATTATAATTTATTTAAAAATTGAAAAAATGTTGTATTCTTTGTCATGTCCTCCATGTGCATATATTTTTATTTTATGTCTAAAACTTTTATTTTATAAACAAAGCTTGCATTATGTACTTTTATTATTATTTTGGTTTTATTACTAATTTTATGCATTCAAATAACAAGGACAAATCATGTATTGTAAGGATTAATAACAAACCCATTAAATTTGAGCAAGACAACTCATATAAACTACTGGTCTAACTATGCAACCCATAACAACTTTTGGGTGTCTAAATGGTAGAAACTACTAGGTTGATTGTGTAACCTATAGAAACTAATGGGTTGACTATTAAAACCCATAGTAATTAGTGGGCTGACTATTACAACCCATAGTAACCCAAAACATGATTGGTAAGATGTATAAAAAATACAAGCATAATTGGTGAAATGCATAGAATTTGGAAACATAACTGATGAAACCTGTAGCATGTGAAGATATAGCTGAACTGACCCATATCAAATGTATAACAATTTATCTAACATGTAACATAAATAAAATAGTTAAAATACAATTCCTTGTTGTCACACCTAATGAGTTATAACAATTAGTTGTGCATGGAGGATAAATCCTACAATACAAGGAAATGATGATTAATGGACAAACATATCATTCACACTCTCTTATCTATGGACCATACTTCATAGCCAATTTAACCATGTTTCTAACTTTTTTTTTTTTTAATGTAATTAATTGATCTATATTGTAATGGGTAGATGTAGGAAAATGGGGGATAAAAGGCGGGGCGGTTATAAGGTGACACTTTATTTCTAAAAATTACAGTAGTTGAACTTGGAGAGAATGTTAGAGACACTTAGAAAAAGAATTTGACAATGATGTAAGAATATGGATTATGTAATTTTCAATGTAGTTTATATATATATATATATATATATATATATATATATAGCTTAGAGACACTTAGAAAAAGAATTTGACAATGATGTAAGACTATGGATTATGTAATTTTCAATGTAGCTTATATATATATATATATATATATATATATATATATATATATATATATATATATATATATATATATATATATACCCAGATACAAGTGTGAAAAATAGATGCATTTATGATAATGGCTTGACCCTTTTTGTGAAAAGATAAGGAGATTACATGTGTACATACACACTTTTTTTGAGTAAATAAATAAATTGATGTATGAAATTTCATATGTGCATAGATTAAATGTCAAAGATTCGCTAGAATAATTTTTATTATTTTTTTAATAAATATTTTTTTAAATAATTTTACAAGTCAATACAACTAGAAAATTGTAATCACAAGTTTATGAACACAACTTTTTGACATTAACTTCATGATTTTTTTCAAATCATAGCCAATGAAGGATTTATCAATCAGGTATAAATTTTATTAAATTTTTATTAATGGTCAAAAAGCTATAAAATTATTTTTAATGATATGTATATAGTCCATAATGAGATATTTTGTGTAGAAATTAAGTAATAATTATATATATATATATATATATATATATATATATATATATATATAACCCATTAAAAAAATTGTATATTAGAAAATTGTGCTTTCCCCTCTACAAACCCATATAATTTTTGTTAAATAATAAAAGTTCCCTGATCATATGTGCCAATAGAGATAAAAAAGACTCTTAAATTTCTTTAAAATAGTGGGCTACTCCATGGCTGGTTTTAGGCTAGGTTCGGACCTCCAAAGCCTATACCCAAAGCAAATTTGGAGGGAAAACATAGCAAAAAAGATTAAAATGTTTCAAAGGGCATATGCCATTTTGAGAACTAAAAAAACTCAATAATTGTATTTGACCATTTTATTTCATGTATCAAAATAGGGCATGCATGCTTTTGAAAGGGTATAGACCCTTTATTATTCATGAATTTCACTTGTTTTCCAATGAAGTTCACTCATTCATATTGCATTTCACAAACTTCAAACTAGTTTTTTATGTTGAAACACTACTAATTCTTCAAATTATTCATTTACTTTGTCTCTAGATTACTATAAATTCATCAATTTATACTAAAGACTTAGAATTATTTGCATAAAGATAAATAATTAGGTCACTACATCATCACAAAAGACCAATTAAAGAGATAATAAATGAGGAGATTAAAGTGAAGTGTTTCTCTCAATTTCAGCTTGTTTCTATTTAAAGAAGTAAGAAACTAGTAATAAGGGTGTGGTAGAAGAACCTGTTTGTTTGTATGCACGTGATCCAGATGGTTGTGAATAGATCCTCTTTGTATTGGGAAGGATGACATGTAGATAAGAAAGAACTCACACAAAGGGGTTTTTAGATGGACATCAAGGTGGATTACCTAGCATGAGCTAGATCTGAGAAGCATGAGCTTGCTAAGAGGTTGTCAATCCACACTCTTAAAATAGTAAAGTTGAAAGGAATGAGGATAAAGTGCTTGCATCAAATGATAGAAAATACTGAAGGGAAATACAAGAAGAAATAAATGCTTGATAAAATAAAATATACTAATTAAGCAAATAGTTGGTTAATACTAATGCTAAAGAGGTCAAGTCAGGTTTGGAAAATAGGTGAGGTCTTCTCTTGGAAAAGGTAGGGACATAGAAAGAGGAATTTAGTTGAGGGTAGGTAGGTAGAAATAACTTGTTGTTATTTATTACCAAAGTGACCATTGATAGTCAAGGTGACCATTGGCAATTAAGATGACCATCAATGATTGGGAGACCATTAGTGGTTGAGGGTGACCATAAATGATTCCTATGGGTTATGAAGGAGTTTAAGAAAAGGATACATAATGGGTCAGTAAGTGGTTTGGATGTCTATTTAAGGTCTAGGGGTTAGGATATAAGATGTAAAAAGGCTTGATTTAGGTAGGGAAGTTAGAAACCAAATAAATAGAAGCGAAAATGTAAAATATACCTAGTTTATTCCTTGATGGTTGATGGCTAATCCTAGAGCAATTTTGGTAGTGTAACATACTTTACTTCAAGATAAATTTTGGTAGAGGTTCAAGTCTCTATTATAGTTGTTAAATTACTATAAGGAAGACCTTTTGGTTGATAGCTTGATCATCTATATGATAGAATGCTTGATTATACATCCCCATTCACCTCCTACTCCCCTCCTTTTATAGGCAAAGAGAGATGGAGGTAGAAGGTTCCATAAGAGGTTAAGCTAATTATTTAAATGCATCATGATGTGTTAGTAATGGGTACAACAAACATATTAAATTATGTGATGTTAGCTTGTACATAGTTGGTGTTGTGGTTGTTCAAATGGGGAAGGGACGTAACTGTCGATGATCAGGGTGACCATCAGTGATCACTTTGGCCATCGATGATTGAATGTTGAAAGTAAAGTGGGGTAAAAAGGGGTAAGTTAGTGAGTTGGGTTATCTAGTTAGCTAATCTAACTTAAGGTCATGGTGGGATGTTGAGTAATGGTCTAATCTAGGGGTGGTTCAACATCAAAAACTATCATGTGTAGTTTTCTACTATCTACATTTTCCCCCTTTTTGTTATGTAATTTATGTTAGCAAACTATAAAATAAAAATAGATTATGAGTCAAAGGTTTGGTTTCCCTAATCCTAGGAGTAGGTGTTGCCCTTCAAATTTGGAGTTAATGAGGTGAAATCAAATTGAGCGTAGGTTTGATGAGTGGTTTATGGTGAGTCACAAGGTTAGTGATAAAAGGTTGGGTAATTGAAGCACAAATATGCATACAAAATGTGACTAAGGTGTGATAGCCAAGATCATGAAAGGATAAAGTTATTATAGTTGGTAAAAATAAGGTCAATTTTAGAAGGACTAGTGATAAGGTAACTAGGCCACAACAATGGTCATAGCTGATCGGGTTATTTTTATCAATTCTCCTAGATAAGGTCAGTGTTTTTATGGGTATCCAAGGTAGGAAGTGCTCTCATGAAATACAATAATGGTCTGATGTGCACTAGGTGTTTCAAATTTGAATGTTCAATATGGCAAGGTTGGTCAGTGTGATAAAAAAGGACCAAGGCAAGGCTGTCATAAAATATGTGATAGTTCAGGCCAAAATTATCAATGTTGAGGTGGATGTGATTGGATGGTCAATTAGAGAGGGTGTTTTCCAATGTTTCATGGTTGGTTTGTGGAGAATAGGTGCCCTCTAAAGGTTAGTTCTATTGTGGTGGAGAAGGGTAATCTTTAAAAAGGTGGTGCTAAGGTATTGGTGCCAAATTTTAAAAAAAATGGGTTTCTTGATTGTCAACGGTCAAGGGTCCCAAAATTGACTATCAGTGATCATCTTAACCATCAATTATTAGGGAAAAACCCTAAAACTATAGAGGATAAAAAGTGAAAGGGGCAAGTCATTATCACTATTTAATTTTTGACTCTCTAACTCTCTAACTCCTGTGCATAAGGGTGCTAATGAGGCAATTGGTGATTGGTTGAGGAGCTAATTGGCTAATTGAGTTTTGATTTATGTTAAGTTGAGTTGAGTATGGGACCAATGATGTAGTGTGGATGGGGACATGATCAATTAATAAGATGTGGGATTCCTTCATGACAATAGTCAAGGATGAGGTAGGGGCTACATTAAATTATTAAAATCGGTTGATTTGGTTATTTGTTAGTTAAATTTGGTTAGTTTGTTTATGATTTGGGAAGGGTTTAAGGGTTTACCCTAGTTTTTTAGGTTTTGTTGTGATTGATAAAAATTTTAAATAAAAAGGAATTTGGGAGGGTGGGTTAGGTTAAGGGAAGTTAGAGGATTAATTTAGGGTGATTAGGTATCGAAAAAGGAATGTTTGAGTAGGTGTATGGGTAGATAGGTTTGGAGGTTTTGCCATTAGTGGTCACACATAGTGACTATTCGTGGTCTTACTTGATCGTTAACATTCTTAGTCAGCCATCACTGGTCAAGGATTGTAGTCCTAATGGCCATTCGACTGTTAGCAGTCGTAGTGACCATCGATGGTTAACTAAAGGGTCAAGGGTGTGTTGAAAAAAGGTTAAAGATAATAAGCTAAGATGTTTTTGATAAAATGGTTAAAGCTAGTGTTTTTAGAATTTATAATGTGGTTAATGTGGGTTTATGGTAGGCTTAAAGATATGGTAATGTAGATAAGATAGGAAAAATTAGGTGTGTAGCAGGTAGGTGAAATGATGTAAAATGGGGTGAAAGCTGTGGTCAAAAGTAGTTAATAGAAAACTAAGTGTGTTTTTTAATGATTATCATAGACATGGGATTAGATATAGATACAGGATCAGGTCCCTTAAATCTTTGTGGAGATCCATTAGGGGATGACTGGTGATGATTGGACATATATGGAGGCGGTTAGACTTAATGTGATGATGCATTTCTATCACATGTTATGAGATGTAGTGATGATCATAGCCCTCATCAAGAGATGGGATCTAGCCATGAACACTTTTCTCCTACTAATGAGAGAGGTGACCATCCTACTAAAGGATGTACATAGGATTACATGGTTGCCCATTCATAGGGAGCCAATAAAAAATATTGAGAGCAAGGAAAGAGATTATCATATGGAGCTCCTACATAGTGAGAATCAAGCTTTGGCTAGATGGTATGTGGGAGGCTTTAGCTATAGGCCATTATATCAGAGGGCCAAATATGATAGGAGGTTGATGATGATGATGGTAGTATTTTGAATTGCATTACTAGATTTGAGTAGTGGGTGGTTTCCTTATCTCTTGTTAGGAGTTTTGGTGGAGATATTACTTGGTTAGATAGTTTTTGAGTGGGCACAAATTTTGTTGGTACATATATAAAAGGAGTTATGGGGGTTATAAGCTCATCAAAGATATGGTATAAGTGTGAGGTTTGTGCTTCATTATTGGGCCTATGATCACATTTGAGTATTGAGGCTGGTGGCTCTACCATGGGATGGATATGCCTAGATGGACTTTAGGATGGGCTTCATGCGGTGATGGGGTGATTATGCACTCACAAGAGATAGAGGAGGTGTGAGGGATATTAACTGGTTCAGGGATGTGTTGTAGGCCCTAATAGTTAGGGATGTGGTTTGGAGGCTATATGTTAGATTCTTGAGGTGGGCCCATTATACTCAACATTTTTTGTCAATATAAAGTTACAAGTGGATCTTTGGGAGGAGAGAGGGTGAGATTGAGCTCATCCTTATTGATAAAGTTCAAAGGTAGTTTGGGTTAGTATAGGGGATTTTGGGTCCATTCCCAAGATATAGGTGGGAGGATGTCAAGTTTTTTATTATAGTGCCACAGCCAGTGGAGGTGGTTCTCAATTGCAAAGAGTTACTTATTAGAGTAGAGATTGACGATGCTAGTTTTGTTGATGGCTATGTAGCATGGTATCAGTTTATCTATATAGTTGTATATTTTAGATGGGATGATGGGGGTAGGTAGGCTATGGATGTGGACCCAGTTATTTGGGGTCCATAAGTATAGGTACAAGGAAGTGACCCTGATGGATAGGTAGGAGTGGAATTGGATACTACACAGGCACATATAATAGCTTTATAGGGGAAGGTGGCCACATTACAAGGCTAGGTTGTTATGTTATAGGGTCAATTTGCCACTATGATGGGGGAGAGGGACCAGGATAGGATGTCACTAGGCTTGGTGACCTAGGAGAGAGACACTTTAAGATAGAGAGGAAATGTAACTACAACACTAGTAAGACCACCAAGTAGTATCCATATGGCATAATACTTGGCCATAGTTGAGGATTTTCATTAATATGAGGCCATAGTTTTGACACAGTATCTACAAGAGCCATGATGGGGTGAGTACAAAGCCAACTTGGTAGGTGGTGCAGGTGTAGTGACTCCAAGTTAGTGTGCCACTTCAGTGGGTGGATAGGTAGGAACCTTAAGGGGGTAGGCACCAGATGGTAGTGGTGCCCCAAGGGCATAATTTTTATGATATTATATGTATAGATATATATGATTTTGATATCATCTTGCCAGCCAATACCATGAGATGTATATTTTTTTTTTGAGAGAGAGAGGCACATGATTATATGTACTATATGATGTTGATGAGACATGACATGATGATGCTAATATGTATATGTCATTTTATGGTTCATGGTTCATGGGTTCATTATTTATGCTTAGGTTTATGCACATGAGATGTAGACTCACTAGCTTAGGCATGTATGATGTTTATGATGAATGGTTATACATGATTATGATGATGCTTTGTTTTGCATATGGATATGATGTTTATGGTTTTGTTTATGATGTTGTCATTCTTTATTTTTATACATGGTTATGATGTTTATGATTATAGTTCCATATATGGTTATGATGTTTTGATAATGGATGATGTTATGATGTGGTTATTTGATGTGGTTTATTATGGTTATGGATAAGATGTTATAATGATGTGATATTTGTGGTTTATAGTTATGATTGTGATCGTGAGTATGTGATATGGTTATGTTTTATATTATGGTTATGATGTTTATGATTTTTTGGCTATGGTTATGATGTTGGCACATAATGTAAGTTTAGATAACTAAATGTGGGAAAAGAGATGAAAAATCATGAGACCTAGGTTTAAGTGAATAGATGAACCAATTAGGAGAAGATAAGGAAGAGGCATGATGCTTCTTCATTGGTAAGGACTAAACAAAAAACTAAAGTGAGATTGGCTTAAGGAATCATAATCATTTCAAATGCTTTGCATTAACATGCTTTGGTTGATAAAAAAGGTGTCTTGATCACATTATGTCAAGTAAGCTGAAAGTCCCTTGATTTGTAGATGGTATAAAGGGAACTAGGTGATAGGTGGTGTGAAGGGTAGTGTAACCTGTTGAAGGTCAATTTTACCCTTCTATAGGTGACCTAAAAACCATAATAGACAAGTCCATGTTTTAATACAAGGTGCAGACTGATTGATGTAGGAAGTCTACTAATGCTATATGTGAAAGTTGATTGCAACTTTCTTGGAATAACTTATTTTTATTTTAATATTGGG
This sequence comes from Torreya grandis, assembly GCA_037957365.1. Lineage (NCBI taxonomy): Eukaryota > Viridiplantae > Streptophyta > Pinopsida > Cupressales > Taxaceae > Torreya > Torreya grandis. The sequence continues at coordinate 56,891 of JARHVA010006143.1, read as the reverse complement.
TCTTTTGTTTTTTGTTTCTAATAGGTTTGTGAAGTTGATCGATGTGGGAAGATTCAAATGATTGCTTTGGAAAATTTGACTTAACCATCTTTCAAGAGAGTGGTCTAAGTTTGTATTTGTTCATTTTGGTAATTGTCCCTCAAGAGTGCAGTCTATCTTTTTAAGAAATTTTTAAATTTTGGATATCTTTCCTTCAAGGGAGTAGTCTACATGTTAGAGATGTTTGGCCCTGTAGACACCAAAATTGTGTCGACTCCCCTTGGTCCCTTACACACCTTATTAATTTAAAATAGACTACTTATTTTAAATTAATGACATCACCTAGACACCTCACCTTGGACACCTCACCCTAAGACCATTTCCTACCCTATGAGTCACCCTGAGACTAGGTCATCTACCCATGACCTATTCTCACTCCATCCTAACTCTCTAACTAACTCTCATGCATAATAAACCCATCTTTTGACCATTCTCCAATGCAAAATGCACTTAGCAGATGGAGAATGGGCGAAGGGCTAAAAATAGCCCTTTTACCCATTCTCTAGCCACCGACATCGGTCAACTATCGACTGACACCGGCGGTATTGCCTACATCAGTTACTTAAACTAGGTTCTAACCTTGAGCTAGAATCTCTCTCTTCAAAATTCCTCCCAGACTCTGAAACATTGACGTGCACACTCTGAGACCAAACATCAGACTTTGACTAATGCTCTCCTGGCTATAAAAACTATGCACAAGTGACTCCAGATTGGATTAAAACATTGCACGAGGGATTCGACACTAGCCAAAATAGGAATACGCATTCTAACACCCTTGGTTCTTCTAACAGAGCTAAGTATTCCTCTATTTCATTTCAGTAATTTAGAATACATTAGTGATTAGTTTCTATTTACTATTTCTAAATACTATCAACCAGACCTAACTTCCTATGTAGAAAGGCTGAAAAGCCTTCCTTTTATTCTTATCCTCTTTTTACACCTATCCCCGACCTTTGCCCACTCTCAGACCCTATTCACTGTCTTGCAACCCTGCATAGACCCTTAAACTCCTAGACTTTTCTATCGACCATAGACATAACCCTGAAACCCATCTAAGGCCTACTGCCCCTACTGACATCGATAACATAACCGATGTTGGCATCATTAACCAACTGACCTCGGTAGGACTACCGATGTCAGTGACTATGACAGACTGATTGTAGAGAACAAGTACATGTTATGTTTATTTCCCTTTCTTAGTCTTTCATTATTTCTCTTTATACGACACTCTTTTTATTAAAAAGTGGACTGTCATCCCTTAAGGAAGTTTTTACGCTTCCAGGACTGAGCATATAGCTTAGTAGTCCACCTAACATTCTCTTTGTTCAAGTCTTATTCTTATCTATAGGGGTCTTCCTCCACAGCCAAAGAGGAGCTCCTACAATGCTTGGATACGGTATAGAACTTAATCCTAATAACGTACAAACCCCTGACCTTTAACCTTAGTTTCTTCTTCTGAATATAAATAGCAAAAATGTAGAGAAACATTTTGGCACGCCCGGTGGGACCCTAGAGTTTTCCTTGGGTTCATTTTTCTAAAAAGCAAACTTTCATATAGATGCATTAGGAAAAATATTCTCTTCTTGCATCCTTTTCCTCTATCTCTTTATTTCTAAAAGACACCATTAGCACAAGTTAAAAAGAACATCTTTATCTTTCTTCTTGTCACTTTTTCCCTACATCTTAGAGTAGTGAAAATTCATACTCTTAACCTTTTCTCCACCTATTTGCATCTGAACAAAACATTTCAATTTGGGTTAAAAAAATCTATTGCATTTCATTCTTGCTTGAATGCATACTTAGCCCACTCACTTAGTAATTAAAAAGCATTATGAATAAATCATAGTGCACAAATGTTATACAACCAAATCACAATCACATTAAATCAAATATTTAAACTCACTTGAGACAAGGCCCGTCGAGGATTTCATCACCTAGCAGATACCTTACCCTTCCTCGCAATCCTACTTGGACTTCACAACCAAGAGGAGGACCCACTCGGTTCTTTGACAGAGTATAAACTATAGGCAAAGTATATATTGGCTAAGTGGCCCAACTCGGCTCTGGGTTCGTGAAGTGAAGGGAGCAAGCCCCAGCACCAGGCCACGTACTAAACCTAACACAGATTTTTGAGCACCAAAACATAACCCAAAACTAGCCTTAGACTTCCTCTTTAGGACCCATTCTAAAAGCCCAATTCCCAAATAGATTCTTCTAAGGCATAAGCCACCACGACTCTAAATTTTGTTCTTAGGAATTTAATGTTTAGAGGTTGCTTGCCATCATCTATTTTGCTAGTCTTATCTGATTTTTTGAGCTGGTAAGGTCGCATCATTTTGAGGTCTAAAAACAACTCAGAATTTCTTCTTTATTCAAAAAACTTTTAGTTTTCTGAGTTTTTGGAAATACACAAACACCGACATCAATATTTCCACTGACTTCGGCAACTTATCTTCACCGACATTAGTTTTTCCATCGACGTTGGCAACATATACTCATTGACATCAGTTTTTCCACCGATGTCGGTCACTATCAACAAATTTTATTTCCAAATAGCAAGCTTAAAACCTGACTTTTTTGTTGTTAAACATAACTTCTGGTCTCTTGAAACTGAAACATAAAATTTTTAGAACCTGAACCCATTTTACCTTGAATGGCTTTGACACATAGTCAAGCCAAATCTCTTGTTGACCACGCAAGTCAACAACCACTTCCACCTTCACCTTTCATACCAAGTCCCCTAATGGAGCATACTTTAGACACTGAGCGTACTCCTATCCAACCAACCCCAAATCAACCTCCTATTGTTCCTACAGGGGATCAAGACTTTGAGAGATTCTTTGACCTCAACGTCAAGGCTCTCCAACACTATCTCGTTAGAACCCAAACGTGAGATCCCTCGAGTAACCCAATTTATGGGATGCCAACTTCCTTAGTTGAAGCGGCAATGATATCAACCACATCCACTACCCAACCTATGGTCAGTCAGGCCATTGCCTCAACTAGTAACTCAACCATGGCTAATGTTTAAGATTTAGCCTCTCTTTTTATTTTTGGACCTACCTCCATCAGGGTTTTTGTACCCCCTCGACCACAAACAATTCAACCAAGTTTAACACCTTTCCAAAACTTGATTGTCTCTATCCCACCCACTCTTGCACCCATAAATACAAGAGTGACTACCTATCCTCTAACTAGTGTTGCCACCATCCAACCACCTTTGGCGGCATCTAGTCAAGTTGTGCCCTCCAACTTCATGGCACAAGCTCCCTTGACCTCAACATTAGTCCCTATGACAAACTACCAATATGTTACACCTACACAAATGCAACCAAGTATGTCATATGCCCCTCCCAATGCCTTATAAGTACCTTACAACTTAGGGGGTGCCTGACCTACCAATCCATCAGCCGATCTAATCAAGATGCTGATGGATAAGATGTCCAACTTTGAGACATCAATTTTTGATTCAAGGAGTGTTCTTTAATACGAATAAATCTGTAATGAACCTATCCACCCTTCGGTCCCAATTTGAACATATCTTAGCCAGTGGTACCTCCCAAAATTTACTCATTTTTAGAGTAAAGAGGACCCACAACAACATCTATGAGTGTTTAGACATGCTTGCTACCTTATAGCACACAATGATGCATTATTACTTTGCACATTTCCCATGTCACTTTTTATCACCGCCCTTGATTGGTATAGTTCTATTACCAGTCATTCTCTCTTTACCTTCACTCAACTAGCTCAATTATTCCTTGACCACTTTTCAATCAACATCACTAAAAAGGTCTCCATCACAGACCTATATTCTATTAGACAATTCGACGATGAATCAATAGCTAACTTTGTTGTCCATTGGAGAGGTCTGATCAACCAAATCTCCTTTTCATTACCTCAACCTGAGCTCATTGAGATCTTTTTAAGAGCATGTGCCATAAACATCTCATCCACTTTGTGGGTTCAAACTTTTTGCACATTTGATGAAGCTTTCACTATGGCCTAAAAGCTTGAACTCTGTGTAGTTGAAGAGGATAAGGTCAAATTGTGTAGCACAAATACTAACACAAAATCCAATGACCCTTCATCTTCCAAATCTTCTTCTTCCCACTCCAAGTCTAAGGGATCAACAAACACTGTGGTACTTAGATCATCATCTTCTACCACAACTAGCCAATCTGACCCCTCCACATCACAAAACATCACAAGACAATTCCAACAATGGTATATATAGCGTCAATACACTCCAATAGGAGAATCATACGCTTCCATATTGGATAAACTAGTAAAGCAGGGGGTCCTTAATCTCGCTCAAATTTGACCACCCCAATTTGACCCCTCAAAAGCCATCCCTGCATGGTATAGGGAAACTAACTTTTGTAATTATCATCGTGTCAAAGGTCATGACACCGACAATTGCAAAACCTTCAAAAACATTGTTCAAGACATGTTAGACAAGGGGGATCTTTTTTTGGATAACCAAAATGCGTTGGCTAACCAAAACATAGACATCTTTAGGCAACCATTCCCTAATCATCCCCCTAGTCAAAATAATGTTCAGACCATGGCCGATGACCTCTAAGAGCATAATATACGCACTATCAACATGGTTTCTCCATTTATTCCTGACCAAGCTCTCCCACAGTCTGAAGAGGTTAGTCAACCCATTCCTCCACCATGGTTAGAAAAGCCTATTTTACCCATATCACCTCCACAACATTAAACACCTCATCTACCCATTCTTCTAACTCGTGAGGAACCCATATTACCTAATCTCTTGCCCCCACATTCCCTCTTCTTCTACCATTGGAAGAAGTTACTATTCATACCTCAAGCCCTCATGTAGAAGAGGCCATCATCCCTCTACTTCACCCTTTAGAGGAGCCTTCCTCTCTTATTTGTCTTCCACCAATGGGGGATAGTCCTCCATCCACCCCTCTTTCACACATAGGAGAGTCTACTTCAAACTCTCCCATATTGGAGGATGTTTTGATGATACCAATGCCACTAGCCCCACCCTCATCCTTCCTATTACCAATGGAGGATCATACTTTTCTCACTCCTTGACCACATGTGGAAGCCATGATCATCCCTACACTCTATCCTCTCAAAGAGCCACATTCTCCAATCCCTTCTCCACCGAGAGAAGAACTCGCAGCCTCACCCACTTCAGTCGAGGAAGATCTGGTGATGGTTTTCTCTTTCCTTTGGCCCGAGATCACTATGTATAACACTTTTCTACTCTCGTGATCACCTAAATCCTCCAAAAGACCAACTACAAGACCTCACATGACATCACCTAAACCATTTTCTTGATTGGCAAAAAACTTAAGATTTCTCCATTCTAGGAATCTAAAACATGAGGTGCTATGGGAGTGACTTAAGGCTCCTTATCTTACACATCCCACTTCAACTGCCAACCCTTTTGCAACTACTCAACCTAAAGTCTCTAACAAGGATCAGGCTTCTACTTTTAAATCTTCAGAAGCTCAACCATCCACACCTAAACCCAAACCCTCACAAGCATCTATCATGCTGAAATAGGTTAAATCTCTCGATGTTCACCCTATATCAAACCTCACTTACCCACAAGTGAAGGTAGATTTTAACCTCACCCTACACAATAGTGGTCCTCACACCAAACTAAAGAAGGCTACTAAACCACATCAAAAAACTCCTCCCCCACCTTCACCATTACCCTCTATCTTGGGCCCACATCCATCCACCTTAATAGGAGTACTCCCTACACCAACACCTAACAAAAAAAATTGCCTCCATTACTCCCTTTACCCATCAAAAACATACTTCCTCTAAAAAATTTGGCACCTCTCATCAAGAAAGTGCCATCTACGTGAGTGGCCACACCACCAACCAAAAAGGTGGAATAGAAAACTTCTCCTATAACTCCTAAACAGAAGTTGTTAACCCCTACTGTGACTATGAACACATACCCATTAGGGGGGTCCTATGCTTCACTGTTACATCAATTATTGCAGTCTTCTAGCATCGTTCTCCTGCCCATTAAGCCATACCAACCTCTCAAACCCAAACCATCTTAGTTGGACGACACTAAAATCTATGCATATCATCACACACCTGGACATGATACTGAGCATTGCTACACTCTTAAGGTTGTCATTCATCAACACCTAAAAAAGGACACCCTTCTCATTAAGGATCCTCTTGACCAACCTTTCAGAATAAAACCATCGTAGTTCGATGACACTAAAATCTCTGCATATCATCGCACACCTGGACATGATACTGAGTGTTGCTACGCTCTTAAAATTGTTATCCACCAACACCTAAAAAAGGGCACCCTTTTCATTAAGGATCCTCTTGACCACCCTTTCAACAAACTATCGACACCATCCCATGCCTCCCAAACCTCTTCATCTTCATCGAGATCCCATCATCAGTCTATGGTCCCTCTACCACCTTCTCCCCCTTTGTTCAAAATCAACACCATTAATGTGGCCACTAGGTCACAAACCATGAAGGATAAAGGAAAAGAGAAGGTTTCTATCCCCTAGACATACCCATTTGTCAAGCCTCCTCAACCACCAAAATCCAAGATTTCTATCTTGGGCACATCTCAACCAACATATTTGAAGCCAATTCATGACTCTATGGTGAAACAACTTCACCGAACCTCTGTGAAGATGTCTTTATATGACTTAATACAAAGCTCTCCACAACATTGATAAGCCTTAATCAAAGCTTTACATGTAGTGGAGGTCCAACCTGAAGACCCCCAACCATTGGTTTCTTTGATCAAATCATTACCCACCATTGCCTCCATCACCTTCAGTGATTTTGAGATTCTAGACTACAACCTGGAAGATCAAGATCTCACCCTCTTAAACTAAGCCTATCAGGCAAAAGCTTCATAGGATGCATCCTTGCGTCGCATTCCTTATCAAAAGGGAGCTTCATCTTCTCTCTGTCTCATTTATCTAACTCATTGATTATTCACAATGGGTGTCAAACATTGTCCCTGTCACAAAAGCAATTGGGGGAATTTGACTTTGTACTAACTATCATGACCTCAACCAAGCATGACCAAGCATCAACCAACTTCACGTCCAACATCAACCAAAACATGCCTATAACCAAAATTTGAAAGAGCGAGATTTCAAAATCAGAGATCTCATCCTTAAAGAAAACCAACATGTGACCAATATGGAAAGAAGCAAATGGGGCAAGTTTTCTCCTAATTGACTCAAACCTTACACGCACAAGTATGGATTAGGGACTTATCATCTATCTTCTCTCGAAGGCCAGCCAGAACTTGAGCCCCTTAATGCCTTACATCTACAACCATTCTACTGTTAACCAAGTAATCATTCACTTGATGTTTAACTTGAGCTCGTCCCTTAAGCAACCCTCATCATCCTCATTCCTATTCCTTTCAACCCTTTTTCCCTACAAACATTAGTCAACCCTTTTGTAAAGCATGAATGCTTTGTCCTAATAAAAGGGAAACCCCTAAACCTCTATAGTCTAGTCCATGACTAAAAGTTTAGTCAAAAACATATAAAACTAGGATGCCTACCAAATGTCATAAACTATAAATGTAGACTGCTCCCTTGAAGGATAGCTGTATAATTACTATAATTACTAGACTGCTCCCTTAAAGGACAACTATTCACAGACATCCAAACATATAAAGCAAAATATAGACCACTCCCTCGAAGGATGGCTATGCCCAAATTTTGCTACATAAACATCACCCTTTCAAAATCTTCTCACATTGATCAGCTTGAACATGACCACAAAACAAAACAACATCCCCAAGTAGACTTCCTGCATTGATCAGTCTCCCAAACAAAAAAAAATGGCTGATAAACTATTAAGTCATGGACTTGTCTATAGTCGTTCTCTGGGTCACCTATAAAAGGGGCAAAGTTATCCCTGCTAAAAAGGGTTATGCTATCGTCACATATCACCTAATCACACCTATTACCCCAACATACTCAAGGGAGTTTGAGCTCACTTAACGTCAAGTGATTCGAGTACTTGTCTAACATAAACCAATGGTCAACAACGTAATGCATGAATGGAGTTTTTTGTTTACAAAACCCCTATCTATGCTATCACTATGGTCCTTTTCAATGAAAGAGCAATGCACCTTTCACTTCTTACATACCTTCATCACATACAACCAACCCAAACCAAACCAAACCAAAACATTTTTCAAACCTCTAACATAACATCATGATTTATTTAATGCAAATACCGATTTGTGTTATATGAATTATTATAGACCATTCACATTAGTTTCTATGGAAAACAATACACATGGAAACTAACAACCAAACACAATTTAAATCAAGCACATACCATCAACAATATGGAAACCTGCTAAAGCATAAATAAACTCATTTCATTTTTGGCATACACCATCACTAATATGGAAAATTGCTAGGGATGAAAAACCACATAACCAATGTTATAGAATACACCATAACACAATATGGAAAAGGCTATAACATCATTACTCATTTCATTTTTAACATACGCCATCACTAATATGGAACATTGCTAGGGATGAAAAGCCACATAACCAATGTTATAGAATACACCATCACATAATATGGAAAAGGCTATAACATCATCATTTCAAACATAACCAAAACAACTATCAACCTCTTTGATTCTTCTTCCCTTTTGGGGAGAACTACGTTGGCCTGAGGCCCTTAAAATAAGGGCTATGTAGGCAGCACTTAGTTGACATACCAATCTTCTGAGGTTAGCTCGGCCATTTGTTCATTCATCTATCTGATGGACCAACCATATAACCTTTAACCATGACTTAACCTAGTCAAACCTAATCCATAACTTACACTTTTCCTCTCTTTTGGGGAGAACTACATTAGCCTGAGGCCCTTAAAACAAGGGCTATATAGGTAGCACTCAGTTGACATGGAGTCTTCTGAGGTTAGCTTGGCCATTCATTTATTCATCTACCTAATGGATGAACTATCTATACCAACCCAAAATCATGACCACACAACTAGCCCTAACATTGTAGAAGTCACCTTCGACTTCTCATGGGGCACATTGGAGATCACATACATCTCCCTGACCACAACAAACAAACACTTGAGATCACTTATATCTTAACTCAACTCGACCAATGACCTTGGAGATCATGACTATCTCCTCAGACCATGACCACTTTTGAGATAACTTTGCCTTAGTTGTTTTGATTGCATATATGCTACCTCATGAATAGTTATCAAATTGTATGCACCCCACATTATGACCCTCACATCTATTATCAGATCACGACCAAGTTGATCCCAAATATTTGTGACATTTTCATGTTTTCCAAGAGCACTTCCTAGCCAGGATACTTGGAACATGACGATCATTAGAGATATCACTTTGATCAATCTAATCTAATCAACTACGACCAAAAAGCTGGGGCCTGATTAGTTTGATTTTAGTCCTCCTTTACCATTGGAGCTACAACTTTGATCATTTAACCCAATCAGCTACCACTAATAAGCTAAGGACTAGTTATTTCAATTTTAGTGCTCCTCGACCTTGCCTGTGACAATTTGACCTGCCTCTCACGTGAGGTGGGGTATGCGCAATCTCAACTATTACATCATTCACACTCCAACTTCACCATACCCATCCACTGCCTATCAAATTGGCACTTGATATCAGGTTACCTTCCCTCGACTCCCACTTTGAGGGGGAATACCTCATCCCATACTTGGGGTAAACTACTCTTATTTTTGTCTTACAGTTCATCAAGAACAACCAACAAGACAAAAAGGGGCAAATGTAGACACCAAAATTGTGTCGACTCCCCTTGGTCCCTTACACACCTTATTAATTTAAAATAGACTACTTGTTTTAAATTAATGACATCACCTAGACACCTCACCTTAGACACCTCACCCTAAGACCATTTCCTACCCTATGAGTCACCCTGAGACTAGGTCATCTACCCATGACCTATTCTCACTCCATCCTAACTCTCTAACTAACTCTCATGCATAATAAACCCATCTTTTGACCGTTCTCCAATGGCAAATGCACTTGGTAGATGGAGAATGGGTGAAGGGATAAAAATAGCCCTTTTACCCATTCTCTAGCTGTCGACATCGGTCAACTATCAGCCGACACCGATGGTATCACTGACGTTAGTTACTTAAACTAGGTTCTAACCTTGAGCTAGAATCTCTCTCTTCAGAATTCCTCCCAGACTCTGAAACATTGGCCCACACACTCTGAGACCAAACATCAGACTTCAACTAATGCTCTCTTGGCTACAAAAACTCTGCACAAGTGACTCCAGATTGGATTAGAACATTGCATGAGGGCTTCGACACTAGCCACAACAGGAATACACATTTTAACACCCTTGGTTCTTCTGACAGAGCTAAGTATTCTTCTGTTTCATTTTAGTAATTTAAAATACATTAGTAATTAGTCATTTGTAAGGTAATGTACTCTTGAGAAAAAGTCATGATAGACTAGTTTGGAAACACAAGAGGAAGTGGTTGGTTATTTGGTAAAGGAGATTCAACTAATTGATCAGTAACAACTTGCCCTTTAATTGACTTTTGCTAGAGGAACTCAAGGTCAAACTTAGCTAGAAGCATGAGCCACTTAGCCATACATTGGTTTTGGTATGGTTTAGAGTGTATGTACTTGAGTGGATTAGTGTTAGTGATGACATAGGTTTTGTGATTGAGGAGGTAATGATGAAGTTTGGTAGCCAAAAATACTAAGGTGAGGCAAATTTTATCAGTATGGGTTTATTGAGTCTCATACTCTATAAGCATTTGACTTATATAGTAGACAACTTGCTCTTTGTTTTGTTCATCATGGTGAGTGAGCATTTCCCCTAAGGAATGGTTAGTGTTGGATATATAAAGGTAGAAGGGTTGGTCCTCTTTAGGAGGGATAAGAATGGGTGGATAAAGAAGGTACTCTTTGAGTGAATCAAAGGCTTGTTGACATTCCTTAGTCCACTTAAACTATGTATCTTTTTTTATAAGATGGTGAAAAGGTTGACATCTATCTAATAATTGAGAGATGAAGTGATGGATGGCTATGAGCTTCCCCTACAGGATATAAAGTTTCTTAAGGTGGGTTATAGGTGGCATGTTGAGGATCACTCTAACTTTTGTAGGGTCTACTTTGATTCCTTGAAGATAGATGATAAAACCAAGAAGATTTTTAGATAGGACCCTAAAAACACATTTATTAGGGTTGAGTCAAACATGGAAATAGATTAGGTGTTTAAAGATTATTTTTAGAACTTCTAGATGATCCTTGTGGTATTTGGATTTCTTAAGGGGGTCATCTACATAGTCCTCTACATTTTTTTTGATGATATCATGGAAGATGTAGGTCATCACATGTTAGTAGGTTACTCCAACATTCTTCAGGCCAAATGGAATGACCCTATAACAAAAGGTTCCCAAAGGGGTGATGAAAAAAGTCATGCCAATCCTTGGGGGCAATCAAGATTTGATTATATCTTAAGAAATCATCCATGAGAGACAACTTCTTGTGGCTAGCTATAAGATCAACAAGTTAGTCAGTGTTAGGAAAAGGGAAGTCATCATTTAGACAAGCAAGGTTGAGATCATGAAAGTCAATACAGAGGCAAAGTATCCCTATGGGCATTGTAATGGGAACAATGTTGGAAACCCATTGGGGATAGTCGATAGGTTGGATGAAATTGATAGATAATAGGTGTTAAAGCTCTTATTTGACTAAAAGGGTGATACAAGGGTGCATCTTGTGAAGATTTTGCCTAATAGGATTAGCGTCAGGATAGATGACAATGTTATGGAGAGCTATAAAAGGGTCAATCCTAGGCATATCTTGATATAACCAAGTAAATGATATGCTTTGGTCATGAAGGAAGGAAGGGTAATCCTATTGCTTTGAGGAATCTAAAGATTGACTAATCTTTAGAATATAATGGTTATCTTCAGTACCCAAGTTGACATCGATAGTGGATTTTTTTAACATGGTTTGGTTCTTATGGGTAAGGGATTTATGGATAGAAGAATCCCCTACACCAAGATAGGTGAGAATGGAATCATCATCTTGAAACTAGATGGTGTGGATGTTAGGAGAATCATTTTCTACCATTTTAAGATGAATCAAAGGAAATGTTTACATTTAGCCACCCTTTTGATAGGTTAGGGGGGCTAAAATAATGATATTGACTAAAAAAAGTTAAGAAGGATGATTTTAAAATACTCAAACTTTGAAGGAGATGGGGTTGGTGAGGATGGGATGTATTCCTCAATGACGGTGATGGGTTTGGGTGAATTAGTGGGTTCTTCTAGTGGGATGAAGCCTAGGCTAAATAGCTCATGAGGTTTATGGGTTTCAATGAGAGGTAACTAATTGGGGTCCATGTTCATAATGGCTAAAGCCAAATCCCTTCCATGCACACCTATGAAGGTACAATTTGGTAAATGTTAGTTTGTCCAAATAGGAGAAATTGGAGGTGAAAGATCAGATAGAGGAGGTGGTGGAGGAAACATGAAGTAGATGATCAAGTCCCCCATAAATGAAGTTAGCTTGGTGGTTGGGAAGGTAGAAAAAAATGATGGTTCTAATATTGGGATCATAATTAGGATCATGGTCAAGGTTCCCATACTCTTGAGTAGGGAAATCATTCAAGGCCATAAGATGATACTCTCCCAGTGAGAGAAGTTAGAACATGGGTTCCAAGGGGTCTTCTATGGGGATCTAAGAAGAAGGGATAGATGAACTAGTTAAAGCTTTATTGATAATAGGGGTAGAGTTTTTATTGGTTAGTGGTGAGGTGGATGAATGAGGAAGAAAGACATAGTTAGGTTGATATGCCATGTTGTAAGAGGTGAAAGGACTAGGGTCAAATTCTATGGTGATGACCTAATCCTCATGTTCAAACTTGACACATCAATGTAAGGTGGATGGGACACAACTCATGGAATAGATCTAAGGGCATCTCAATAATACATTGTATTATAACTTGCCTTCTATGATGGAGAAGAGATTCAGAAGCATGTGAGGTCCTAAGCAAATGTGGAGGATGATTATTCCCAACGTTATGGCCATAGTATCATTAAATAAATGGAGGACCACTAAGGTTTTTGACATGATATTCTTTGGCAACTAGAGTTGGTCATAAGCATGAGAGGAGATAATGTTAATACTAGCTCCTCCATCAATCATCACCATTTTGATATGGGTTTTATTGATGTATGTAGTGATGAAGAGGGGAGGATCAAGATATTCAAGATGAATGGAAGGTATCTTTCAATCCTTAAGTGTTGTAAGGGTGAAAATTTAATGTGTTATGGCAAAGGTTACAAGTGGTTGAGGGACTTCAGGTTGAACCTCTATAGATTGTAGGGCCTCTATCAATGTTTGGCAGTGATGGGGTGGGGTATTAATCAATTTGTATAGACTCATCTTCACTAGTGTCTAGTGAAGCTATTTTATAACTACTCATTAGATAGATTCAGAAGGGTTGGAGGGAGAGGCACCCAAGATGGATATTTTAGGTTTTTGGTAAAGTTGAAGGTGAAGGTGTTTAAGTTTGGTTGAAAGGTTGAGGATTGTAAGGATATGTCCATGGAATGGACACTTTGGCCTCCCCCTTATCCTTTTTTTGGGCATAAGATCGAGTAACCATGTGGATAGTGTGGATGAGGAGAAGTGTTGGGATAGAAGGCTACTTCAATTCTTATTCACTCTTGGGTGAGAGTGTGGGAGTGGATGAGTGTTGGATAGGTTAATTTTATGATTAGGTTTATAATGGGCTTAAAATAGGTTCATCCAACAATAATTCATCCTCATCCAATACGTTATGGACAAGAACTTAGAGAGCTTTGCAGTTCTCTATGTTGTGTCCAAGTGTCCTATGGTATGAGTAGATTAAACTATATTTGAACCAAGATGGATTAGGTTTTGAAGGGTCAAATGGTTTGATAGGTGGTAGTCTTAAGGAAGAGGTTTGTAATAACCTTTATAAAATGGTTTAATAAGATTTGAGCAAAGGTGTTATGGGTGATTGGTTTTTGGTTTGGGGGTGGGAGCCTCCTTAAAAGTAAGCTTCACCATAGGAGTTGTGGGTGGTAGGATGGCTTTGATAGGTGGGTTTGATTGGGGTTGTTTTGTGTTGGTTAGTTTTGATGTGGAAGCTTTAAAGGTGAAAGAATTGGAGGTAGATAATTGAGATGATGAAGGTTTAGAGATAAGTGGGAAGGTGGAGGTAGATAGTTATGTTTAAATGATGAGGAGGTTGATGTTTTTTAAGGGGTATGTAAAGGTATAATAAAAGGAGGAAGTTTAGTTTGGGGATTTTTGGGAGGGTTAACCTTCTTGATAGAAGGATGAGCTCCTAGGATGGAAGAAGGATGGGGTCCCAAGATGGAAGGTAAGAGATAAGGGAATGGTATGGTTCTGGTTTTAGGTGGGAGTTTGGGTGGTTTTACCTTCTTGGTTGGTTTGGTTATGGTTTTATTTGGTGTATTAGATGGGGTTAAGTCCAAATTCAAATATAGGTGGATGAGGCTAGGAGTAGGAAGTACCCCTAGGTTCTTGATAGGTTTGATTAGAGATGTGTAAGGTGTTTTGGTAATTTTAGGTGGAGATGGTTTGGATGGTTCTTCCATGGTTTTAGAGGGAGAGGTGTTTGATAAAGGGATTGAGGTGATAATAGGTCTAATGGTAGATGAAAGTTAGGTTGAGGGTTCATGTTTATTTTGATAGAGGAGCCCAAGATGGTTTGAAAAGGTGGCTTAGTCCAAATTAGGTTGAGAGGAGAATTCTAGGATGTAAACTAGTCTAGAGAAGGGTTTATAAATTGGTTTGGTTCTTTGGGCGTTGGATTCAAAGATTAAGCCCATAAGTTGAGGTGAGGGAATGGTTTCTTCACCCTTGTCTTGGATGAAAGGTTCAAAGATTTGGGAATATGTTTCCTCCATGGGGGGAGTAGGTAAAGTGATCTCTCCTTATGGAATGGTTTCCAAAGAGAGAGAAGGTGAATCCATGGTGAGTGATGAAGGTGTGATGGTAACGATTGCCTCCTTTGGTATTTATATCAAAGGATAGATGGATAAGTCTGTTATCTCCTCAAGTGGAGGAGTGGAGGTGGTTGGTCCCTTTGTTTGTGTATCCAAAGGAATGGATGGTGATTCCACTACTTCAAGAAGTGGAGTGGAGGAAGAGGTAGTTAAGGCAATGTTTTCGTTAATGATATGTTCAGTAATAATTACATTGACTGTATGAACCTCTCAAGAATGAGATGACTATGTTTGTTATCATCATGGTTTGTAGAAGGGGCATGGTTGGGAAAAGGTTTGAGAAAGATCTCAAGTGACTAATTTGGGGGTGCAATGGAATTGTCTAATGCAAGTTCTCATTTATTAAGTTTTGGATAATGGTTTTGAAGGTGTTACACCTACTAACATCATGTCTAATGACATGGTGGAAAACAAATAAATCATTTTCATTTTACCAATTGGGCACAAGGTAAGAAGCATCAAATTGTATAGGAGGTTTGATAGGGGAAGTTGTATGATGTTGGCTTTGAAAAACTTATCCAAAGCTAAAGCATATGACTCCCCTAATGAAGTGTATTGTTTTTGGGTATCCTGGTTTTAATTTTGGGTTTGTTAATTGGTGGAGTTAGAGGAGTTAGTTTGGTTGGGTTGGTTGACAACTAGAGGTGGGGCTATTTTAAGGACAACTATGTTTATAGATACCTTTGGTTTGGTGTTAGGATAGTTAGATTGGTTGGTATTTTTGGATGGGGAAGGGTCATTGGATTTGAATCTAGAGTTTTGGATTCTTAGTTTCAACTTCCCCTCATAGATGGCTCTGATTTCTAGTTTACATGCCATGGTGAAAGCCTCATCAAAGGTTTTGAAAGTTTGAACTTATAGAGTAGGGGCAATGTGTTTAGCATAATATTGAGATAAAATTTGAATCAACTCTGGTTGAGGAAAAGAGAAAGAGAGATAGATGATAATACCTCTCCATTTTTCTATGAAATCCATAATTGATTCATCATCAAATTACCTAATTGAGTAGAGGTTGGTAATGGAGACCTTCTTAGATATATTGATTGAGATGTGGTCTAAAAAGGTTTGGGCAAGTTGGGCAAATGAAAAGATGGAGTGTTTGGTGAGATCACTATACTAATTTAATGTTGTTCCAAATAAAGACATAAGAAAGATATGAAGGAGAAGAGCATCATCATAGGCAATCAAGTAGCAAGAATGCCAAAATGTTCTTAAATGTTATTGGGGGTCCTCCTTGTTTTGAAATTTAGAAAATTTGGGTAGTTCCCATTGATGAGGGTAAGTTTGGATAGGGACGAATGGGTCAATAGGTTCATTAAATATTTGGTCATAAGATAAGAGGTTATGAGCCCCAGAGATAGATGAATCTAGGTTAGTCATTTTGTCTATCAACATTTTGACCAAATCTATTTGGGGTTGGGGAGCTCCATAATTGTATGGTAAGTTTTGTTGGGGTTGGGAGGATGTAATATATGGATAAATGGTAGAAGGTTGAGTGGATGCCACATGTTGGTATGTGGTCATTGAGGGTTGGGATGATGCCACATAAGGGTTAATGGGCACAAAAGTTTGGGTGGAAGATGGATCTATATATCCTTACGGGTTAAGAATATAGCATGGGTAGGGTGTCATAGGTATTTGTTGAGGGGTTGATGTGGGCTGGTTTGGATGTATGATCAAATAGGTAGACTGGGGAATTGATATGGATGGGTTAGTTGGTTGGGGGTGAGTGGCGACTCTGGTACTAATAGGTGGAAGGGTAGAAGGTATAGAAAGCACCACATTTTGAAGAGGAGTGGAGATTGGTGGGTTGGTATTGATAAAGGGAATAGTGGTAATATGGGTATAAGGTATCCCCATGGTGGATGGAGTAAGGGTAACTAAAGGTAAGGTTGTTGATGCAGGGGCATCCCATGATGACCCAAAGTTTGATCCATTATTTTCCTATCTTGGTCTATAGATGTTTTATAGGTGTTAGAGATCAGTAGAGGTCCCTTTGTGGAGTCTAGGTTGTCTAAAGTTGTAAAAAATTTGAATTCTTGTATTTCCTACCAAAAGTGCCTTTTTGAAAATTTAAATATTGTGAGCCTTCCTAAGGAATTTTATGCAATGTGTAAAGGTGACAAGCTGTGTCAAGAAATTATTAGGGTCTAGGAATTGTATGAGGTCTTAAAAAAATGACTATTTAATCTATGGTTATAGTTCATATGTCATATTGTGTGGAAAATAAGAAAATGCAAAGTAACCTACAAGATCTCTACATAGAAAAGGTGGCAAGAAGTAGTTAGGCATGTTTTTGAGGCATATAGGGAGTCAGTTTTAGATAAAATATGGTATTCCCATTTAAATAGTGGAATGGAGGATGTAATTGACAAGATGGAATGAATAAAAATCATGAAATTTTGTAACCTTTGTTGCTAATAGAAGAACTCAAACCCTTATTTTAGAGGTCATGGTTTGTTGCTAACTATATGTGTTAGTGTTGATGCAATAATGGTGATGGTAATTATTTTCAAATGTGAATGAGAATGAGTGGATATATGATTAGAAATAAACCTTGAATAGTTAATAAATATGGAATGAACCCTGTTGAAGATGTCACAAAGTATAGACCTTGTTTAGGGTGATTGTTATTTGTTATAGACTGTGCATTTTCAAGTTTAGTGATTGAATGAAGTTTAGTAATTGATCAAGATGTTTCTAAAGTTTGCTTTAAGTTTCATGTGGAATAATGTAGGTTTAATAGAGGAAGGAAACTGAAAGAATAAAAAAGAAAGATAGAACCCTGTTTAATGAAATGTAAGTAGACCCCTGACTGAGTATTTTTGGCTTTGAAGTTAATTATGTGATCCAAGATTTGAAAGTGAAAAGTGTAGATATATAATTTTTAATGAGGTTAATATTTTGGAAGGTTATTGAAACTACATTTAATTATATATAATGAGATATTCATATGGTGTTTGGTAGTTATGACAAGAACCCTATTTTTTGTACTTGTTTATTGTCATAGTGAACTATGCAGTTGGATTCTTGAAGGGATATTAATAGAGCATTGATTATTTAGAATTTATAATGTAAAGGTAAGTGTGATTGAATAATTTGACTATGATTTAGACCTTGTGATTAGTAAAAATGAAGTGAGGGTTTTTAAAACTTTGACTTAGACCTAGAAACTTACTGTTTGTATGCTCAGTTGGGTGTATTTTGAGTTTGTAACATAAGACAATGGAAGAAAAGTGTGTAACTGATGATTGTGAAATTTTATCTAGGTCTATATAGACCTTATAAACCTATTTTGGTTCCTTAAAACCTCTAATTGTTTTCATAGTTGGATTTTTCCTGCTCTTAACTTAGATAAGCTCTTTAAAACCCCAAATGTAGGGTTTTGTAGGTATAGTGAGATTCCACCATTAGTTTTTTACTAAAAATTTGTGTAAAGATCAAGTGTAAGGTGAGTGAATATATTTTTTGGTTTCCATTGCATGAATTTACATATAAGTATGAAAATTTCAAACTATTTTTTAAAAGAACCCTGAGACCTAATTGGGGTAAACATAAGCATAAACTAAGTTTGAAAAGTGACAAGACAAAGGAGTTGGGACTCAGATTTGCATGGTTGGATAGTTATTGATAAAGGGTATCTACATCAAGGATTATTTTTCAAATATATGAAGGTACAACTCTGTAAATAGCAAGAAATATTGAAAATAGGGATAGTAGGGTTGTAAGAAGAGTTGACAAAATTGTGAAAGGGGTTGAGATGAGTCTTGGAAAGTGATGGGAATGTGGTGAATGGTTTGAGAGAGTTAAAGAAACCTAAATGAACACATTCAATACCAAATTAACCATAAATAAATAAATTAACCTCATTTCTTGCATGAGAAATGTATTAAAAACCCATAACAAGAAGTGTAATCCTTTATGTTGAAGAAGTGCATTGTGAGTAAAGGTGTAAAGTGAGAGTATTTTGGTATTTTTTCTCTACAGAAATTGCCCCTATGTTAGAGGAGTTTTTGGTTGGTGTAGGGGGTATTTGTTTATTAGTTAGGTAGTTTGATTGAGTTTGGGTAGGGGTAGTAGGTGGATTATTAGTGAAGGAAGATGCTTGAGTGGTCATAGATTGGGTAGAGGTAGTGTAAACCATAAGATGGTGAGGTATCCCATAAGGTGGGTCACTAGGAAGAACTAAAGTAGTGGTGTGGTGAGATAAGGAGTTGATGTAATGTTGGAGGGCCATGAGGTTGTTATCAAGGAAGGTGGCAAAATTTGCATCACCTTGGGAAACTATCTGAGTCATGTTAAGAAGGGTAAAAGTATGGTAAGAACCTCAACAATCAAGATATACTCCATGGGAGATGAAGAAGAGGAAGATGGCTCTTGGTGCTTTGATTTCTCAACTATTATCTAGTAAAAACCATATGATAAATGAAGAGGAATAAAGGAAAGCTCACAACTCAAACACAAAGCAAACAAAAGAAAAATATCTCAAAGCAATAAAACATACACTAGAGTGCATTTAGAATTATAAGATATATTTTATCTCACTTTTGACTTATGCCTTAGTTGGAAAATATGAAGAAGAACTTTGGTTTGTAGAGTAGGTACTAGAAAAGAAGTCTAGGGCTGGTTTTAGGTGTTCAAGGCTCTCAAAAGGATATGTATTAGAAATCAATATTGGCTTGGTATTGGGGCCTACCCCCTCACTTCACACATCACAATGATAAGGGTATTAGGTGTTTAGCTAGTATATACCGATTTCTAGAGTTTAGACTCAATCAAAGTGCTGAGTTTTAGTTTTCTTCTTGGTAATGACCTCCAAATAAGATAGCCAAGGGTGAAGATGATCCACTATGAGATTAAACCATATTCAAGCCTTATGTTAATTATTTTTATGTTTAATTTATTTAAGTGGTCTGGTAAGGTGTGTGATAAATAAGTGAAACTATGATTGATTACTTTGCTTTTAATTTAACTAAATGAGTTAAACATGCAAGCAATCAATGTATGCAAGGTTTATTTTATACCCAAAATAAATTTTGATTTATTTATATGAGCATATCATAAGGAAGAAAATATGACCTAGATGCTATTAGGTCCCACTGGGTGTGCCAAAATGTTTCTCTCAATTTCAGCTTATTTCTATTTAAATAAGTAAGAAACTAGTAATAAGGGTGTGGTAGAAGAACATGTTTGTTTGTGCACACGTGATCCATATGGTTGTGAAGATCTCCTCTTTGTCTTGAGAAGGATGGCATATAGATAATAAATCACTCATGCAAAGGTGTTTTTATATGGATGGAAAGGTGGATTGCCTAGCGTGAACTAGATCCAAGAAGCGTGAGCTTGTTAGGAGGTTGTCAATCCACACTCTTAAAATAGTAAAATTGAAAGGAATGAAGATAAAGTACTTGCATAAAATGATAGAAAATACTGAAAGGAAATAAAAGAATAAATAAATGCTTGATAAAGGAAAATATACTAATTAATTATATAGTGGGTCAATTCTAATGCTAAAGAGCTCAGGTTAGGTTCAAAAAATAGGTGAGGTCTCTATGAATAGGCAAGGACATCGAAAGTGGAATTTGGATGAGGGTAGGTAGGTAGAAATAACTTTATTTTATTTCTTACCATAGTGACCATCAGTGGTTAGGGTGACCATCAACATTTAAGATGACCATCGATGGTTAGGAGACTATTGGTGGTTGAGGGTGATCATCGGCGGTCAGGGTGACCATTGATGGTTCCTGTGGGTTCTTAAGGAGTTTAAGACAATGATACATAATGTTTTAGTAAGTGGTTTAGAGGTTTGGTTGAGGTCTAATGGTTATGAGATGAGATGAAAAAAGCTTTGATTTAGGTAAGGAAGTCAGAAACCAAACAAACAAAAGTTGAAACATAAAATGTACCTAGTTTATTGATTGATGGTTGATCCTAGAGAAGTTTTGGTAGGGTAATGGTACTTTGCCTCAAGATAAATTTTGGCAAAGGTTCAGGTCTCTATTATATTTATTTAATTTATAAAATGAATACCTATTGGTTGATAGCTTGATCACTTGTGTGCTATAATGCTTCATATGGATCCCCATTCACCTCCAACTCCTCTTCTTTTATAGGCAAAGAGAGATGGAGGTAGAAGGTTCTATAAGAGGTTAGGATACTAATTTCAATACATCATGATATGATTGAAATAGGTAAGGTGAACATATTAATTTTTTCCATGTTAGTTTATACATGATTGGTGTTGTGTTTATTCAGATGGGGAAGAGACTTGACTGTCGATAGTCAGGGTGACTATCGGTAGTCACTCTAACCATCAACAGTCAAGTGTCAAAGGTTAAGTGGGGTAAAAAGGGGTAAGTTAGTGATTTTGGTTATCTATTTAGCTAACCTAACTTAGGGTCATGGTGGGAGGTTGGGTATTGGTTGATCTAGGGGTGTTTCAACATCTAAAACTATCATGTGTGGTTGTCTTGTGTCTACATGAAGAGAAAAAAAGAAAGGAAAAGACAAATAGATATGAAATAATCTATGCAAGTTTATGGGAAAGGTGAATATACTTTATATATACTAGGTAATATTTAAAATGAATTTAACATGCCCAATTCCATGGAATTTAATTTAGATATGTCTTCAAATGAGATACAACAACATAATCAATCATTTTTTAATGATGAAATTCAAAATGTAGAACATGTAACTAATGAATTTGTATTGAGTGATGAAACATATGAAGAAACACAATATAATGTAACATCCATCCATAATGAAGTTATTGAGGATGGTGATAATCAACATCAAGTAAATATTTCAATTCATGTGTCTCTTAATGAAGAAGAATTAAATTAGCCTGTACAACCTAATGTAAACAATCAACCCTCTACTATCCATGATATGGTTGAAGTGGTAACACCACCTAGTTTAATACAAAATATATCTCCTACACCCATACCTCCAAGGATAGTGAGATGAAGAATAAGGTATTTAATTGTAATAGATGAGAAAATAATAAAACCTATGGAAGATAAAGTGTCAAAAATACTAGTTCAATGTCATGTTCAATGTGTATGGATTATACATTTGAGAATAAAACCCATAAAAAATGATGTCAACTATTTGTTCAATTAATGAAAATGCAAAAAAAAATCCATATGATGCATAATTTAGGGTTAAGAACATTTAGCATGGAGGTAAGAAAGACTACATTAATAAATAATCTAATTAATGCATTAAAGGCAATAGGTAATAGAAGTCATAAAAATAGTAATGTGGCAAGACAAGTAATAATGGAATTTGTAGTGAGTAAGTCAACATATAAATATTGAATTCTTAGTGAAATAAGTAAATCCTTAAAATTAAATAGATAAACTTTAATAAATTCCATAAAAATAAGATCAAGGTTTCATAACCCTTCACTCACGGATTATTGGGAGTTTAGTGGTACACTATAACAACCCAATATATATTTTTTGGAATTATCTATCAAAGTAGGTAATAAAATAACAAGGTCCCACTGCATAGAACTATTTCAATGCAACTCAACATTTATACAAGAAGAGAAAGCAACCCACAACTAACATCCTAAAGGTGTCTAGTTAACCAATTACTATAAAAGTAAACAAAAAATATAGGGAGTGCAATACATGAGCATGGGGTCTAAATGACCTACCATAAAGGTCTACCTCACAACTTACTTAGGCAAGTCTTAACACATCATGAGAGTAGAAAGTGTAAAACTCTAATCTACTACTAAAATCAACATAACTAGGCTATTCAGTTACCATAGGCCTCTAGGATCTACCTGAATAAGGATCAACCCATATGCTAACTCCCATTGGATCACTATACCATGATTTGAGTCCTTGAGAGTGACACTACACCTTCATTCCATTAATAGGTAAAATCCATACACATAAGATGTAACTCCATGTTGAAAGCATTATTCTCAATAATTTAAATGAATTACAAAATAATCAACCCAAGGGGGGTGACACCCCACTCATGAGCATCCTTTGGAGAAAGCATACAAGTGGAATGGGGAAATAATTTATTCATGATATAGGGATACCATCCCATAATCCACCTATAGGGGTCTGCACCTAATTCATGTCCACTTATCTATTAGTTGCCATACCCTACTAATGTGAAAACATAGGCATTCCACCTTCTAATTAGCCTATACATGACCATATAAAGGTGCATTGTGTAAATAGTCTTAGACATTAATTAAATAATATTTATGAATCATAACTCTTTACCAAGGTGGATCAATTAATTCAATTAAATGGGTAGAAACATTAAGGTTTACAAAACTCATTAAATCCTCCTTCCAATTTCAAATCATTATCGTTTAATAAACACATATTAAATTATTCCAAGAGTTCACTGACAGGGTACACTTATACATATAAGCCTGCATATCCATTAAACCAATGACTATCTAAACTCATAAGCATCAATGACAATATAACCATCCTTCATAACTCAAGAGTTACATAATAAACATCGAAATTTATTAGACTTTTAGAACACATGCCATATACCCAAATCACTATAATCACCATTAAAGGTATAATCCATAATATGGTTTCCCTTTTGAAATACATAAATTCAGCTTACTTCATTGCTTAAGCAATAGAAGTAATCTCACTTACAATAATATTATGACCAATAAACCTTCATTGTTATATTAAAGGAATGGGAGCATATTGATTTAAACCATCAAGAGACTATTGCCTACCTATTACATCACCTTATTTTCAGCCAAGAATACACACCTATTATGACCACGTGTTTAGTAACAACACTACCATTAAGGGATTCCTTATGCCATCACTTAATTAAATTAAATCAGGCATAAGTTGATTGTTTTAGCTAAAGTTGTAACATACAATCATAACCCACAAAATGTCATAATATGGTAGCATCAAGGACTAGGCCATAATCATACATTTGGATGTATACTTGTCTATGGTTACTGATTTAGCCCAATTATATCATATTACCAAACATGTTTCAAAATGACCACATCTGACATTACCATTAGTTTTCATCATATTAATATCATAAACAATAGATATGCCCATATGCCATTAAGGAAATTTGGGTTGTGAAAAAGTCATATGAAATATGAAAATGTAGGCACAACTCAATTAAGGGATTGCAACCCTCTATTATTTTTAGCATACCTTAAAACAACACTAACTTATTTATCATATAATTCCATGTTAAAAGCACTTGAGATATGTTGTTCCAATGATAGCCAAGTTATAGTTTCATGCCTACTTAAAACAACCAGCATATCACTTAATCCAAGTACATATGATGATACATAAAGATCAAATATATACATGATGCATTCAAGAATCAATACTACTCATATGATAAATACATTCTAATATGAATACATGTGAAGGAACTAAACACAGTTGGTTAGATATATAAGAATCAATTAAATATCCTCAAGATGCCTCCAAAGTCCACACCATAATAAATAATTTCCCTTGCACAACATAGTAAATATTACAAAATTACATAAGGTAATAATAAGGAATCAAAACATAGAACATATATTCAACCCCAATCTAGCACATCGACATCATATGCTAATAGGCATGAACAAGAGTAAGCTATCAAGTACCATCCAGGTGCAACTATGAAGAGAAATGAACACTACAAGAGGGTATCCCCTCAAAACTATCCCTATGAGCCCAACCATTGGTGGCCTTTACCACCCCAACCATTAATTGGATGGAGAGTTTTAGCAACCAGGTACTTAGGTAAGGTAAAAGGTACACACATAATATTGAGCCACTAGTAAGGACCTACAGAACCATCCACAAAGATAAAAAGAGCAATATAGAAAACTTGGGACCATAACACCCAGCCAAAACATGGTTTATCTGAGCATAACATAATTAAAATCAAGGGAGATTAAACCCACAATAATAATATTAATTTAAATGAGTAAAAAGGGAATGCATATCACTCAAAATAGAAGATGAGCTCAGTTGGTTTAGAAATGACCAAGTATAGCTAGCATTTATTCCTTTGATTAAGCCAACAATCCAAAACTAAGTGATAAGGTGAACTTATTCAAACAAATGAAATGACATAAACAATAGTCTATGACCAATAATTTTAACATGATAGGTTGAGAAATGACCCACTCCAATACCTAGAGTAAAAATAGGGGTTTATCAAAAGCATATATAATAAATTCTATCACTAACAAATCTTGAATCCAAAAAGGACATATGCATAACAAAGAATATGGTGTCAAGTTATAAATCAAGGTTTTTAGAGTATACATGAAAACATATAACAGGGAGGTCAAAGTCCTAAAGGTTACCATTGCTTCCATATGGTATCTATCATAATAATTGTAACCAAAATCACATAAAGATGAGGCATCTAAAACTTAGATAAATTTATCCTGGGTTACATACGATATCCTAATAGCAAGAAATCATCCAATAGGATAATTAGTAGGAAACATTAGTTTTTGGAGCCTTTAAAAGATAGTTTGGTCAATTTTCAACACACACCATAGGTTTTATAAAGGTTTAAGTCATTTTTACTCAACTGATGAAACATTTTTCAAGGTCCTTTAGTTAACTAGAAATTTCTCCAACCCATTTAATATTTTACAACTTATGATTTAAATTCTCCATTATCTTCTCAATGAGAATCATGGGATTCAAAACTAAGGTAACTAAATATTCCATCATGAAGAAAAAGAATCTTAAGGGATTTAATCCATTCAAGATTCATAGGGGAAGTCTCACAACTTCCCCATGATTCTGGAATACTTCCAATAATTTTATTTGGAAGAAAATAGATAAAAATGATATTTTCAATATTAATTTAAATATAAAAACATACCCACAAGAACCACAGAGCTGCCACATGCCCTTTTATGTAGGTTAATAAGAGATCCAAACCAACTAGGGAAATACAGATACCCACGACCAACTAAAGCTCCACCCAACATTTGATCCCATATTAAAGAGGAAATATTGTTTCCTTCATACATTTACTATTCTTTTCCTCACTCAGGCCTACAGGGCACTCCTCATTGGCCATAGATCAAAAATATGGAAAATTTCAAGGTTTCATTATTTTTATTTGCTTACTCTAGTCATTGCATATGAGGGACCCCTGCATTCTAGTCTCCACTATTTTGTCCATCACCATGTTCCCCTCTCCTCTTCCTATCCTTACACTTTTTTCCCTATACTCTTTGTCGCTAGCTGAGCCCTACCAAAATACCATCTATCATCTACTCAACACCATGCCTACCATACTCTATACCACCCCCTCACACAATCCCCAAATGTACCCCTTTCTCTATCCCTCCACCTTCTGCCCCACCACCATACCTGCCTATGTCATCCCTTATCCTCCCTGGCTGACACCATGCTTCCCTAGTCTTGGCATCCATCCATCCAACTGGTCCATGCTTCCCTCCATTTGTGTCACTAACAAGTTATCCATAAAGTAATATATAAATATACAAAAAAAATAATAATAAAATTGTGTGTGTGTGTGTGTATTTGTCTCACTTCCCTCATATGTCAATAGGGAATAACATAAAAATATACAAGGATAAAATAATAGAAATAATAAAATTAATAATGACTTACTTCTTCAAAATATAGAATCATAATTAAATATAATTGTAATGAAAACATTAATCAGTTCATAAGATGTGTTATGTTGTGGAGCTAAAAGCTTCACCAAGATGCAAACAGGAGAAGTTACAGAGGATGCAGAGTTGCAGGGAGTTGCAGAATTAGTTGCAGGGAAATCGGCATCGGTCTGATCAACCGACGTCAGTCAGATAGCAAAGAGGAAGCAACCGGCGTCAGTCACCAGTCGGCCGATATCAGTCATGGAGGAGCCGACGTCGGCAGCCTGTGCGAGAACAGGCAGTTTGCATGTTGAATCTGAGAGTCTATTTTGAGACTGTTAGTTTGCATGTTGAAGGCTAGTCATAGTCTTGAGTTGTGAGTCTAATTATTGTAATTAGGTTAGTCTAATTATTGTAAGCATGAGATCTATATATGGACTCATGGGTTGTATTGTAAACTTGTAGCTAGTGAGTAAGAGAGCAATAAGCTCCTTCAGAGAGAAGAGAGCAATGGTGCATTCCTCTTAGTGCCACAGTACCAAGGTGGGTACTAGATTAGAGAATTAGAAGGGTTCTTCGTGTGCGTATGATCTTGGTCAGCATGTGGGCATGACTTTCTATAGGATATCTACGATGGTGAGTAAGGTCTACTGATTTGCAGGTAGCAGCAGAGAGCAGGAGATCTACTTGGAGTACGGTTGTGTACTTGGTGAACTGGCAGCGTGTTATTGACTGGTTGGAGAGGTGAACATCAATTCTATATTGGAGTTGATTGTTGTGACCAAGAGAGAGAGGGAAGAAGGTCTTGAGGTGTGGAAAACCTTTGAGGTGGAAGAAGAAGTGGCATCTTCTTTATTGTATATTCTTCTGAGTGATTATTAATACAATTGTGTATTGTCTCTCAATTCTTGTGTTGTTTCATATTTCTAGTTACTTATTGATTCTAGTTAAATTGTGTTTAGTTGCTAATACGAGAAGTAATCATATGTGCTCTAATTGGTAGAGCAAGATCCTGACAAGTGGTATCAGAGCCTTGGTTGTAGGTTCAAGAGCTGATACCAACAAGTGGTATCAGAGCCTTGGTTGTAGGTTCAAGAGCTGATACCAACAAGTGGTATCAGAGCTTTTGGTTGGGTTGACTAACAAGTGGTTTCAAATCTGGTAATGTTTTTGATTACAGGTCACTCACAGGGGTTTCAGATTGAGTGGGAGTATAGCAATGGTAGAAGAAAGTAAGCTACGAATGGAGAAACTGAATAACATGAATGGTCTGATTGATGGAAAGAAGGAGCAGGTAAAAAGAGATCATTGGTCGATAGTAGATCAACTTGTGGAAGCATATGTTGCAGGTAATATTGCATAGGATGTTCTGGATAAAGTGGAATCTTTGTTTACAGATTCTTTTGCCTCTTTCCATGCAGCCCAAAATAGAGCATCTTTTCATGGGTATGTCTTTGGAGACCTTGCAGAGATTTATTTAGGGGTTGGAGAGCCTTGTCAGATGATTGACGAAGGGGAAGTGAAGCTGAAATTGTAGGCAGATGGCACACAGTGGTTGAAGGAAGTCATGCAGGTACCAATTTTGGAGATGAGTCTAATTTCTTCAAGAAATTTGGGTGATGAGAGATGCACTGTAACTCTCACAGTGGATACACTTGAATTAGATGGTGGTAAGAAAGTAGGTATCCTTTATCTATCTACTTATATTGCTGATTCACCTTCTATTGCAGAGATGTGGCTTCATGGGCTTGGTCACATATGTAGAAGGAGAATGCAAGTTTTAAAGCAAAAGTCAGATGTCTTTGACAAGCTAAAGAACTGGAAAGCTTTGGTGTTCATGGAGGAGATGATGGATAGAGATCAGGTGAGGAAGCTAAATTATTCTGAGCAAAGCAGGGTTGATTTGATTAGGATTTTGATCCATGGAGAGCTCACAGATAAAAATTTATCACTCATAGATGAACACAGGTACCGGTGTTGGTCAAACAGTAACCAACGTCGGCAATAGGAAGACCGACATCGGTCATGAAGGAACCGATGTCGATAGAAGGGACACCAGCGTCAGCCAGGGAAATGACCTCAGTAGTCAGGTTCAGTAAAGGGAACTGACATCGGTCAGGAGCAGACTGGGAGATGGCCGAGATTAGTCACTGGTACGGATAGTGGGCAGACATCAAATCTCAAATGCTCATGTTGAGGTCAGTAAGGGGAAGTGAACCTCATATTCATTGTTCACCTTCTTTATATTGCTTTTTTGATAGTCAAGAACTAGGAAGATGGAAGAGGCAATGCAGGTAGAGTCCAGATACAGTGGGAGCTTGGCATGGATGAGGACTGTGAGTCCTTGGAGAAGAACCAAACATGTATTTGTTGGTAGATTTGTCAGCTGGAAGTAAGCACTGAGAGACGGAATGGATTCCCAAGTTAAAGAAGAGAGTGGACGGACACAAGAGATGGAAGGCCAAGGCATATGGTCTTGAAGAAGCTGCAGAACAGTGGTACAGGTTTTGACAGGTGGATGACTAAGCATGGCTTCAGTCAATGTCAGTGTAACTATTGTGGTTTTATCTTACCAGGTAGATGATGGTGGCAACATCATCTTGTTATGGTATGTGGGTGATTTACTAGCAGGTTTGTACATACAGGGATTTGCTGAGCTAAAGGTAAGGTTAGTTCAGAGGTGTGTCATGAAGAATTTGAAGCAGCAAAATTCTTTGGCATAAGAGACATGGAGATTTTATCTCCAGTGGGAGCTGATGTGAAGACGGTGTTGGTGGGGTTCATGATGTAGGATGCAGAATCAGAAAGCACACCAAGGGTTGGACAGTTCAAGCTTAGCTTGAAACAGGGTTTGAAATCACATGAGGTCTAGTGTAGACTTGAGTTTTCCCAATCAGTGGGGGTTGTCAAAAAGTTTGGAGCCAATTCGGGGAAGGAGTACTGGAGGGCAGTTTAGTGGGACTAGCAGCAGGGATTCTTGTTATGCAAGGTCAAGTTCTTCACTACATGGATATGTAGGTTCGGATGTGGCAGGTACTTTGATGAAAAGTGTAGCATCACAAGTCGTGTGGTGGTTGGTCTTTAGGTTTGATCTTGAAGAGGAATACAAGCCAAGGAATAATTTAGATGGTGTACAGGTACAAGTACAGGTGTAGCTATTTATCTCCAAGTGGGAGATGGTTATGTTGTGGAGCTAAAAGCTTCACCAGGATGCAAATAGGAGAAGTTACAGAGGATACAGAGTTGTGGGGAGTTGCAGAATTAGTTGCAGGGAAACTGGTGTCAGTCTGATCAGTTGACATCAGTCAGATAGCAAAGAGGAAGCAATCGGCGTCGGTCACCAGTCGGTGGATATCAGTCATGGAGGAGCCGACGTCGGCAGCCTGTGCGAGAACAGGCAGTTTGCATGTTGAATCTGGGAGAGTCTATTTTGAGACTATTCATTTGCATGTTGAAGGCTAGTCGTAGTCTTGAGTTGCGAGTCTAATTATTGTAATTAGGTTAGTCTAATTATTGTAAGCATGAGATCTATATATGGACTCATGGGTTGTATTGTAAACTTGTAGCTAGTGAGTAAGAGAGCAATAAGCTCCTTCAGAGAGAAGAGAGCAATGGTGCATTCCTCCTAGTGCCACAGTACCAAGGTGGGTACTGGATTGGAGAATCAGAAGGGTTCTTCGTGTGTGTATGATCTTGGTTAGCATGTGGGCATGACTTTCTATAGGAGATCTATGATGGTGAGTAAGGTCTACTGATTTACAGGTAGCAGCAGAGAGCAGGGGATCTACTTGGAGTACGGTTGTGTACTTGGTGAACTGGTAGCGTGTTATTGACTGGTTGGAGAGGTGAACATCAATTCTATATTGGAGTTGATTGTTGTGACCAAGAGAGAGAGGGAAGAAGGTCTTGAGGTGTGGCGAACCTTTGAGGTGGAAGAAGAAGTGGCATCTTCTTTATTGTATATTCTTCTGAGTGATTATTAATACAATTGTGTATTATCTCTCAATTCCTGTGTTGTTTCATATTTTTAATTACTTATTGATTCTAGTTAAATTCTATGTTTAGTTGCTAATACAAGAAGTAATCATATGTGCTCTAATTGGTAGAGCAAGATCCTGACAAGTGGTATCAGAGCCTTGGTTGTAGGTTCAAGAGCTGATACCAACAAGATGATGATAGTAACATCTTCAAATCTTAGGAAGATAAAATAAATAATAAATCCCTAAAAATAAAATAATAGTAAAATTCAATTCAAAATAATAATAGTCAGTTAAATATTTATCAATACAAACTATTAAATAATAAATTAAACAAAATCTATAATCAATTAATAATAATAATAATAATAATAATAATAAGTCATAAAATAAAATAATTCACCAGAGTCCATGAGCTTAAGAAATGCTAAGAATAATTGACTATTCATTAAATATAATGATAATAATTAAATCTTAAAATAATACAAATCATCAAAATCATATTATAGACCCAAAAATATAAAAGAGTCGGCAATAAAACAATCAACAACTTCGTTAGTTGAATAAAGCTCACAAAAGTCAGGCGCCCACGAAGGAGTTGTTCACACATTTACCAAGGTCCAATGTGGTCTAGTCAAACCAATAGAATAATAAGCTAAAGCACAACCACATCCTGATGATTTACATGTCCTAAATTATTGATACCTAGGAAGGATAACCAACATGAAGGTATGGTTATAAGCACACAAGGATAGGTGAGCAAAATGATGGTGCCAAAACTCATTACTAGAATCAGGGAATAAAACAAGCCCACACAAGCTCACAATAGGGTGATATCAATAATGACACAATAAATATACATGATGGTGGCTCAATATTACATAGTACATGTTATACTATTAGAGTGACATCTTGATTGTTCAATTGCCTACAATATACCCAAGGTGTCCAAACCCAATGTCGAGCCTAGCTCATAGCCTAGTGCCTTCATTCACCCAATAAGACATCAGTAGTACCTGAACGTTGTCAATATGATAATAATAACTTAGCATGAATCATTAGATGTGAATTATAAATCAAGTGTAATAAAATATAGTTGAGAAAGGGAAAGAGTTAGTCTTGATAACTATGACCTCGAACATGTCCTATAAAGCATAATCAACCACTACAAGGGAATCAATGTCAATCAAGTAAAACATGATATCTTAATAGCATATAATAATGCAACTAGTAAAATAACATGTACATATAACAAGATAAATGAACCAATCATAAGTAGTATGCATATCAAGATATAAGGAATCCAATATGATCATCACCTGTGGCATAACATAACACCTTGGCTATCCAAGGTATCCTACGTTGTAACTATCTGAAACAAAATCAACATCAACTATCATCATTTTAAATGCTAACAAAACATGCTAAAAAGATTAAAGTCTAGTATCCAAAGGGATCACAAGGTCATTTCATGACATCCTCTCCTCCTTAAAGAGGATCCATCTTGTGATCATAAATAGTCAAGCATAAAGTCCTTAGGAAAGAAGTCCTACAAAACTAGTCAAAAATACTACACAATCACTCCACTCATTGTGAGGTGGTAATGTCTCAATGACATCTCACATCTAATCTTATCTATTGTCATTAGAACAATGGTAATAACCAAGGTTTTAGGCTAAATAATGACCTTCTTCCCATCTTCCCATGTCCCTTCAAAATACTAAAGGGGAAAAATAATGCTTAGACAAAACTATCACAACAAAAAATTTCACCAAGTTTCACAACTTGGCTAGAAATTTTCTATTCTCATGCCTTAAAAAGTCCATCAAAACATGTCAAAATTCATTAAAACTAGTTGTAATAAGTTCATCAAACCCAAAATGCGTACATTAGTCAACAACATTTCTAGGGTAATAGCTGTTAATTCCCATGTAACATCATTGTTACAACCATTTTGACCATTATGAAGGTGATCATAAATCATCATAAGCACACAGTGTCCCAAAACACAACAACTCATAATTTCCTAAACACACTTCCCAACAAGGGCACTAATAACACTCCCAAATAATAACACATAACTAAGAGGCCACAAGATGAAAAGAGATGTCTAGAC
This sequence comes from Torreya grandis, assembly GCA_037957365.1. NCBI lineage: Eukaryota > Viridiplantae > Streptophyta > Pinopsida > Cupressales > Taxaceae > Torreya > Torreya grandis. The sequence goes on along the minus strand of JARHVA010006143.1, from coordinate 24,065 downwards.
CAAAACAACCATCTGAATATACAACTTGACTAGGGTCAATGTCACTTGTGTCAACACACACAAACCTGAAATATGAGGCCAACAACATACAATCATCCAATCCCATGTGATTATAACCAGAGAACAAACCAATAGTGGAAATATTCCACTAAAACATTATGCCATATGAATCATCCAAAGAGCATTCATCATAGAATGTCATATCACAATGGTAGTAATCCATACTATTATGGTTACTCCACTATATCATCAACCATTTAGGGGTTCATGAAGCATCCCACACCAACCATGTTGAACCATGTAGAATCCATACCAAGAATCACATACAACCTGAAGGCTCACAACATGTTCTCAAACACATATACGAGCTCACACAATGGTCTAATGATACCAATCTCACCATCTCACTACACTTACCTTATGGAATCATAATAAAAATAACCATCTATGAGCATCACCCAACTTCATCACTCTATTCAAGAATCAGGTGGGTACCTAGGATTTTAAACACCACCTAGTTAGGGATTAGTACCACTCTATCAGAGCACAAAATCAACATACAATCTAGTAATGCCTCTAAAATAAAATATAAATATTCATTCTAGAATATTTCCAATAGGTATAACAATAATGATACCTTAACCAAAGCATGGTTGTACCAATAGGAAAATACATGCATACATCTTAAAAAGTACTACCTATTGATTAACAAACCTATAAGAGGTAGATAAAGGAATTATAAATCCATAAAGTGATCATTATACACTAAGATCCCATGACTAACTCATGACACATGTGGTGCACACTCTGAACAAATTATGTAGCTACACATGTAAAGGGGAATAGTAGATTTTTAGCCTATGAGAAACTCTACTTCCTGGCCCATACCTGATCAAAATCATTATGGATGTAGTGCTTCTCTACTCTCAACCTCATACTTGCACCAATACTCAATGTTAGAGTAGTGAATGTGAATTACATAACACAATACAATATTATACCTTAGCCAATTAAACTAAAATAAACTGGTTTCAAAAGGGAAAGCACATCACATGAGTGGTGTAAGACTATATACCACATACCAATATGATGACAACATGAATCATATTTATTTCAAGACATGTACATAATATATTCATGTAACAATACTAATATCAATAAAATAACATAAAAACCACAAGGTTAACCACACACACAGTGTGAAAATTACCAAATCATATGATTCAACATAATTAACACAATGTAAAAGTTCACACAATAAGGTTGGCATCAAAACAAGTATGTGAAAGTATACCAAGTCAACCATGTACACAAATGTAATAAAGACACACATTGCATGAGTTAGCAAGGTCAAATAAAAGTAATGAAAGCACAACACATAGTAGTTAGTATACAAAGGTGAGCCACATGAAATAGTCCAAACATAAATGACTCAGGTGTACAATAATTATGTCAAGGTATTTTAACATCAAAATGAATAATCACACATGACGATGAAGCACAAGGGTCCATGACTCTCATCAAGTCACCCAATGTGTAGATGTCATCAAAATGAAACCAAATATCCAACATATAAATCACATAATCAGTCCCAGGGATCTCAAAACATAATCACCTTCTCTTGAGGAAGGTTATGTTCTCATAAATCCATAAAATCTACCTCCATGAGTTTCTAAATATCTATGATATTCGTATGTCATGGATAGATGGCTCACACTAACTAATATAAATAAAAGACCCCCAAACTCTCTAACTTGCCCAAACAAGTCAATCACACTCACTCGCTAGATCTTCTAGGCTCAAGCCACACTATTGGGCCTCCCAAAAAATTATACCTTAGCATCATTGGATAGCTTGCCCATGCAACTATCAATGGCTGCTAGGGTATTATCTCATGATTCTAATCAACAAGCTTACCTCACTATTATTCCTGTTGACTTTACCCAATATGTCAAAGGTTAAATAGTAATGATCACCTTGATGCAACAATGCTTTTGGGAAAGGGTGGACTTAGCCAAGGCATGGGGTGAATGTTATAGCACTGTCTTGGAAATTACCATTTCAATAATCAACAAGTTTAATTGAACTTGCAATACACATCCTCATGGATGGAGGCAAATTCATACCACAATAGACATCCCAAGGGCATCAAACATAGCTAGGCTTTCAATTAATCATTCACATGGAAGCATAACTCAACTAGAATCAATAAACATCCCCATGGATATAGCATGCCCATGGTTAACATGACAACCTAATAGAAATCAACCTATCCAAGGTTAATTAACTAACATCAATGTAAACACATATATGATCAAGACAACCCAAGAGGTTAAACGAGAAATAAACATCCCTACACATTTATTTAATTTCAGCCCTTTGAAGTTACGAAGCCACATGCTCTTCTATCTAACTTAAAGAGACCAAATACATAGATAAAATTAAGCTCTTAATATAGCTCAAGACACTCCCTCATAAGTAGAGATATGAAGCCTCACTGATTTACCCAAGTAAATTTGACACCCTTACCCTCTGTAGCTCTCCAAGTTTGAGCTCAACCCTTGGTCCTCCCAAGGTCAAGATTTTCTAAGCATCTATTGATGACTCATCCATATAAGTCAAAAATAGATACAAAACATCATTTCCCCCAATCTAAGGTGAAGCAATGATCACTAGTCTTCCATTGACCTACCCATACAAGTTAATGATCGACTAGTGCCACTTTCCCTAGTGCAACTAATGTGGGAAGGGTTGACCCAACCAAACTATAGGTAAACATCACAAGATCTTTTATAAAAAATTTATCCATTCTGCATGCACCCACACATATACATTCCATAATATAGGAACTTTATATTACTTTAGGGTTTCCTAAACAAAGTATTAATCAACCCATTCAAGAGGCTAAGTGACTTTCTATAAAGGTCACATCATAGCCTTCTTAAACATATAAAACATATAATAGTTTATGCGCATAACTCCCACCATAGTTAAGTATGCACACCCCCATACAAGGTTTAAATACAATCTTATCAAGACAACCCAGACATACAAGTGACATTTAGTTGTTACTAGGCACACACATAACTATTGGTAAAATAAGCCTCCATAAGGATAGGTACATCTACACTAGGTGAATTTATAGTCACCTAAGCATATTATGCAACATAATCCCTTGTGAGGGTATGTATAGTCATACAAAAGCTAATTATCTTCTCAAGTACATTCTAAAAACTAGTGCAAAGTATATAAACTCATCCAAAACCTCTATAGCATAGGCTCTGATACTAGATGAAACAACCCATTTTTTTTTGGAGTTATCTATCAAAGTACACAATACAACAACAAGGTCCCACTACATATAACTATTTCAATGCAGCTCAACATCTATATGAGAAGAGAAATCAACCCACAACCAACATCCCAAAGATGTTTGGTTAACCAATTTCTATAAAAGCAAATGATAAATACTAGGATTGCAATACATGAGCATGGGGTCCACATGACCAAGCATAAAGGTCCACCTCACTAACTTGCTTAGGCAAGTCTTATCACATTATGAGAGAAGCAAGTGTAAAAATCTAATATGCTACTAAAGCCAACATGACTAGGCTATTGAGTTACCATAGGCCTCTAAGATCTACCCGAATAAGGGTCAACCTGTATGCTAACTCCCATTGGATCACTATACCATGATCTGAGTCCCTGAAAGTGACACTATGCCTTCATTTCATTAATAGGTGAAATCCATACACAAAAGATGTAACTCCATGCCAATAGCATTGTTCTCAATAATTTATATGAATTACAAAATAATCAACCCAAGGGGGGTGACACCCCACTCGTGATCATCCTATGGAAAAAGCATACAAGTGGCATGGGGAAAAAATTTATTCATGATATAAGGATACCATCCCATAAGCCACCTATAGGGGTCTACACCCAATTCATGCCGACTTATCCATTAGTTGCCATCACTTGCTAATGTGAAAACATAGGCATTCATACCTTCTAATTAGCCTATACATGACCCTACAAAGATTCATTATATAAATAGTCTTAGGAATTAACTTAAGTGTTTATTAAAGAATATTTATGAACTAGAACTCATTACCAAGGTAGATTACTTAATTCAATTAAATGGGTAAAAACATTAAGGTTTCAAAAACTCATTAAATCATCCTTCCAATTCTATGATCATTATCATTTAATGAACACATATTAAAGTATTCCAAGAGTTCAGTGACATGGTACACTTATACATATAAGCATGCATATCCATCAAACCAATGATTATCTAAACTACTATAAGCATTAATGGAAATATAACCATCCTTCATAAATCAAGAGTTGCATAATAAACATTTGAATTTTAAAGATTTTTAGAACACATGCCATATACCCAAATCACTATAATCACCATTAAAGGTATACTACATAATATGGTTTTCCTTACAAAATACATAAATTCAGTGTACTTCATTGCTTAAGCAATAAAAGTAATCTCACTTACAATAATATAATGGTCAATAACCCTTCATTGTTATATTAAAGGAATGGGAGCATATTGATTTAAATTATCAAGAGACTATTGCATAACTATTGCATCATCTTATTTTCATCCAAGAATACACACGTGTTGTGACCATGTGTTTAGTAACAACACTACCATTAAGGGATGCCTTATGCCATATCTTAATTGACATAAATTAATCATAAGTTGATTGTTTTAGCTAAGGTTGTAACATACAATCATAGCTCATAAAATATTATAATATGGTAACATCAAGGACTAGGCCATAATCATACATTAGGATGTATACTTATCTATGGTTACTAATTAGCCCAAGTGTCATCATATGCCATAACTAATAGATAGGCCCATATGCCATTAAGGAAATTTAGGTTGTGAAAAAGTCATCAAAGAATATTTATCATGAAATATGATTATGTAGGCACAATTCCATTAAGGGAATGCAACCCACTATTAGTTTTAGCATACATTAAAATATCACTAACTTATTTATCATCTAATTCTAGGTTAAAATTACTTGAGATATGTTGTTCCAATGATATCCAAGTTACAATTTCATGCCTACTTAAAACAACTAGCATATCACTTAATCTAGGTACATGTGATGATACATAAATATCAAGTATGTACATGATGCATTCAAAAATCACTACTACTCATATGATAAATATAGTTCAATATAAATGCATGCCAAGGAACTAAAAATAGCTGGTTAGATATATAACAATCAAGTAACTCTGCCTCCAAAGTCCACACCACAATCAATAATGTCCCTTGCACAACATAGTCAATATTACAAAACTACATAAGGTAACAAGAAGGAATCACAACATAGAACAAATATCCAACCCTAATCTAGCATGTTGACATCATATGCTAACAAGAACAAAAAAGAGTAAGCTATCAAGTACCATCCAAGTGCATAATGAAGAGAAATAAAAAATGCAAGAGGGTCTCCCTTGAAAACTAACCCTATGTACCCAACCATCGGTGGCCCTTACCACCCCAACCATCAGCTTGGTGGATGGTTTCATTAGTCAGGTACTAAGGTAAGGTAAGAGGTACATACATAATACCAAGCCACTAGTAAGGACCTATAGAACCATCCACATAGAAAAAAAGAGCAATAAAAAAAATGTGAAACCATAACACTCATCCATAACATGGGTTTATCCAAGATTAACATAATTAAACTCAAGGGGGATCAAACCCACAACAATCATATTAACTCAAACAAGTAAAAAGTGAAGACATAACACTCAAAACAAAAGATGAGCTTGGTTGGTTTTAAAATGACCAAATATGGCTAAAATTTATTCCTTTGATTAAGACAACAATCCAAAACTAAGTAATAAGGTCACCTTATTCAAATAAAATAAATGACATAAACAATAGTCTATGGCCAATACTTTTAACACAATAGGTTGAGAAATGACCCACTCCAATATCAGGATTAAAAACAAGGGTTTATCAAAATCATAGATAATCAATTCTATCACTAGCAAATCTTGAATCCAAAAAGGAAATATGCATAACAGATAATATGGTGTCAAGTTGGAAATTGAGGTTTGTAGAGTGTACGTGAAAACATATAATAGGGAAGTCGAAGTCCCAAAGGTTACCATTGCTTCCATATGATAGCTAGCATAATAATTGTAACCAAAATCACATAAAGAGGAGGCATCTAAAACTCAGATAAATTTATCTTGGGTTACATATGATGTCCCAATAGAAAGAAGCCACCCAGTAGGATAATTATTAAGAAACATTAATTTTTAGAGCCTTTAAAAGATAGTTTTATCAATTTTAAACACATGCCATAGGTTTTATAAAGGTTTAAGTCATTGTCACTCACTTGGTGAAACATTTTTCAAGGTCCTTTAATTAACTATAAATTTATCCAACCCATTTAATATTTTACCTCTTATGATTTAAATTCTCCATTATCTGCTCAAAGGGAATCATGAGATTCAAAACTAAGGTAACTAAATATCCCATCATGAAGAATAAGAATCTTAAGGGATTTAAGCCATTCAAGATTCAAAAGGGAAGTCTCTCAACTTCCCCATGAACTTGGAATACTTCCAATAATTTTATTTGGAATAAAATAAAGAAAAACTACATTTTTAATATTAATTTAAACACAAAAACATACCTATAAGAATTGTAGAGCTACCACACACCCTTTTATGCAAGGTAATAGGAGATTTGAACCAGTCAGGGAAATATGGAGATCCACGGCCAACTAAATCTCCACCCAAAATTTAAACCCATATTAAAGAGGAAATATTGTTTCCTTCATAAATTTACTATTCCTTTCCTCACCAAAGCCTACAGGGCACTCCCCATTGGCTGTAGATCAAAAATACAAAAAATTGCAAGGTTTCATTATTTTTATTTATTTACTCCAATCATTGTATATGAGGGACCGTTGCATTCTAGTCTCCCCTATTTTTTCCTTCACTATACTCCCCTCTCCTCCTCCTATCCTTATGCCTTTCTCCCCATCCTCTTCATTGCCAGGCTGAGCCCTACCAAAACACCATCTATCCTCTGCTCAACACCATGCCTACCTTGCCATACGTCACCCCCTTACACAGTCCCCAAAATTCCCCCTTGCTCTCTCCATCCACCTTCCACCCTAATGCCATACCTACCTATGTCATCCCCTATCCACCCTGGCTCATGCCATGCTTCCCCAGTTCAAGTGTCCATCTGTCCAACTGGTCCAGCTTCCCTCTATTGGCATTACCAACAAGTTATCCATAAAGTAATATATATTAATATATAAAATAATATATAAATATATACAACTTTTAATCAATAAATATATAAATCATAAAATAAAATAAATCATCAGATTCCATGGTTTCATTAGTTAGGTACTAAGGTAAGGTAAGAGGTACATACATAATACCAAGCCACTAGTAAGGACCTATAGAACCATCCACATAGAAAAAAAGAGCAATAAAAAAAATGTGAAACCATAACACTCATCCACAACATGGGTTTATCCAAGATTAACATAATTAAACTCAAGGGGGATCAAACCCACAACAATCATATTAACTCAAACAAGTAAAAAGTGAAGACATAACACTCAAAACAAAAGATGAGCTTGGTTGGTTTTAAAATGACCAAATATGGCTAAAATTTATTCCTTTGATTAAGACAACAATCCAAAACTAAGTAATAAGGTCACCTTATTCAAATAAAATCACCAGATTCCATGATTCATTAAAGATAATGATAATAATAAAATCTTAAAATAATACAAATCACCAAAATCATATTATCGACCCAAAAATATAAAAGAGTCAATAATAAAACAATCAATAACTCCCTAAGTTAAAAAAATCTCATGGAAGTCAGCCACCCATGAAGGAGGAGTTGTTCATGTGTTTACCGAGGTTATGAGGTCCAATGTGGTCTCACTGAACCAATAAAATAATAGGCTAAAGCACAACCACATCCTAACAATTTACATGTCCTACATTTTTTATACCCTAGAAGGATAACCAACATGAAGGTATGGATACAAGAACATAAGGATAAATGAACAAAATGATGGTACTAAAACTCAATACTAGAATCAAGGAACAAAACAGGCCCACGCAAGCTCATAATAGGGTGATATCAATAATGATGAAAAATAGTGACACAAGAAATATACATAATGGTGGTTCAATATTACATAGTACATGCTAAACCTATCAGAGTGACATCTCAATTATTTGATTGCTTACGATATACCCAAGGTGTCTAAACCTAATGCTAAGCCTAGTTCATAGCCTGATGCCTGCATTCACTCAATAAGATATCAGTAGTACCTTAATGCTATCAATATGATAATAATAACTCAGCACAAATCATTATATGTAAATGATAAATCAAGTCTAATCAACTATAGCTAAGAAAGGGCAAGAGTTAGTCCTAATAACCATGACCTCGAGCATACCCTATGAAGCATAATCAACTATTTTAAGGGAATCAATATAAATCAAGTAAAACATGATATCTCAATAACATATAGTAATGAAACTACTAAAATAACATGTACATATAATAGGATAAATGAACCAATCATAAGCAATGTGCATATCAGGATATAAGGATTCTAATGTGATCATCACCTGCAACATAACATAACACCTCATTTATCCAAGGTATCTTGCATTGCAATTATCTAAAATAAAATCAACATCAACTGTCATCATTCTAAATGCTATCAAAACATTCTAAAATATGTTAAAGTCTAGTAGCCAAATGGGTCATAAGTTCAATTCATGACATAAACTCCCACAAAAAGATAAGGTATTAGTTGAAGGAACAAGACATTTGATTGAATTTTTTTGACATGACAACACAGGGGTCTCATCTAATGTAAAAGATGTTGTTAAGAAGATTTTTTTTAAAATTGTGATCCACATGCAAAACATTTAAGGACAAATTCAAATATTTTGGACTTATATCTACTAAATTGGAGTGGAAATTTTTTTTCCCAAAAATAATTTTCTTATATTTCAAATAGATTAGACTATTTCAAACCATTTGGGCATAGATCATTTTGAGTGAATTGGACTATTTTGAATAATTTGGACTTATACCCACTAAAGTGGAGTGGATAAAATTTTCTCCAACAAATAAATTTCCTATATTCTAAATAAATTGGAGTGTTTCAAACCATTTGGGCATAGATCATTTCAAATAAATTAGGTTATTTTAAATAATATGGACTTATACCCACTAAAGTGGAGTGAAGAGAATTTTCTTCAAAAATAAATTTGTTATATTTGAAACAAATTGGATTGTTTCAAAGCATTTGGGCATAGATCATTTTGAATAAGTAAGGCTATTTTGAATAATTTAGACTTATACCTATAAAATGGAGCGAAGAACATTTTCTCCAAAAATAATTTTTATTTATTCCAAATAAACTAGACTATTTCAAACCATTTGAGCATAGATCTTTTCGATTAAATTGGGATATTTTAAATAATTTGAAATTATACCCACTAAATTGGATTGGATAATATTTTATACATAAATATGTTTTTTATATTCCAAATAAATTGAATTATTTCAAACCATTTGGGAGCAGATCATTTTGAATAGATTTGATTATTTTGAACTCGTGGCACCCTTCTAGGCCTTCATACCGATCATTGATCCTTTGAAGTACCTTTTGTTGGTGGAACACGTGGCACCGTTTGACTAGCCAAATTATGGATGGAAACATATTAAGCAATTTAGTTTATCTACATAATAAAATATCTTGACAATTATTTGTTGTTCATTGGGAAGATCTTCATGAGCAATTGTCAATATACTAATGGATCAAGTTGGTCAATTTCAAGATAAATTGATGGAGTATCCACTTGAAATTGACCAACTTGATCCATTCAAAAAATCCATGCTAGCAACTGTGAACCAATGTTTAGAAAGATGTAACTTCACCATATTATGATTCTTTCAAGTGTATTTATTGATTATAAAATATAATTTTAGTAATAAACATTATCATCAATTTTATACAAATCAATTCTATATTATCTCAAATATAGTTCAATTAAATTAAAATTAATCAATTCTAATTTAGAATTACTTTGATCTTGAAATTGACCAACTTGATCCATTAGTATATTGACAATGATAAACATAAGTGTCAATATACTAATGGATCAAGTTGGTCAATTTCAAGATCAAAGTAATTCTAAATTTGAATTGATTAAGTTGAATTTAATTGAACTATATTTGAGATAATATAGAATTGATTTGTATAAAATTGATGATAATGTTTATTACTAAAATTATAGTTTATAATCAATAAATACACTTGAAAGAATCATAATATGGTGAAGTTACATCTTTCTAAACATTGGTTCACAGCTGCTGGCATGGATTTTTTTATTTCTCAAAAAAATGTGATGATGGAAATCATTTTGATTCTCTAATTCTTTTCATCTTTCCAACTTCTATTTCTATTATATCTACTTGACATAACATAACTTATTTCAAAAAATTTATTTATAACACAATTTTGAGAATTATAATCAATGAACAACATGTTGGCAATTGAAAAATCATCTCCAAAGGTCCCTTTAAAAATAACTTCATCCAATTTATTTATGTTTATATTAAACGACTTAGAATATATTTTCCCCTAAAAAAATATGCAATTTGAACTTTTGTAACCCATGGCTTAAATGAGTATCTTTAAATGATTATCCTCTATCATTGACCAAATGTCAACATGAGAAAAATACTACAGTGCCACCTTCAAAACTTCTTTGGAATGATCTCGAATGCAATATGACACATTTTATATTTTATAATCTTCTCTTTTCTTGTATAATGTATTTGTATATCTTTTATTTTGTGCACAATAAATAATAAGTCATCTAACCCCAAAATCAATAGTTTTTTAGAAGTCAGTTTTAGCTCCTCCTTTGAAATGTCTGCAATTTATTAAAAAAGAAATGAAGCATTTATTAATAATATTATATTATAATAAATATAACATGGTAATTTTCTAAGAAAATGTTTTACATGTTACTAGATTGGTCGTTGATGTGATTTTGATTTGAATTTCCTATTGTAACATAAAAACATAATTCATTTAATTGGATTTATCTTTTTTATATAAATGCATGCTCAAGCACATTTTAACTATTCTCATTATACATGGATGTACAATTTCTATTGCCAGTTTTGTAACATACACATACATATAATGTAGGAATTGGAAAGCCACTCAAAGTGACAACCACTTACAATGCTAAATGATAGAACCACTTGCAGTATTGAAATAGTTGGGAAAATAACTAGTGACAATAGAATGAAAACATGTAGATAGAACTGTCAAACTACTTAGTATTGAAACACATAGAGATCCATTAAAACACATATTAAAGAACAAATACAAGAAATAGAAACTTATTTTATCATTCATATTATTAAACTCATTCAGGAATTATAGTCAACATTCATTAAACACATTTTAGATTAATAGTGATGAACTACCATGCTAAATTAGAAAACATAACTTCCATGGCCATTCTGAGGCTTATGCCAAATACATATCCTTCTTCAATACTCACTCACTTATTCTTGCTAGAGCTGCATTTCTACTAGCTACCATTGATGGCATACTTCTTTCATAGTCTACCAACTTTAGCTAGGATGCTCTTAGTGATGTAGATAATGTTATAGATACATGTATGTATAACATCCATTGAAAGAGTCTAGATGTAGTTAGAAGTTAGTGGAGGATATGGGAAGAGATCCTAAGATCTATTAATGAATTAAGTTACAACTATCCAAAGATATATCTTTCACAGATAGCAGGATCTCAAAAATTAAAAGAAAATAAGGTGAAGTAGATGTTGATAGACAACTAGGACATAACTGGCATATATAGCTAGTTTAGCTTATATCACCAACATATAAATGTTCATATTGACTCATTATAACTTGACCATGACTTTATTAAATTCTGAAATAGTCTCATTTTGCCATAACTCATTTCTCATAGACGTTGATAGGAATTTAAGATTGATCAACCAACATCTATATTATTATAGTAATGAAAGTATCAACTATTCTTATGCATACCAATACATATTTATATGTTTATAAAACCCATCATAACAAAAAAAATAGGATTTATTCTTCTAATCCATAGTTCACTATCACTGAATTCAAATGAATATGCACCTTAATAGTTGAACACATGGATACTTTGCATCAATATTTATTATATTGAAGACATAGTATAACACATATTGTGTTATTTTAAATTGGGTAAATTAAATATATAAACAACATTGTAATGGGTAAATGAAAAACGTAAAAAAAATTTTAATGGGTAAGTACAACCACAATCAAGTCTACACAACAATATAATGAACCCACACTTCCAAATCCCAAGCTGATGCAAGTCTATATTTTATTTTCTTCTACAATCTACTATCCATGAAGAAAAATTCAATTGTAATGTGCTTAAATAAATAAAGATAATTAATATATTCTAGAATTGTATGAAATTGTATAATTACACATTTATTGAAAGGGGTTTTCACCTCTCTTTTTTTTCCTTTTTGTAGTTTGTATGGGTACACTCTTTCATTGAAACTTTGGTTCTTTATTCCCTACAAGGTATTATATAATGTAGTAACTAAAAATTCTCATCATCAATTGATTTGATATTTGTATTTTAAAAATCTCTCTTGTTGCAGAGTTTTACCTTGTGTTATTTTGGTGGAGGCACCAACCTGCAAAGCTATGTCATGGGTTGTTGTGTTGGAGACACAAAGTTCTAGAGCTATATTGTGAACTATTTTAATTGAGACATAAATAGATGAATATATATTCTACTATTATTATGAATCGTTAATAAATAAAAAATTATATAATTGAAAAAATATGCATGATGCTATCTTACCTTATTTAACTTGAAATGTGTCATGTTCATTGATATGATCTTCTATTATTATTTTTTCTTCACTTGCATGCAATGCCATTAGTGCAACACACCGAAATATTGTTAAGCTATTATGTTTGAAAAATTAAGCATACACACTAAAATATTGTTAAGATGTTATATTAGGAAAATGAAGCATGATTATAAAATAAATTAAAAATGTTATGCACCTGATACTGATTGAATTAGTTATTGTATTGGTGTCTCTAAATTTTTCAAACAATTTTGAAATTAAACATTAAAAATTGTTTGTTCTTTAGTTTCTATAATGCAAAATAAATTTATTTGCAATTTTGTACAAGTACACACCAATCCAACTCCTGCATATACCCCTAGCATGTCACATGCATCTAAAACATTGAAATTAGAGATAAGTTTCTCCCAAAATATGTTATCTAGTTCATTTTTTAATAGACTTATTGTTTTGTTTGAATCAATCATTTAAAATGTTGGTGCATCTTTGTAGATGTCAAAACCTTCCTCTAATCTCCTTTGTTGTGAATGGAGGATGAAACCTTATAGATAAAAATGAGTGGGATCTTGATAAAAATTGATACCTATAATATGTGTCCAATTGAATCCATTAATATTTGGATCCCATAATATGACACTTGTATCTTTCATGAAATGGAAATCACTAATATGCAGATTACTAAGACATGTCTGAATGCTAGACCAATGTTCTAGTTTGTGGATGATGAATACATTGAAGGACCCAACACTAAATTTATCAATAAATGCTTGAATAAATAGGTAAATATGTTCTTCCTTAAATAATTTAGTGAGATTAAAAATATCAATAATTAACAAATCAGCATTTAGACCAAGAATGAACATTTCACTAAAATCTTCTAAAATGGATGGCCAAAGACATGGGGGCCCGTAATGGTAGATGAATCTTTCCATATCTATCCTGGAAGCTAACCACCATCATTATGTAGATAATTTTTTAATATGCTTCATGAATCTTGAGATAATGCTTCCTAGCCTTTTTTTTATTTTTTGAAATACCTTCATTCAAGACACACAAATCGTCAAGCCTTTTCATAGAAATTGTATAATGTTCCATTACCTCTTTAGGTGTGACTATTTTGTCTGGTGGTAGTGTTGTATCACAGTTGCTAATATAATTTGCAATTTTTGATAGTATGTTACTTTCCAGCTTCACCTTTTTGTACCAGGTATCCATGTTGTTGTACCCAAGGGTTTTCAAGAAGGAAATAGACCCTATTTCCAATAAATCTACTAGTTCTAATTTTTGTTTGTCTAAAATCCCTTAAACATTTATAAGTATTATTGTACCAATCAGATTTAATTCTTCTTTATCTAAACTAGGTAAAGTACCACTTTCAAATAAATCAAATGCCTTATCAAAACAATCCCAAATGGGTTGTTCCATGAAAATAAGGCATTTTATCTCCTACAGTTATTGTGATGAATAGTTCTTTTGTGTGAATAAGTTTCTATGTTTTTCATATATTTCTTCCATTTTTTTTCTTTTTTCAATATTCTTCCAACCTCTCAATTTGATAAGGTCACATGTATGTCAAACTCTTTCTACAAATGAAGCCTTATAATTTTTTTTGATGGCTTCATTATATTGGTTACATATTTTGTCCATAATATGGAACAAAGAATAAGTTTTTAGAAATCTTTCCCTTAAAACAAAGCATTTATTTTTTAATGATAGTGAATTGTATTCCTCTAAAATAATTCTCTATTATGCTATAATTATGTGTTGGCCATCTGTAATTTTGAACCTTATGGTTTTTTCTCCATCATAGCTTTTAGGACTTCCTTTGATTCAATAATACATTTAGGATTGCTTGGATCAAAAAGGAATTAACAAAAAATCAATCATTGGAGTCTCATTATGTTTCAAAAATGAATGAATTATATCATTCACCCCTCTTTCATTCAGATTTTTTATTTTGATATTAGCATCCCTCAATTCACATAGCTCTACAAGAATGTTCAAGGCATAATTGCTAAAGGAAATATACCATGTAGAGAATTCATTATTTGTTTTATTAGAAGTTTGTGTCAATAAAAGTGTTCTAAAATTTTATTTGATCTTAATTTTCTCCACTGGTGTGAGTACTTATATGGCCTCTTTCAAATCAACATACAAATATGTTACCTTTATTTGTCTTTTTTTCTTTAATGTTTTTTTTTGTCATGACTGTAGGGTATCTTAAATACATGATTGCATGGTGGCAAGTAGAAGAAGTTGTTTCCCCTTGTTCATGTTTTTATTTCAACATATTTTACATTTTAATGACTAAATTATATCTATCTATCAACCCAGACATTTGAAGGTTGTCATAGCTATTCAAATGAAACCCAAATGTTTCTCAAGAAAGAGAAAAAATATTTTTTGTCAATTCCATTTTAATTGGTGTAAATCTATTTGAATTAGTTGTATCTCAATGGATAATTACCTCTTCTTCGTTCCATAATTCTAGTTGTAATTGAAGGGCATCTTCAAGTTCATCCTTATTACATGCAAGGATTATTCCAATTAGAGATGATTCCTTTCCTTATGTAGTGCTAAACAAGTATATATTTGCATGCATGTTTGGCAAACTAAACAATTCAAAATACCAATTAGCAAGAGGATTTTTATCACCACCATAAAATGGAAGATGTTGATGTGGATTCAATTTGAGTTTTGGTAGTTTAAACGATAGTCTATCTAAATTCTCTTAGAGTGAGGCCTTCTTTTTCTTTTTATCCAAATTGTCTTTAAGTCAGGCCTTCTTCTACCTTTAAGTGTGGGAATTCCTTTTTTTCCTGAAGACTTTCTGTAAAGCAATTGAAATGATTTAAGCATTGATATTTTTTAAAATGCAAGTTACATATTGCATCAGTTGATGCATTTTTTTTGTCATTAAGTAGTGATTAAATGTATATCAACAAATGTTAATTATAAACTAGAATACAAAATACGTATTAAATATTAGTAATATATACATTAACTCACACTTAAAATAATAAGGTATGACCAAATTGAAAATAAATTATGTGCATCGGCTAATATAATCTGATGGGTAAAGGAATCTATAAACATTTATTTGAAAGGAGAAAGATGAAGGGAAGTATGTTTCAAATATGTGTCAAAATACCCATCAACAAGTACTTTTAAGTTAGATCCTAGGAGATACCTTTCAATCATGCACAAAAATAAATTTTTATTACAAGACATCTCATAAGAGTTACCTTCAAGTTAACCATGATGGTATTACAAGTGTAATTTAAGTCCTTTGAATGAATATCCTAGTGGACACCTCAAAGAGTGTTTTCATACATTCAAACGGACATTGAATGTATCTCTTAGTAGAACTTTCCTTCACCTTGAAAGCACTATTGGTTGATAACTTGATAAATTTAAGGGTTACTTTTTATCAACAATTTTGATCTTCAAGTTTTTTGTATTGGCCTTTCTTTTCAAAAGTTTTATTTAGTATTTTTTAGACTCATTAATAACACAAAACTCAGTTCCTAATTCTTGACTACTGAAAGCCCACTATACTTGGCCAATTAAGAAAAATACTTCCCAATAATTTGTTAAGGATATCCACCAACTAAATTAATTAGATATGAACTATGCACAAAGTATAAAATATGTGAATGTTAGGCATTTATAATGAATTTAAATTGAATGCAAAAGGCTATATACATGACATGTAGCCATTGATATCTTCATTTATCTCAAATTAATTTGAACTCGACTGATATCATGCACAAGAAAATCCCTAGCTATCTGTGAGACTATTTCAAGTAAAAATGTGACTAGCAAAAAGGAGATTTTTCACATAACACATAAACAAACTACAAGCACTACACATAATTACAATGGCATCTTCATCTAAGGCATTCATAGGAGCACTTCCACCATCACCATTTTTTATCAAAGACTCAATCGAATTCAAGGACACAATTATGATGCCACCATTTTTGAAAATAGGTATGGGAACTACTTTGAATTATGGAATGTTTTTGATTCTGTTGACATATTTTCACTAGATGGAAATCTATCTCCCTCAAAGTGACTATTCATTATAGACTTGATATCATTTAAGAGATAGGGATTACATCTAGTTGCTGTCAAGCCCAAGGTGATGGCATGCATCAAACTCCTTCGAGACTTGTTCTTTGTAAGCAAGGTTATGCATGATGCTTTTCCACACCACATGCATAACCAAATGGTTGTGGTGTCCATATCTAGATTAGATTTTTAAAGGTATTTGTCACTACTAGCACCAGATGATTATTTTTATAAACATAGGCTAGTTTTATGGAATCAGGATAATACTATGGAAAAGGTGATTAATTCATGGCTTCTTCCCAAGGAAACCATGACATACAAAGTCAAGAATACCACTCCAATAAATAAGTTTAGGATGGGAGTATGGATTGAGATAAATTATGTGTAGCAACCAATATATTCTAATGGGAAATGGAATCCATAAACATTTGTTTCAAAGGAGAAAGATGAGGGGAAGTATGTTTCTAATAGTGTCAAAATGCCCATCAATAGGTACCTTTAAGGTATTTCCTAGGAGATACCTCTAAATCATGCAAAAGAGTGAATTTTTTTACAAGACATCTCTTTAGAGATAACTTCAATTTAACCACGATGGTATTACAAGTGTACTTCAAGGCCCTTGAAGGAATATCCTAGTATACACCTCAAAGGGTGGTGGCATATATTCAAAGGGATGTTGAATGCATCTCCTAGTAGAACTTGCCTTCACCTTGAAAGCACTATTGTTTGATAACTTGATGAATTGAAGGGTCTATTCTTGGTCCTTGCTTTGAATTCTTTGTATTTTTTTCACAAACATAATGTTTGACAAAAATAGGTCTTCAGGATTTTTGACTCGGTCAAAAAGACCAAAGTCTTATTTTTGTTGAATATTTTATTTGTTACAAAAAGTTTGAAGGAATACAATGTCTTGGACAAATCCTACTTGCATCGGGATAAGTGTTCAAAAAAATTCCTAATGGGTGATATTTTGAAGGCCCTTGTAATACCTTCAAAGTATCTCGTAGGAGATACCTTCCAAACAAGAATAAGAGTGGATTTACCCTTCAAAGAACAAGTGGAATTTTCCTTTACACAGAAGGCACTAAAGGGTGATACCCCCATTTTAAAAAAATGGTGGGTCCCTTCCTTTTTTTAAATGGTCAATTACATAGCTCCAAGGGCAGATAAACCTAAACCACTCATGGATTAGTGTGAAGATGACACATGTTGATCTTGCACTTCTCTTGAGAAAATGGGCACTTCTTTGGTAATATTGAGCATTGGGTTGCCACATGTAAAGTAGATGCTCCTCCTGGGGAATTTGGGAATTTATTTTTGAATTTGAGTGCTAGGGTGCCATGTGTTGAAACCTCATTCACCAAGTAAATGGCTTGATGGGCCCTATTTATTTACTAATTGGCTAATAGTGTTGTTTAGAGGTCTAACTCAAAATAAAATTGCTTTGAAGAGCACGGGGTTATCAAATGTCAAGATGACACTAAACAATAGTGAAATGAGAGCCTTTTCAAGATAGATGAGTATTAGGCTACCATGTGTAAGAAGTATAGGGAGGCTGATACTTAGGCAAATTTTTGAAAAGGGGCCCCGAGAAATGAAGAGGTTAAAAGTGGAACTGCTAATTGCACTAAAGAAGTTAGAAACCAAATATGAACTACTCTAAAATAAATAAACATGGATTTTGATCCATAGTTCCTAGCAACTCACAAGGGCATCTTCTTATAGATAAGAGAACCACAAACTTTGGTGTATAGACCAGTCGAGGCAAAATATCAAAATAGGAGGAAGGCTCGAGAACCTAAATTTTTTTAAGAGCCAATTGTAAAGATGCCAACTCTTCCTCCTTGAGTTAGGTCTTTAGATGCATTGAAAATTTTAATTAAATTATACTATAATTTCATAAAATAGATCAAACCCTTAAACACTATAGAGCATAAATGAGCATAAAACATGAATTAATATCTATAATAAAAACAAAGATTGATACTATAGAAGTAGAAGAAAAGAGATAATAGATAGATAGCTTCCCATGAAAATCTACATATAATATCACATCCTCTTCAATGTTATATGGAGAAATGAATGCATAAGGCCTTAAGGGCACATACAAAATGTCTAGTCACACTTGTGAGGGGCAACTATTAAGGTCAAAGAATGAGAAAATGATAACTACTATTACTTCTATTCTATTACAAATGGTGGTATACTGGGTGATATTTTGAAGGCCCTTGTAATACCTTCAAGGTATCTCTTAGGAGATTCTTTTCAAACATGCAAAATATTTCATTTCCCCTTCAAGGTATCTCTTAGGAGATACCTTTCAAATAGGCACATGAGTGGTTTTCTCATTCAAGGAACAAGTGAAATTTCCTTTATATAGAAGGCACTATCGAGTGATATCTTTAAGGCCACTATAATACATTCAATGTATCTCATAGGAGATACCTTTCAAACATGGACAAGAGTGTATTTTCCCTTTAAGGTATCTCCTAGGAGATACATTTCAAACAAGGACAAGAGTGGATTTTTTCTTTAAGGAACAAGTGAAATTTTCCTTTACATGGAAGGCACTACTGGGTGATATTTTGAAGGCCCTTGTAATACCTTTAATGTGCCTCCTAAGAGATACCTTTCTATTGGCCATATTTATCCCACATACCAAGTATGTGCCTAGTTTCTAATGGTCCTAATGAAGAGAAAGCGGTAGAGTTCTTGATTGATTAAATGATCAAAATGGTCTGAACTAGCTCTGGATGGAATGAGTGGAATGGAGAAATCATGAAGATCACAAAGCTTTTAAAGCACTTTAGGTTTACTTAAATTTTATTAATTAATTTATAAATACTGGTCCAAAATTTTAGAGACCTTATAGAGTGCTTAGGATAAGCATAGGAGCACGTGGAATTAATCTAGTCCACTCATTCCATCCAGAGCTTATTGAGACATATCATTCCAATGAAAGGAAAGTTGAGTATGAATTATGGTAGACATTAGCACGAACATCATTTTTAAGACCCATAAAGTGACAATTTGCATTCATAATCCTTGGCAATAACTTGAGAAGGAACATGTGGTTGACAAGTGCTAGGGACATAGGAGATAAAGCAAGTGAAATGGTCAGAAAATCTTAGGAAGTAATGAGAAACTAAGCTCGAGGTAGTGGGTCCCAAAGATCCATGGTCCATGTTTAATTAGATTTCAAAAATCTAATGGAGTGAAATAAAGTCAAAAGGGTCAATAATTCAGTTTGACTATTTATAGCCAATAGCAAAGGGATGAGCTGAGACAAAAGATGAAAGTCATTGAAGCAAAATGGACTTGAACTTAGGTCTAACCCGATTTGGTAGAAAAATTAAAGGAGTAGAGTTCGATGTGGACTCAGATGGGAATAGACATAAAATAGAGTGTTATATACATATATAAAACTATAGGAAAACTAATATCCTTATTTTTATTTTCACCTTTAGTTATTTTAGTCCAAGATCCAAGGTACATAGTAGATATATGATTAATGAGAAGATCATCCCAAGTCATGTTCTTGATATACCATCACTCAAAAAAGACATGATGTGCCCTTGGCAATTTGAAGATATGAGGATTTTATCTTCATAATGAGATCAGGTGGAAGATCTAAAATAAAAGGACCGGGGAATTGGAAATGTAGTTGGAGTATTCATTTCCATCAAGATCATGAATATCTTATTCATAATGACTTGTTCTAATTGGACCAAAAAGCTAGTGAAATATCTCTTGAAATCTGATAGCTCATTAATTATCATGAACAGTGTGCTCCCCTTTTCTCTCTCTCTACCTTTTCTCTTATATTATCCATTTATTTCCATTATGTAAGTGGTTCTCAAATTTTAGACTTTTTTTAATCTTTATGAGAGATGAGACATTCCTTGAGATACTACAAAGTATGTTTATCTTGATTAGGCATGACCCTATCAAGCATTTGTAAGAACTACTTCTTAATGAAATAAGGACTTTATTTACCTATCTTATAATTTAAATTTGTGTTTGTAAAATTGTGCATTATGGCATTGTGTGAAGGATAATCTTCTTCATCCATGGTCATTTTTGTTGACTTTGTTTAGGGGGTTTTCAATGTTGTGTACAAGTCTAGATTAGTGTTCTATTATGAACCTCTTCTATGAAATAATTATGCAAATTAGCTTGATCTTAAGGTTGTGTAAGTTAGTATTTTCCTCTATTGATCTAGTGTGGATTTGAGCTTATGAGGTTTCCATCTTAATTTTGGTGCATCGCCTGATTAACTTTCTTAGGATCCCTTATTCTCTTTCTAACCCCTTTCCCCATGAAGCATTAGTTTAGCATTAGTCTTAGGTGAGCATCAAAGAGGAATCTCACCTACTTTAGAGGTTTAACCCTAACATAGGTTACCCATAGCTTGATGTTATCCCAATCTTATAAGCTTAGTTGGAGAGAGCTTGAAGAACCCTCTTCAAGGGTGTAAATTAAGCCTGTAACAGTTTTTGGCATGTCAGTGGGACTCAATTCCAAATTAGTGAAAGTATTTTTGGTGTTGCCCTTTTGCATATCAACCTTTAGAGGTATGTTTTCAAACATCAATAATGACTCTAAGCATCTATCATCTAGTTAAGTAGCCTAAGTAAGTTTCTAATAATCATAATCTGTTATGTATAATCAATCATGTTTTGATCAATATGCTTATTCTCTACCTTATCTTCACACTTATCAGGTAGATGATGTTTATGTATTCACCTCAAGTGGCCCTTTAACATCCTATCAACCTTGTTATAACCCTTATCCCTCTTTTCCCCTATTCCTTTTCCCACTCAAGAAGATGAAGTCATCACATCATGGATCTTCTCTATTAATCTTTGACCTTGGCTATGTTTTTCCTTCACTTGTAAGGCCACCCTCTCCTATAACCATCTAAAAAGAAGTAAAAGTGTCTATTTCATACTCATTTCCATAATGGGAAGTAGTCCAAAAAGGCATAAAAAATGAGGAGGTGTCAGTTGTAGGCAGTCCCAGAGTAAATCCTAGTAGAGGAAGGGTTATCTATACCAAAAAAAATCAATCAACCATAGTTCAGCTCGATGAGCTTAGTGTTCAAGAGTTCTAGGAATCTCTCCTCAATTCAAGATCCACTTAAAAGAGCATTCAATGTACCTAGCTGTAAGGATACCCTCCTAGGTTGCAAGCAAGGTAAACTTTTTCACCCTCCCCACCATAAAAGAGGACAACCTTCATGAACCTAATGTGGAGGTCAAGATCAACTCAAATAGTGAAGATCTTGAAGATTTATGGCATCATTTATGCTTAGATTTCTTGAGTCATCCCATCAAGAACATGAAGTCATCCCATCATGGATCTCTTCTAAAACCTTTGACCTGGCTATGTTTTTTCCCTCACTTGTAAGGCTACCCTCTCCTATAACCATCCAAAAATAAGTAAAAGTGTCCATTCCATACTCATATCCATCATAGAAAATAGTCTAGAAGGGAAAAAAGAAGGAGGTGTCAGTTGAAGCAGTCGTCAAGAGTCAATCCTAGTAGAAGAAAGGTTAGTTGTACCAAAAAAATAATTAAACAACTATATTTCAACGTAATGAGCTTGGTTTTTAAGAGTTCTAAGACTCTCTCTTCAGTTCAAGAGCCACTTAAAAGAACATTCAATGTACCTAGTGGGTAGGATACCCTCTTAGGTTTTAAGCAAGGTGAACTTATTCACCCTCCCACCATAAAGAGGAGCCTAGTGAGAATCAATAAAATAACCTTCAGGAACATAGTGTGGAGGTTAATATTATCTTGTATATATTATATTATTTTTTATGCTTTTCTCTAAGTTTCCTTGTGTGCATTTGTTTAGTAGGTTAGTTATTCTTTCTTTCTTACATTTGCCTATGTGCATTTACCTTTGTTTGTTTTATTTTAGTCCTTATTGTTTCAAAAAGAAGTTCCATAAAAGAGGCATCCTTGCATCATCTTAGTGATCATATTAGTTGCAGAGAAGTGACTCCATGCCTAATGGATCAGTTAAGACAAAATGAACTGGGTTCTCAAGAATATCAGGCATGCTTCCCTATGAGTCCACCAAAAATGTTCACCATATTTGGCCCATATACCAAGCATGTGCCCAATTTTTAATGGTCTTAATGAAGAGAAAGAGGTAGAGATCCTAATTGATTAAATGATCAAAATAGTCTGAACTAACTCTGGATGGAATGAGTGGAATAGAGAAATCATGAAGCTCACAAAGCTTGTGAATCACTTTAGGTTAACTTAAAGTGTAATTCATTAATTTATAAAGATTAGTCTAGAGTTACAAAGACCCTATAGAGTGCTCAGAATAAGCATGGGAGCACATGGAATTCATCTAGCCCACTTGTTATATCCAGAGCTTATCTAGATGTTTGGTTCCAATGGCAATAAAGCTAAGTAGGAATTATGGTAGACATCTACATGAAAATCACTTTTAAGATCCATAAAGTGACAATTTGGATTTAGAATCCTTGATAGGAACCTTAGAAGGAATGCATGGTTGACAAGTGTTAGGCACATGGAGAGCTCGAGCAAGTCAAATGGTCAACAAATCCTAGGAAGCATTGAGAAACTAAGATTGGGGTAGTGGGTCCCAAAGATCCATGGTCTGCATTTAATCAAATTTCAAAAATCTAATAGAGAAAAATAAAGTCAAAAGAGTCAATAATCTAGGTCAATTGCTTACAACCAATAGCAAAGGGATGAGCCAAGATGTTTGATGAAATTCAATGAAGAAAAATAGACCTGACTTGACAAGTAAAACTAAAGGACCCAAACTCAAGTTTGACCTGAGTTGGTGGAAAAAGTAAAGGAGCAGAGTTTGATGCAGACTCAGATGGGACCAAACATCAAATAGAGTGATATATACATATATAAAATTATATTAAAACCAATATCCTTAGATTGGTTTTCACCTATAGTTATTCCAGTCCAGGATCCAAAGCACAAAGAAAATATATGATTAATGAG